>OX411306.1:247698419-247959454 GCA_948150685.1 Rhaphigaster nebulosa | reverse complement strand
AAGGCAATTTTAAAAAGAACAGACGGATGGTAATGTCGAGTTCCCAGGATCATCCTGAGGTGACCTGTGATATTGGTATCGAATCTCAAGAAAATCGGTCCAGCAGTGTCGAGAAAAGCCGCCGAGGGCGTACGGCGGACGGACGGATTTTTTTTTATTCTATATTTAGATTATACATATTTTGAAACGTAAAACCTCTAATTTTGAGGGGGAAGAGAAGTACAAAAAAAATTTCTTTGGTCTATTATTGAAAATAATAAACCAAAAAAATTATATTGCTAATTGACTTTTTAAGGATTCGTTGATTATTAAGCTAATCAACTTCATACGCTCATTTTATCGGCCGCAATGTTTGTATATATTGCTTCAATTATATTCTCTATGGTGCGTGTGCCCATGTTTTCCGGATCCCTTTCGTGTGCGCCTCCGAAATGCTCCAGCGGATTAATCTTTTTCGAGTCGGAATATTCTCTACGACACATCACTTTGAAGCCTTAAGAAGCCCTAGCTTTAACCGAAGCGTCCACGATTCGCATCCAAAGAAAATTTGGAAGGGAATAGTAATGTAAATTATATCTAAAATTTCAGGAAAGAAGATGCGAGCTGAAAGATTTTCCAGCTAAGAAATAATATAGATAACCCGAACTTGACCTAGTTTCCCTCCACATTTTTCTTTACATTTCCATTTTTTCTTAAATTCCTTTTCTTTTAGCTATTGTAGGCTCCACATATCCTATCTAATCTTGTAGGCTCCACATATCCTATCTAATGTTGTAGGCTCCACATATCCTATCTAATATCGTAGACTCCACATATCCTATCTAATTTACTTATTGGTATTTATAGGATGAAAGTTGAAAACATGATAAGAAATTTCGAATACGGTTGAGTTGAGGAAGCTATAGCCGCAGGAAGATACGGAATGCATTGGCAATGAGCCTCTGCAGGAAGTTGCCAGGACGTCAATAATGGAATCATCTTTTCCTTAAGCAGTTATTTTTCGAAAATATTTTCCTGTTTGTGCAACTTTTGTAAACCGGTTCCGAAGATGTTAATCGCCGTTTAAGGATAATTGAGACTGACATATCATTCCTTCTGCATACTTCAGTGTTAAGGCAAGAATTTTCTCAGGGCACGAGTTCTGGCCACGCTCTGCCTTTCCATTTAGTTAAAGTGTACATAATTAGTTTAAGAGTTATTTACAAACTAATTAAAGATGGTATATATATATATATATATATATATATATATATATATAATATATATATATATATATATATATATATATATATATATTCAACAACAATTTTTTTTTTGTACCTAATTTTTATGGTATTCATTTTCTTTTCTTTTTTATTAAAAATTATGCCCTGGATTTTGGTCGGGATCAGTTGAGCATTGCTAGAAAACTAACTCATGTTATCAAAGAACGTTCGAGCTCAGGAAGCAAATCGTTACCAGCGAAGACTTCATACCTCGAGTCCTCCTTATACCTCGAGTCCTCCTTATACCTCGAGTCCTCCTTATACTTCGAGTCCTCCTTATACTTCGAGTCCTCCTTATACTTCGAGTCCTCCTTATACCTGGGATTAACTAAAACTATTCACACAATTACATGTAACTAGATCATCCAACTATGTTATTGGAATTTTTTTAAAGGAATTTGACTGCCTTTCAAAACAAAAAAATACCCTGGAAAAAGATGGATATCCTTCTCATTGGGTAATGTCCATTTGTTCAATTTTAATCAAGACAATTATGAAATATTTTCTAAATTACTCCTTTAGAGACTATTTGATTCTAAATCAGCCTTAGTTTGGAGCTGCTAACATATTTTAAGAATTATGTGGACGCATTTGTAGCTATTTTTGTGATCAACATGAAGTTATGGGGTGAAATCTGTTTCAGCGCTTTTTTTGCAAAATTGGTTTGTATTTACCGAAATTTATCGAACGGAACTGTGAAGTTATTTCTACCGCATTGGTTGGTTGTCAATTAAGTGAAGTCGAAGGCCATGAATATTGAAAGTTGGTGTAGTAGCCGGGTGCCTTCCACAGCCAAACGAACATCAAGACTCTTCTCTACTCAATACATTAATTTACATTCTGATTGTTTGCATGCACAGATGTGAGGAGCTTTCTGTATTTTGACATGTAGAGATGGGAGAAGGAATGTACTTGCCGTCAGATGCAGTGGAAGACACCCGACTATTACACCGTGAGGTGCAGTGGAAGACACCCGACTAGTAGAGGAGATTTGGGCGAGCTGGCGCACAAAACATTTCAGCCAATCAGAAGCCAGCATTTTGGTCACGTGACCTATGGCGGGAAATTTGAATTTGAATTTTTGCCTCGACCTAAAATTAACTGCCACATGGTCTTGCCTCGACCCTACCTTAACCACCACGTGGTCCCCCCTCGACCTAACCTTAACTACTAGGCCACGCCCCTTTTTGGTCACGTGACCCTTATGCCCCGCCCCTTTTTAGTCACGTGATCCAGTCACGTGACCCGCAGCGCATCCTGGTCTATGCTCCGCCCACATGTTTTAGTCACGTGATCCAGTCACGTGACCCATGGAACCTCCTGACCTATGCTCCGCCCACAAGATTTACCCCCTCCGGCCTACGCTCCGCCCGCATATTTTAGTCACGAGATACAGTCACGTGACCCGCGGAACCTCCTGGTCTACGCTCCGCCCGCATATTTTAGTCACGTGATCTAGTCACGTGATCCATGGAACCTCCTGACCTATGCTCCGCCCACAAGATTTACCCCCTCCACCCATTGAAGGATCAGGTACCCACCTTATAGAGCATGAGTGTACCCGACCGCCATTTTGTTTTTCTTACACCACCATTTTGTTTTTCTACTGTTTGAGGGACTTGAGGTTTTGTTGAAGGGTTAGGTACCTACCTTATAGAGCATGAGTGTACCCGGCCGCCATTTTGTTTTTCTTACACCACCATTTTGTTTTTCTACTGTTTGAGGGACTTGAGGTTTTGTTGAAGGGTTAGGCACCAACCTTATAGAGCATGAGTGTACCCGACCACCATTTTGTTTTTATACATCGCCATTTTGTTTTTCTTATGCCGCCATTTTGTTTTTCTACTGTTTGAGGGACTTGAGGTTTTGTTGAAGGGTTAGGTACCTACCTTATAGAGCATGAGTGTACCCGGCCGCCATTTTGTTTTTCTTACATCACCATTTTGTTTTTCTACTGTTTGAGGGACTTGAGGTTTTGTTGAAGGGTCAAGTACCCATCTTATAGAGCATGAGTGTACCCGACCGCCATTTTGTTTTTTATACATCGCCATTTTGTTTTTCTACTTTTTGAGAGATTTGAGGTTTTGTTATATGGTCAGATACCCACTTTATAGTACGCAACCTCCCCAACGGTTATATAATCATAACCTATACGACGAAGGATCAGGTATCCACTTTATAGTCTGTAACCTCCTCTATGGTTATATAGTCATAACCTATACGATGAAGGGTCCGGTGCCCACTTTATACTCTGTAACCTTCTCAAAGGTTACATAACCTTTACATTGTTTTCGTGTTTGTGCAACCTTCTCAATGTTTACATAACCTTTACAATATGTAGCTGTATCAACATGTAAACAGGTTGCATCTTGTATAGACAAGTTGGATTATGTCCAGGTGAAATACAAATATGGACCTTGAACTGTTTATCTCTAACATATAAATAGCATAGTTTCTTAATCCTATAACTGCTTTTGGACTTTGAGCTCTTAATCCCAAACCTTTCTTATCTCGCTGAAACATAAACAAAACAACTTTTCAATGTACTACGTATTTTTAATGGCTGATAGTATAAGTAATGGTCTTAAAAGGATTAACTTGTCAATGTTCTACGTATTTTTATTCTCTCATAGTTAAATAATGGTCTTAAAAGGATTAAATTTTAATCCATTAAGTTCCGATCGAACTTTTAATCTTTAAAATATATTAACAAATCGAAACGATGGTATCACGTTGGCCAAAGAGGTTGCACCTTTTCATAGCTTTGAAATATTTTCAAATTACACGAGTCGGTATTAATAACTGCGAACATGTCGCAGTAAATTTTAATTAATGAATATTAATTAATACTATTTCTTAATCCCTTAAGGGCTTTTGGACTTTGAGCTGTTAATACCAAAACATAAAGAATGATTTAGGACTTCCGCTAAAAAGTAAACAAATTTAGCTTTCGCAATAATGCTCTATCTCTTAATCCTTCCTTTAAAAGTTAACAATGGACTTTGAACTGTTAATCCTCTATCATTACTCATCTCGCTGAAACATAAACAAAACAACTTTTTAATCTTATATGTATTTTTATTCTCTAGTATAAACTATTAAAACGCCGTAAAAGAATTAAATATTAAATCCTTAAAGTTTTTTATCATTTACAAACAATGATAAAGAGCCTTTTAATCATTTCATAGTATCTGGATAGATGACGTCATTATTATTAGCTAAAGTTTTGTACCTTTTTCAGTTCTCAATGTTTACATTTTATGCAATTTTTCCAAATTTTTACCTTTACCTATCTATTTCTTTATTAAATTTTCTGTAACCTCCTCAATGTTTATACATTTTCTGTCCGCTAGGGCGCAGCATCTTACTACACTCGGGAATTTTCCTGGCTAGTTTACATAATGTTCTCAATGTCTATGATTTATGCAACCTTCCTAATGTTTACGTTTACCTACCTATTTGTTTACGTTTTCTTTAACCTTCCCAATATTTAAATTTTATGTAAATATAGTCTTCTCAACTGATTTTTTTTTTTTGCCTTTCCTAAATTGTTTTTCCCCTTTTCTGAACTTGATTTAATTATAATTAACTGCCCTGGTTCCTAATTGCACTCGTATCAGACCTTGCGATATCATCGGCTCCTTTCGGCTACTCTCGGATACCCTCGGAGCAGAGCGGCCGGGCCCCGATCATTGTCCTCGGTGACGCTCGTTCGTCCTCGTTTTTCCTCGGGCCCCCACCTCGATCTCCCTAATCTGCCTTAGGATGCTCCCGATTCGAGAATAACCGAACTCCTCCGGCCTCATATGATCATCCAGAACCACTAGAAAAAATTTGAAAAAATCTCCTCTTCTCACCTGGACTTCTTCTCCTACGGTTCCAACCATTCATTTTACTCAGCACGTAGAAGTCTGCGTACCTCTTGATCAACTCTAAATATTTACATTTTTCATAACTTGAAGTCCCATAATTTTAGCGGTTTTTAGTAATTTTAGCGGTTTTTATTGATTTTAGTCATTTCTTATCAGCTTCTAATGCCAAAATACACTCCGGCAATAATATTATGCTTAATGTTTAACCGAACCATCATTTTCTTTCAATTATTTGATAATATCTTTTGAGTAGGTCTTTTACTGCTTTACTGGTCTTTTACCTCTAATTTTTAACATAGCTTTATATTTTTAGTATATTTTAACCAATTTTAGATATTATTTTTTATTTTTATAATTGATTTTGCCTGTTACTTTATTGATTTTTGTCAATTTTTAATGATTTTAGAAATAAAAAAAAAATATTTTATTAGCAAATATTTGTATATAATACTGTTTTGAGATGATGTATTATCAGTAGTTGATATTATTTGAGAATGCTGATGTAAGATGTGCTATATTTGGTCCCCATTTGTATGATATTATGTTGTTTGTTTTTTCACTCCTAATAATGACCGAATTGGCGAAACGTTGACTGATCAAATATTTTCTGCTGTTTATCAAATCTTTATTCATGATTCTTTCAGAAATATACTGATAATTTAGAAATATTCATATTAACCCTTCTCCATACTCGCTTCATAATTCAAATTGTTTGATTTCTTTCATGAAATAATAACTATTTATTAGATATTTCTATATCGTCTCCGGGTCAAAATGTCTTGTTTTGTGCAGGTGACTGTCAATATTAGAATGTTTAACATTATCGGATTATAGATAATACCAAAAATTAACTCATATGAGCACAATCGTGGTAATTATAGCACAATTATGACCACACTTTTTCCCAAAAATACCAAAAGTTCGCCTATGAGGCACCACTATCAGTACTTGTTTCCTCATCGAAGTTTATTTATCGATTAATCAACAATCAGTTCAATCAATTTTGACGAGTCCATCTTGCTTTTGCACACTAACTTTCTGTTGGACAGAACATTTATGAACTTCACCAGGATGAGAACCATTGTTAAGAGGTGTTTCATAGCACCCTAGAATTTTAAAATGAGTAGCCGATAGAGGGAAAATGAGGTAGTTCGAACACAAATGCTGATCACACTTTCTACGAAGAATAGCATCAGGTCTCGTCTATGAGACATTTTTTCCCAGTTACTTTCGCCTTGCCGAGGTGTGTTTATTAGTAAACACAGCAATCACATACTAGATTTTATTTGTTTTTATTAGATTGATATTTATTTTTTATTAAGAGGCGGAAGCTGGACCTCATTAAGACTCCAATATCTTTTGGTAATCAACTCCAATCAATCCAAAATGTTAAATATTTCCTCGAAAAAACATAAATTTAACGGAAGGCATTAGATCCGTCCTCATTTCATAATTCAAATTGTTTGATATCTTTCATGAAATGATAACTATTTATTAGATATTTCTATATCGTCTCCGTATCAAAATGTCTTGTTTTGTGTGGGTGACTGTAAATATTAGAATGTTTACCATCATCAAATGACAGATAATATTAACAGTGACTAATATGAACAAAATCGTGGTAGTTAGATTCTGATCACAGTTTCCTCCAAAAATACCATAAGTTCGTCTGTGAGGAACCTCTACTAGTACCTGTTCCCTCATCGAAGTTTGTTTATCAATAAATCAACAATCAGTTGAATCAATTTTAACCATTCCATCTTGCTTTAAGACTCCAATATCTTTTGGTAATCGACTCGAATAAACTCATAATATTAAATATTACCCCGAAAAGACAGAAATTTAACAGAAGGCATTAGTCACTTTCTGAAAAGTTATACGAGCTGCGGACATTACATGTGACTATAATCCAAGAGTCATGCCCTGGATAAATTCTACTGTCATAATATTAATCATGGATAGATGACCTTAGTAGTTGAGCTCCTCTAAATACTACACTCTTAATACGAATATAAAATTTTTTTAATCCAATTTATCACTTTTGCAGGGGAAGTACTGCAGTATGTCGATGATTATTAAAACTACCAACACAACTGCATGCGAATCTGCTGACCTCTATTGTCTGTTTTAAGAGCTATTATTCAGCTTTCATGTCACACGAGGGGGTGTAGATCGGTATGTTCAAGGTATGGCTTGAGGTAGTGATGGAGGGTAACGGATGATCAGGAATGTGGTATAGGATGATTTAGGGATGTTCAGACATGGTTTGAGATGGTTAGCGATAGTATGGGATGGTCAGAGATGGTTTGAGATGGTTAAGAGTGGTTTGGGGTGGTCAGACATGGTTGGAGATGGTTTAAAATAATCTCCAACCATGTCTGACCACCCCAAACCACTCTTAACCATCTCAAACCATCTCTGACCATCCCATACTATCGCTAACCATCTCAAACCATGTCTGAACATCCCTAAATCATCCTATACCACATTCCTGATCATCCGTTACCCTCCATCACTACCTCAAGCCATACCTTGAACATACCGATCTACACCCCCTCGTGTGACATGAAAGCTGAATAATAGCTCTTAAAACAGACAATAGAGGTCAGCAGATTCGCATGCAGTTGTGTTGATAGTTTTAATAATCATCGACATACTGCAGTACTTCCCCTGCAAAAGTGATAAATTGGATTAAAAAAATTTTATATTCGTATTAAGAGTGTAGTATTTAGAGGAGCTCAACTACTAAGGTCATCTATCCCTGATTAATATTATGACAGTAGAATTTATCCAGAGCATGTCTCTTGGATTATAGTCACATGTAATGTCCGCAGCTCGTATAACTTTTCAGAAAGTGACTAATGCCTTCTGTTAAATTTCTGTCTTTTCGGGGTAATATTTAATATTATGAGTTTATTCGAGTCGATTACCAAAAGATATTGGAGTCTTAAAGCAAGATGGACTGGTTAAAATTGATTGAACTGATTGTTGATTTATTGATAAACAAACTTCGATGAGGGAACAGGTACTAGTAGAGGTGCCTCACAGACGAACTTATGGTATTTTTGGAGGAAACTGTGATCAGAATCTAACTACCACGATTTTGTTCATATTAGTCACTGTTAATATTATCTGTCATTTGATGATGGTAAACATTCTAATATTTACAGTCACCCACACAAAACAAGACATTTTGATACGGAGACGATATAGAAATATCTAATAAATAGTTATCATTTCATGAAAGATATCAAACAATTTGAATTATGAAATGAGGACGGATCTAATGCCTTCCGTTAAATTTATGTTTTTTCGAGGAAATATTTAACATTTTGGATTGATTGGAGTTGATTACCAAAAGATATTGGAGTCTTAATGAGGTCCAGCTTCCGCCTCTTAATAAAAAATAAATATCAATCTAATAAAAACAAATAAAATCTAGTATGTGATTGCTGTGTTTACTAATAAACACACCTCGGCAAGGCGAAAGTAACTGGGAAAAAATGTCTCATAGACGAGACCTGATGCTATTCTTCGTAGAAAGTGTGATCAGCATTGTGTTCGAACTACCTCATTTTCCCTCTATCGGCTACTCATTTTAAAATTCTAGGGTGCTATGAAACACCTCTTAACAATGGTTCTCATCCTGGTGAAGTCCATAAATGTTCTGTCCAACAGAAAGTTAGTGTGCAAAAGCAAGATGGACTCGTCAAAATTGATTGAACTGATTGTTGATTAATCGATAAATAAACTTCGATGAGGAAACAAGTACTGATAGTGGTGCCTCATAGGCGAACTTTTGGTATTTTTGGGAAAAAGTGTGGTCATAATTGTGCTATAATTACCACGATTGTGCTCATATGAGTTAATTTTTGGTATTATCTATAATCCGATAATGTTAAACATTCTAATATTGACAGTCACCTGCACAAAACAAGACATTTTGACCCGGAGACGATATAGAAATATCTAATAAATAGTTATTATTTCATGAAAGAAATCAAACAATTTGAATTATGAAGCGAGTATGGAGAAGGGTTAATATGAATATTTCTAAATTATCAGTATATTTCTGGAAGAATCATGAATAAAGATTTGATAAACAGCAGAAAATATTTGATCAGTCAACGTTTCGCCAATTCGGTCATTATTAGGAGTGAAAAAACAAACAACATAATATCATACAAATGGGGACCAAATATAGCACATCTTACATCAGCATTCTCAAATAATATCAACTACTGATATTACATCATCTCAAAACAGTTTTATATACAAATATTTGCTAATGAAATGTTTTATTTTATTTCTAAAATCATTAAAAATTGACAAAAATCAATAAAGTAACAGGCAAAATCAATTATAAAAATAAAAAATAATATCTAAAATTGGTTAAAATATACTAAAAATATAAAGCTATGTTAAAAATTAGAGGTAAAAGACCAGTAAAGCAGTAAAAGACCTACTCAAAAGATATTATCAAATAATTGAAAGAAAATGATGGTTCGGTTAAACATTAAGCATAATATTATTGCCGGAGTGTATTTTGGCATTAGAAGCTGATAAGAAATGACTAAAATCAATAAAAACCGCTAAAATTACTAAAAACCGCTAAAATTATGGGACTTCAAGTTATGAAAAATGTAAATATTTAGAGTTGATCAAGAGGTACGCAGACTTCTACGTGCTGAGTAAAATGAATGGTTGGAACCGTAGGAGAAGAAGTCCAGGTGAGAAGAGGAGATTTTTTCAAATTTTTTCTAGTGATTCTGGATGATCATATGAGGCCGGAGGAGTTCGGTTATTCTCGAATCGGGAGCATCCTAAGGCAGATTAGGGAGATCGAGGTGGGGGCCCGAGGAAAAACGAGGACGAACGAGCGTCACCGAGGACAATGATCGGGGCCCGGCCGCTCTGCTCCGAGGGTATCCGAGAGTAGCCGAAAGGAGCCGATGATATCGCAAGGTCTGATACGAGTGCAATTAGGAACCAGGGCAGTTAATTATAATTAAATCAAGTTCAGAAAAGGGGAAAAACAATTTAGGAAAGGCAAAAAAAAAAAATCAGTTGAGAAGACTATATTTACATAAAATTTAAATATTGGGAAGGTTAAAGAAAACGTAAACAAATAGGTAGGTAAACGTAAACATTAGGAAGGTTGCATAAATCATAGACATTGAGAACATTATGTAAACTAGCCAGGAAAATTCCCGAGTGTAGTAAGATGCTGCGCCCTAGCGGACAGAAAATGTATAAATATTGAGGAGGTTATAGAAAATTTAATAAAGAAATAGATAGGTAAAGGTAAAAATTTGGAAAAATTGCATAAAATGTAAACATTGAGAACTGAAAAAGGTACAAAACTTTAGCTAATAATAATGACGTCATCTATCCAGATACTATGAAATGATTAAAAGGCTCTTTATCATTGTTTGTAAATGATAAAAAACTTTAAGGATTTAATATTTAATTCTTTTACGGCGTTTTAATAGTTTATACTAGAGAATAAAAATACATATAAGATTAAAAAGTTGTTTTGTTTATGTTTCAGCGAGATGAGTAATGATAGAGGATTAACAGTTCAAAGTCCATTGTTAACTTTTAAAGGAAGGATTAAGAGATAGAGCATTATTGCGAAAGCTAAATTTGTTTACTTTTTAGCGGAAGTCCTAAATCATTCTTTATGTTTTGGTATTAACAGCTCAAAGTCCAAAAGCCCTTAAGGGATTAAGAAATAGTATTAATTAATATTCATTAATTAAAATTTACTGCGACATGTTCGCAGTTATTAATACCGACTCGTGTAATTTGAAAATATTTCAAAGCTATGAAAAGGTGCAACCTCTTTGGCCAACGTGATACCATCGTTTCGATTTGTTAATATATTTTAAAGATTAAAAGTTCGATCGGAACTTAATGGATTAAAAGTTAATCCTTTTAAGACCATTATTTAACTATGAGAGAATAAAAATACGTAGAACATTGACAAGTTAATCCTTTTAAGACCATTACTTATACTATCAGCCATTAAAAATACGTAGTACATTGAAAAGTTGTTTTGTTTATGTTTCAGCGAGATAAGAAAGGTTTGGGATTAAGAGCTCAAAGTCCAAAAGCAGTTATAGGATTAAGAAACTATGCTATTTATATGTTAGAGATAAACAGTTCAAGGTCCATATTTGTATTTCACCTGGACATAATCCAACTTGTCTATACAAGATGCAACCTGTTTACATGTTGATACAGCTACATATTGTAAAGGTTATGTAAACATTGAGAAGGTTGCACAAACACGAAAACAATGTAAAGGTTATGTAACCTTTGAGAAGGTTACAGAGTATAAAGTGGGCACCGGACCCTTCATCGTATAGGTTATGACTATATAACCATAGAGGAGGTTACAGACTATAAAGTGGATACCTGATCCTTCGTCGTATAGGTTATGATTATATAACCGTTGGGGAGGTTGCGTACTATAAAGTGGGTATCTGACCATATAACAAAACCTCAAATCTCTCAAACAGTAGAAAAACAAAATGGCGATGTATAAAAAACAAAATGGCGGTCGGGTACACTCATGCTCTATAAGATGGGTACTTGACCCTTCAACAAAACCTCAAGTCCCTCAAACAGTAGAAAAACAAAATGGTGATGTAAGAAAAACAAAATGGCGGCCGGGTACACTCATGCTCTATAAGGTAGGTACCTAACCCTTCAACAAAACCTCAAGTCCCTCAAACAGTAGAAAAACAAAATGGCGGCATAAGAAAAACAAAATGGCGATGTATAAAAACAAAATGGTGGTCGGGTACACTCATGCTCTATAAGGTTGGTGCCTAACCCTTCAACAAAACCTCAAGTCCCTCAAACAGTAGAAAAACAAAATGGTGGTGTAAGAAAAACAAAATGGCGGCCGGGTACACTCATGCTCTATAAGGTAGGTACCTAACCCTTCAACAAAACCTCAAGTCCCTCAAACAGTAGAAAAACAAAATGGTGGTGTAAGAAAAACAAAATGGCGGTCGGGTACACTCATGCTCTATAAGGTGGGTACCTGATCCTTCAATGGGTGGAGGGGGTAAATCTTGTGGGCGGAGCATAGGTCAGGAGGTTCCATGGATCACGTGACTAGATCACGTGACTAAAATATGCGGGCGGAGCGTAGACCAGGAGGTTCCGCGGGTCACGTGACTGTATCTCGTGACTAAAATATGCGGGCGGAGCGTAGGCCGGAGGGGGTAAATCTTGTGGGCGGAGCATAGGTCAGGAGGTTCCATGGGTCACGTGACTGGATCACGTGACTAAAACATGTGGGCGGAGCATAGACCAGGATGCGCTGCGGGTCACGTGACTGGATCACGTGACTAAAAAGGGGCGGGGCATAAGGGTCACGTGACCAAAAAGGGGCGTGGCCTAGTAGTTAAGGTTAGGTCGAGGGGGGACCACGTGGTGGTTAAGGTAGGGTCGAGGCAAGACCACGTGGCAGTTAAGGTTAGGTCGAGGCAAAAATTCAAATTCAAATTTCCCGCCATAGGTCACGTGACCAAAATGCTGGCTTCTGATTGGCTGAAATGTTTTGTGCGCCAGCTCGCCCAAATCTCCTCTACTCCGACTATTACACCGTGTGGTGCAGTGGAAGACACCCGACTATTACACCGTGTGGTGCAGTGGAAGACACCCGACTATTACACCGTGTGGTGCAGTGGAAGACACCCGACTATTACACCGTGTGGTGCAGTGGAAGACACCCGACTATTACACCGTGTGGTGCAGTGGAAGACACCCGACTATTACACCGTGTGGTGCAGTGGAAGACACCCGACTATTACACCGTGTGGTGCAGTGGAAGACACCCGACTACTAAACGAACTAGAATACAGATAATTCCCAAGTTATATCAAAAATGGTTCAATAGCTAAACAGGTTCAGAGGCTAATTTATCTCAGATCTTGGCAAAACGAAAGAAATATTATTTTTGTCAAGGAAAACGGCGCTCTAGACTACAGCGCCCGCAATACGCTCTCACTGGCAGCTTATCCTCTCCTATTCAGCCTTTATTGGGACCATATATTTTTTATGCTGGTTATTAAAAAAAAAAACTTGGAGTTAATAAAAATACGGATAGACCTTATTTAAAAAAAAAAGGATTATTCCTAAATAGTGTTATTAAAATACTGTTGGTGGTGAGACTACATCACAGATGTCGAAGTGAATGGACAAAATATAAAATGGACAAAAAGTGGACAGGTCTAGACAATTCTTCAAGTCACCATCCTCCCACATTTTTCTAAAAGAAATATTTTTTTGTTTACCGAATTTTCATGAAATCAATTATTTTCAGAAAAAATCATGTGCGGTGCGCGCAACACACAACTTTCCCTTACCGATCTATAATAATAATCTTTAAAATTATTATAAAGTGTTCACGTAAACACTACTCGAAATAAACTCAGCAGAATGCACTTTCTTTTCTCACAATAGTATAATAAATTTGTTTTTAAATAACTTTAGTACTACAATTCAGTACACTAAATATTTTTGGTTTGTCAAGCTGAAAATACATTTTAAAAGTTCCGGTTTAGTTTCCACGGGAACATTTTGTCCATTAAATAATATAAAAGTAGAAATCATTAAGTTAACAACAGAGCGTTTTGTTGACAACAGATTGGAAGATTGGTGGGAGAAGATTCGGTCGCATCCGTCTCCTTTCAGATGCGCTCGGTTATCTATCTAGGATCTTGTGCTTCTCATAAAATAGGCTGTATCTTTGCTAATACTAGTCCGATTTTGATGATTATTTTATTCCTTTTTAGATAATTTAATTACCTTTCTTACACGTCCAGACATAATTTAACATAAAATGCATAATTTTTAAGTTATGCCCAAATAAAATATTCTTTTGGCTATAACTTTTTCCCCTGCATTTTCTCGTTGATATACTGCATACATGAAAAGGCAAAGGGCTTTAAGGAGAAGACATTAGGCAAGTTTCATCAAAATCTTTTGAGCCGTTTACGAGAAAATTATAAAAAAATGTAAAATCGATTATAGAAAGTGGCACTTCCGGTTAATCGATTTTGACGAAAATGTTTCTGTAACATCACATGCATGTGCCAACCTTAAATACGTAATTTCAGTATCGTACAGCTTTTCGTTTTTGAGCTACACTGTTCACATACACACAGACCATTTTGCGAGACTTGGTTATTTGGACTCAGGAGACCTTAAAACGTGTATTTCCATTGAAAACTCGAATTCGAAAATTTTCACGATCGCAATACTTCTCCTATTTATATATTTCGTGTATAGGTTAGGGAAAGTAAAAAATACAATATAGTCATATATAAAGTCATAGTAGAATTTTCTTAAATTTTTGTGTGAACTTCCTTACAGTTTCATCTGGAATTAATATTCTCTACGACTTTTGTTTAAATAAAAATATAAATATTTGGTTCAAACATAAATATTGGTTTTACTGATTTTCACATTGAAGCTTAAAAAGGGATCATGCTCTCAGGGGTGGGGATATCCTTAGGGAATATTTAATAAAGTAAGGAATAGTTTTGATAATTTCTTGTGGTTTATTCCTTAGGTGTGCGACCTGTAGTTGTCTTCAAATATGTGTTTAATTTATGTCTAAGTTTCAGCCTTGAAGATTTAGAAAAAAGTGAGTTGAGTATTTTGAGCCATTTGTTAAGAGTATTTTATTTTATTATAAACTGACGAACCCAAGATAACCCTCTGTCGAAGATAGTGTGGTGGATCCGCCCGAGGAATTGGTTTTTTGGCAATATTCGGTCGCGCCCATCTCTCTATGTTATATTCGGTCGCGCTCATAGAGAGCTATGTTTTTGTAACTTCTTGGTTTGCTTTTACAAGCTTCCATCGTCAGATCGTTTAATACCATGACCAGTCTATAAAGATATACAGGATCTTAAATCCAGTCCAATTTACATATTATTAAAGTGTAAAGAAAAAATTTTCATCAAACTAAGGTCACGCACCCTCCGCCAATATTGAGAAAATTGTAGCTCATTCACTTGTATCTGTAAAGGTGATCTCGAAATCGTAAAAGAAAATTGTTTTCATAAAATAATAATTTTTTTTCATGTTGGTAATATGGAATGTATAATCAGCCGGCCATGATTCGGAAATTATGCTCGTGAGAAAAAAATATTCCACAACAAATTAATATACAGTTTAATTCTTCAAGAAGAGGCGATAAAAACAAATGATTTAACAGTCGTTGGCCGGAACAACAGCCAGTAGTAGCGATATTATTTCCAACGGGTTATTATATAAAATGTGTGGCCTTGCAATCAATTGGAAAATAACAAGTAATTAATATTGTTTTGATAATTATTGTTAATGATAATGCTTCAGAAGAGAACACCACAATAAGGAAAACAGTCCCTTCCATCCTCTCGCACCACCTCACTTCTTCACCATCCTCTCGCACCACCTCACTTCTTCACCATCCTCCTCCTCTTCTCGATGGTTTCTCAAACTTCAATCCGATTTAGGTAACATTTCCTCAGTTGGACAAGTTTATCTTGACTGTAACAGGACAACTGAGCAGAGCCTTGCTGAGCATAGCAGACATCTTTTTTCAACATGTATTACCAAAAAAAGAAAGCCATTTTATTACTAAAACAATATGTTCCGATGCATGCCCTTCAGCTCCTCTATCAGGTAGAAAATTTTCAAAATTAATCCAAAACATATACTTAAAAAAATTCACACTTAATTTAGATTTTGTAAATAATTGATACAAACGAAGAGTTAAAAAAATTTAATTTAAAAAAAAGATATTTGTTTTTAGAGAATTTTTAATACTGAATTTTCTATTATTCAAATTATGCATAGTTTGAAAATTTCTGGATTAAAAAAAATAAATAATAAGAGTACAAGATGAACTAAAAATAAATTGATGTCTTGACTTAGTAAAATCAATCATAAATAGTTCTTTAGTTAATTTGGTAGAAAATAAAGAAAAATATCAATGTATTTATGAAGATTTTTTGGTAAGACAGATGTTCGACTTTAGATGTTTTCAATCAATTAAACTGCTGAGACATGGAGTAGTGGACCTGATGTTAGTGGCGTCATTCAAAACTAGAATAAGTATCTATGCTGCGGTATCATCACAAACCCAACGTGAACAAGGAAAAAATGCCCAAGAGAGAGATAATTAATTAATTAATTGGCAACTGTAAATATTATTAGCTATAACAGTTATAATAGTTCTACTCTTCCAGTTATCCTGGTCCTTGAGATCATGAAGCCAGTGTATGATTAATGTTTTCCTTCCTCTCTTTCCTTGTTTCAACTTCCCTGTAATTAAAATCAGCAATGTCTTATTGTTATCTTCCATAAATATATATATATATATTTTTTTTTTCTGTTGGCACTATAGACCATAGAGATCTTTTGCCGCGCGATATGGTGTTCTTACAGACATTTGTAACTTGCGGGAGCACAGGCACCCTGGAGGGAGTCGCCCAACCTCACGTTGCTGCGAACCGTGGTGTGGTTAGCGGCTCCTATCATCTATATACCTGTATACCTGTCGGTCTAGATCCACGGATTATGCATGTTCGTGGTCAGCAGGCGCACGAGGACCTATATTTATTTATTTCCCCGAAGCAGACTGTCCATGGACCAAACCTCCGGGCGGCTATTTTACGTCCTGGAAAAGCACGTTCACAATTAAGATTCACAGAGTAAGGTCATCACTCCTACGCCTGGTCTATGTGAGTAGCCTCCAGTAGTCTGACGGGCCTAGTATACCCGGAGGGAGGGGTGATTGATTGATTGAGGAATATAATTAATTATTAATTAAATTAAATTAAATTAATGCCAGTACCGGGATTCGAACTCACAACCTTTTTGTTTGTAAGTAAGTACACTTTTCCAAGCGCGATTACTGTAAAATCTAATTGTGGAGCTCTCTTTTTGGTCTCTGCATGATTACCGGAAGTAGTACTTTACTTGAAGGTCATTATGGATTTTCATCAAAAAATATATTGAAATATAATGCAAAACTTCTCAAATCTGGTATTTAAGACTTCCATACTAATACAAATATCATAATAAATTTTAGTTAAAATTAGCAAACCGGAAGTAGTGCTTTACTTCAAGGGCATAATAAACTGAAATCAAAAGGTATGTCGACGTTCAATACAGATATCTGATGGTTAAGTGATAACGGTTATAAACGCGATTTTTTTCCACTCTAATTAAACAATTTTATTACTTGTTTTAACTGTTAAAATTGAGTATAAAATTTGTTTCCTACCCTATTTGTGAGATGAACAAGTCTGCAGCAGGAGAATAAGTTAAGCGGATTCTTCCGCTTAAAATGTTGAGACTGTCGATTTTCAATGCTTTGTCTAGTTTGTCTAGTACCACAGGCAGAAAACGACATAAAATAACGGATAAGGCCTTCATAAACAATACCTTGTGGGTGTGTGTGTCAATAGATGGGCGTCGCGACGCCGAATGTCGTTTTTGAGATACTGCTATCTTCGGAAACTAGTAACCAAATTCATAGTCACTTTTTTAGACGCCGATTTATAGTTTAATAGACGTACGAGGAAGTCATGGGGGTGTCAACATCATTTTTTAAATTCTGTTGAAATATTACATTCAAGCGTACGTTCGTAACACATCCATTTTGATGAGATAGGCAATTTTATTGAATGGTACTTAGCACGCACTTGCTCCTGCCTTAAGGGATAATTGCCTACACTATAGATGCTACACTACACTAGGGGTAATTGCCTACACTATAGATGCTACACTACACTAGGGGTAATTGCCTACACTATAGATGCTACACTACACTAGGGGTAATTGCCTACACTATAGATGCTACACTACACTAGGGGTAATTGCCTACAAGTTATCCGGAGGACTCATTATTCAAGTAGAAGCGGTTTTGGGGCAAATGCAAAATCCTTTGGTTTCGCCGTCACTATCGTTAGTAGCCCAGCATTATCGCCCCATAATTGTAAATTTAAATTAAACGAAATCACCAGAAGTTGTTCGCATATTTTGAAGTGAGTCATTAATAAGCTTAAAGAGCAAATATAAACTGAACAGAAGACCTTCACAACACTCGTTAATTTTTTTTAATAATTCGCAATAAATATACGATAATGAGATATATCACGATAATTAATAAGATAGTAAAAAATAATAGCTTTGAAAAAAATATAATGATAATAAAAAAAAAGAAAGAAAAGATTGGACAGTATACGAAGCACAATCCGGTCTAAATAATCAGTAGCATTCACGGAGTGTCTGACCTTGCCGGCAAAATGAAAACACTTAAATCAGTCCAATTTTATTTTTATGGCTTTCTTTCAACGTATCATAATATCATTTCCGCATTTCACAAATAGTTTTATGCCAAGTAATGCCAATAAATAAAAGCTTTAATAGCACAATTGAATGCATTCTGCAGAAGACGCAGACCCCAATCAGTCGTAGAAGATAAAGATATCGTCGGGCACAAAACCAATAAAAGTTAGCTTTATCCTTCCCTGGCTCACTGATAGAACATCAAGTCCCACATTTTCTAGCTCAAAACTACTATATTTTTTGCTTAAAAAAATAAATAAAACTTCATATTTACAATCATTTAATTAGGTATGAAACGTGTTTTGAATTTTGGCAGCTTTTATAATAAACAAAAATAAATTTTTATTGCGGCAAATATTGAGACTAAAAAACTGACATTTTTTCTCCAGGAAATATACATGAATGGCAGCTTTTCTCCAGGAAATATACATGAATGGCAGCTTTTCAAAAAAAAAAAAAAGAAAAAAAATTTCTTATTGTAGCACTCTTCTTCCAAGCCAATGATATATTGCAAGCTGCATGGGCCAAGTGTTCCAAAGTTAGGCTACACAATTTGTACTTACACAAAATATTTTATTAATAACACATCTATAGGATATAATGGAATAAGCAATCCGTAATCTTTATTATTTTTAGGCAGAAAAGGACTAGATCACACCAACTGGAGTCAGATCACCCCAAGACATCTCAACACAATCTCCTGAACAGTGTTACCGACTGCCCTAACGGCTAGTTACGGTCAGTAATCATATAATATAAGTAATATATTAGTAGTAGGTAGCTGAAGTGGAACAACAGTTGCTCACCCTTTTTAAATTAATTACTTTTCCTATACTCGGAGAGTTTTAAATGTGCGTATGTGTACACAAGAGAGGCTACATTATGTAAGTGTACACAAGAGAGGCTACATTATGTAAGTGTACACAAGAGAGGCTACATTATGTAAGTGTACACAAGAGAGGCTACATTATGTAAGTGTACACAAGAGAGGCTACATTATGTCTGAAAGGTCTCAAAACCTTTTCTATTTTTTTATCAATAACTTAATTGTCAAAAAACTAAAAACAAATTAGTCACCTATACCTCTCTTCCCAAATCAAATGTTTGGGATAATCCCTAAATCTACTGAACTGTGTTGAGATGTCTTGGGATGATCTGTCTCCAATTGATGGGTCTTTTTTTGTCTGCATTTATATGATCTTCTGTCCTGATGATCTTCAGTCAATGGTTTTTAATATAAACTTAGTTTATTGTGGATTGTATCATTTATGGGATTTTGTCTACAAAAAGTGTTAGTAAATATATTGCGTTTTTAATAAATATTCCACCTTTTTTGTTTAATGTTATATTTAAATATTTGCCATTTTTAAATAAATGAAGATCCGGGCTCTAATCATAATCCTGAGACTGAGTGCACTTGGCATATCTACTTAAACACATTGCTGGGTTGTTAGTAAAGTGGGCGGCTTTGAAGGTGTAGTAGGCGGGTGCCTTCCACAACCATTGCTGGGTTGTTAGTAAAGTGGGCGGCTTTGAAGGTGTAGTAGGCGGGTGCCTTCCACAACCATTGCTGGGTTGTTAGTAAAGTGGGCGGCTTTGAAGGTGTAGTAGGCGGGTGCCTTCCACAACCATTGCTGGGTTGTTAGTAAAGTGGGCGGCTTTGAAGGTGTAGTAGGCGGGTGCCTTCCACAACCATTGCTGGGTTGTTAGTAAAGTGGGCGGCTTTGAAGGTGTAGTAGGAGGGTGCCTTCCACAACCATTGCTGGGTTGTTAGTAAAGTGGGCGGCTTTGAAGGTGTAGTAGGCGGGTGCCTTCCACAACCATTGCTGGGTTGTTAGGTTGCATAAAAGAAAGGATAGGAAATGACGTTAAACCCTAATAAAAAATATCTGATGTGGACAACACATGACTTCCTTGGACGCCTATTAAATTATAAATCCGTGGCTAAAAAAGTGATACTGAATTTGTTTACTAGTTTCCGAAGATTGCAGTAAAAACGACACTCGGCGTCCCGTCATCCATCTGTTGACACACACACACACACACAAACACACACTCTTGTCACTGGAGGTCTCATTCCGTTATTATAAGTCGTTTTCCTTCAGTAGGTAACTAGTTTCCAAGATATTTCTTCATGTTCCATGACAACAATAAAACTGTCAATATCACTGGCTAAAGCATTAGAAATGGACAGTTTCGACATTTTAAGCGAAAAACCCACTTAACTAATATCTTATTCTCATGATGAAGACTTGTTGATCTCACAAATGGGGAGGAAAACTAGTATTTTAGACTCAATTTTAACACTTAAAACAAGTAATAAAAATGTTTAATTGGATTGGAAACCAAATTGCGTTGTAACCTTTGTTACCGAAACATATGATTTCTCTTTTAATTTAAATATAATTTTTGATGTAAGCTTATTATGACCTTCAAGTAAAGTACCCTTTTCCGCTCACGAATCTTAACCAAAATCTAGTAAATACATTTATATCGATATAAAAGTCCTATTTATCAAATTTGAGAGGTTTTACATAATATTTTTTGACGGAAGTCTAATATGACCTTCAAGTAAAGTACCACTTCCGGTTTTCCAATTTAGACTAAAATCTAGTATGTTATTTAAATCAATAAATAAGCCATAAATACTAAATTTGAGAAGTTTTGCATAGTATTCTAATATAATGTTTGATAAAAATCAATTATGACCTTCAAGTAAAGTACCACTTCCGGTGATCAAGCAGTGACCAAAAAGGGAGCTTCACAACTAGATTTTACAAAAATCCTAAATACAAAATTTCAACTTTCTACGGCTAACCTTTTTTGAGTTATGCGAAATACGAACGAACGTACGTACGTACAGACGCCACGACGAAACTCGTCAAAATGGATTCAGGGATGGTCAAAATGGATATTTCCGGTGAAATCTGAAAACCGAAAATTTTCGCGAATACAATACTTCCTTTACTTCTTACAAGGAAGTAAAAAAGCCTTAGGTCGTCTTTCAAATACCAGTAACCAATAAATAACTAACCAGTAAACGATTCGTCAATTCAGGCATCATCATGACAGGTATCTGTGTCTATAAAATGTATCTGTAAAATGTATTTTTTTTTTGTTGTTTTTTTATAAGATGGAATGTAATACTTTTCAGATCATCTCGGTCTCTTGTCCCGATTTGACTGGACTCGTTAGACTCAGGGTGGATGCAGCTGACCTACGCTACGGACAAAAAAAAAATTGGTACAAAAATGTAAGAAATTTGCTCTTATTTAATTTAGTGTAACTTGAAGTTGCTAAAAAAATGCATGGTTTTCATACTATGGAAGAAAAAACAAAAAAAATTAATTTGTTGAGCGTTTTTACATTTTTTAAAAAATATTTTCGGGTAACATTTGAGGTGACAAAGTTAAAATTCGTAATAGCTCCAAAAGTTTCCTCCGAGACCTCTTTCTGTTGTCCTTTTGATTGGACTAAAAAGTTCAGTAAAAAAATCGGTTCATTGCCATCGGTGCCGGTCAGGGAAATGGCACTTTAACTCGGATTCAGTGAAAATTAGTTGTACGAATGGCGTTGAATATCGGATACGGCATTTAATTAATTGTCTCAGCTAATTTGGAAATTCATTATCGGCCGCGAAGGACGTGCGTGATGATGAGATGCCAATTTGGTTCCAGCCTCACCAGGAATTTGATTCCAGCCTCACCTAAAATTGGGTTCCAGCCTCACCTGGAATTGGGTTCCAGCTTCACCTGGAATTCTTTGGAATGAACCTTCACGTTTCTACTTTTACTTGAATAAGTTGCCGTTAAGCAAACAGAAAGTAAAAAAAACAAACTTGTTTAATCACTCTATACTAATAAAAGATATTTGCAAAGTACTCAATGATATAAACCTACCTCAGGTATTAACTGGAAGAGTGCGGTGGAGGTCAGAGATCCCGTTGCCAGCCCGATGAGAGCAGACATGAGCTGGCTGTAGAGAGGGCTATTGATGATCGGCCAAAGGACGGCTCCAGTTACACCGGACAGACTGATGATCCCAACGCTGAGGCAACCGAAGCCCCACACTGCACTCACCAACACAAAATACAACTTTATAACTACCTACATAATTTTATTAATAATTAATCATAGAGAATTTTGCTATCAAATAAGTGAATAATAAGTAGTTAGTCTTAAGGAGAGGAACAGTAACTATTGTTGTCTAAAAAAAAATACAGCAATTATGACAAATAAAAAATAAAATAATAAGGAATTAATAAAAGAAAAAGGTATGAAAGATATAGAGAATGCATAAAAATTATAAATAAAATTAAAAAAGTCTATATATAGAAATTATATAAACTCATTGATAATATGGATACTTATTGTTGCTTCTTCACAATCGCGTGAGGCTTTGTGCTAAAATATAAAATGAAAAGATTCAATGTCCTGAGAATGGAAGATTCTCACTGGCGTTCAATCTTTTAGCCCCATAGCAACATAGCAACAAATTTCAATTAGTTAAACTAGTTTCAGTTAGATTCCTGAAAAATTTAACTAAAAGAAATACATATTAATTATATTTTAAACCAAACGTTTTTCATGCAGACAACGCCAAATATTTGTCGAATCATACACCAGTTAGTAGAAACAACAACTATACAAGCTGCAAACACTAAAAACAAAAATATTAATATCAGATGCAACTACCAATAATTAAAATACAAATATTAATATAACTATTTTTAATTATATTTATTTATAATTATACTATTTATACTTTAATAATGACCAAGATTAACCTTTGTCTCACCAATTTTATTATTTTCGGCCATTCAGGCAATGATCAAGGCAACCGGTTAAAATAGAGCTTTATCAATTCCATCAAATCCAAAATACACAAATCAAATATAACATTTTGGTGATAAGTATCTTTTAATACAATATTCCCAATAATATTCTTGAAGTTGATGCAGACTCGTTGATGCCCAAGTCTTCTACTAATAAAAATATTTAACTAAGTCTTCAACTAATATAAATATTTAACCTATTGTACAAATGAATAAAATTAGAGACACTATACTTTTAAATTATTAATAATTAAATCTAATGTTTATTTAACTTCTAAACTGATATTAATTTAGGATTGATTACAGTTTAAACTTGCATGGTTATGTAGGTTCTTAAAATTACAGGATTAATTGATTCTCCTCTATATTAACAGAAATATAATAGGGTATTGATAAAACATAAAATTTTAAAAATTAAAGATGGAATGAATCTAAGCATCGTACAGGGAATTGAGGAAAGTTCAGCAGAATTGACCACGGCTGGAATTTCTTTCCAGAAATCAACAGAGCGAACCATCGAAGAACAATCTCCTTGTCAGGACGTCAGTTGACCTGCGTCAAAGTCAAGGACGTCAGTTGACCGCCACCTTCGCGCTCTAGCGATCGGAAAACCACCAAATTGGGTTCATCCACCTGTAATAAGTCTCAATGTTTTCCTCTTGAAAATGAAATACTTAAAAAAAAAAAAAATGGTTTATGTAGGAATCCTTGGCAAATTTCATTATATTTCTAGTCAGAGGATTCCAGAGGATCCAGTTGATGTCAATGGTAAATTATAGAATAGGATTTAACTGCGAGGGGAGATCCTAACGGGAGAGGGGGCGGGGGAAGAGGGTATTTCCAAATAAAATGCACAATTATTGTGCAATATCTGCCACAGCCCATCATAATATTCCAATATCTGCTCCAGCAGTCTCGGCATGCTTTAAGGCCTTCATTGTGACTACCAACAAGAATGCAACAATGAGTAAAAATTCAATATAGAACGACACCAATATGAGGCGTACGTAGCTGATTAGAATAAAAAGGGGTACAAGTGGAAATGGGATCTCAATTTACCATAAATACGGTTTTTCTCCAAATGGGAGCGAGTATATAAGACACTAGCTCCGAGGCCCCGGTTCGAGTCCAGCTGGGGCAGATTATTTATTTATTACGTTATATCAGCGGCAGATCTTTCCTGGCTATGGTTATGGATATGATAAGGAGATCTTCCTGGTGGAACACCCAGCCTCTATAAAAGTGAGTACACCTATCTTTGATTGGGAGTGATAGATAGTCCCCGGGGGGTTGAGGATTAGCGAATGGATAGCGAACATACTCCTGGTACACCCGCTGCTGGTTCGAGAACTTCTTCACGAAGTACCTACTAAAGCGAGGACCCTTGATGGATTGGAGCGGTACAGGCTCAATTATCTTTGTTGCTGGAACGGATGGACCGCTTTGTTGCTGGAACGGATGGACCGCTTTCGTTGGAGGAATAACAGCTGTTATTCCTCGAGGTCTTCCAAAAAAAGGTTCCAGATCGCAAATCTAGTTTTATGATAAACTTTTGTTTTTTGTTTATTTGTTCTAGATAAATAATTGTTTCGCAAAAATCCTCGATTACCATACTGACCATAGAATGATCAGAGGCGTCATTGAAATAAATAAATTCAAGAAAGATCGACCCTTCAAAGTAATAAAAAACAAATCGTAAGCCAAACAGACACTGATATATTTAAAACCAAACTAAAAGCTAACCTAGCTAGAGAACCAGAAACGCTGGGTAACCAACATCCACGAGTCCAGATGATGTACGATCATCTTACAAAAGCTTTAGAAGATGCATATGAACCAACACAAGTGGCATCAAGCGGATCCAGGAGTAGCAAATTAACGGAGGAGACAAAGTTAATATTATGCAAAAGACGAGAATTAAAAGTAAAGACACCAGCTTCTTCAAAGGATAAAATCGAATTAACAGAGCTGAATAAACTCATTAGAAGAAAGATCAAATCCGACCTGAACCAACAAAGGGAGAACACAATTAAGAGTATAGTGGATACAACCAGATCACCAAAAAAATACTATATGAATTATCTTCAGGCAAAAAATGGTCTTATTCTATTCAGGATAATAAAAATCGGCTCGTAATGAACAGAGAAAATTATTAGGTATGGCAACTTATTACTTTACAGAACTTTATCAGCATACAAATAAATATCATTCTTTGATCTTTCAATCCGAAGAAAAAGTCTCTGAAATACTACTATCAGAAGTAGTGCCATCAATGTTCTCAAGAAAAATAAAGCGGCTGGACCTGACAATATAAGAAATGAGACCCTCCTAGCAGGCGGTTCAGTAGTATGCGAAGAATTACTTAAATTGTTCAATTCCATCCTGGAGGAAGAAACAGTCCCGAAACAATGGAAAACAGCAAAAATAGTTCTTATGCATAAAAAAGGCAATAAAAACAACATAGAAAATTACAGACCAATCTCGCTCTGTCCAACCATTGCAAACGTTTTTACTAGCATTATCACTAGACGAATAACCCCTCCTATAACAACTTCAATGTCAAGCGAACAAGCAGGCTTTAGGAGAGGCTTCTCAATTTCTGATAACCTACAGGTGGTGAATCAGCTTGCCGAATAGGCTAAAGAATATAATTTCCCGGTCTACTTTTGTTTCATTGATTTCCGGAAAGCATTCAACAGTGTCTGGGCGCTGGATGACATGGGAATTGAACACAAGTACATCAGAATTATCAAAGAGCTCTACAAGGATAACACAGCTTTCATTGAAACTGAAAAGAAAGGTCCGAAGTTTAAAATAGACAAAGGAGTTAGACAAGGAGATCCACTTTCACCCATACTCTTTACATCATCACTGGAAAGGATATTTCAAAAGGCAGACATCGACAATTTGGGTCTAAGCATAAATGGATCTAAATTAAATAACCTAAAGTATGCTGATGACGTTATTCTGATTTCTGATAAAGCTGATGAAATAATAACGATGTTGAGGAAATTGGAAACATGCTGCATAGAGGTAGGTCTGGCCCCTGACTACGACATGCTGCATAGAGGTAGGTCTGGCCCCTGACTACGACAAGACAGTTATGATGACGAACAGTGAAAAACTGAAATCAGTTGGAGCAATACAATATTAAATTATGTAGAAGAGTACATTTATTTAGATCAACTCATTTCTTTCTCTGAAAGGACGTCAAAAGAGATCCATAAGAGAACCACTTTAGGATGGAAAAAATATTGGACCCTCAAGCCTATTATGAAAGGGAACTTTGAAATTATAAACAAAAAGATTATTTTTGAAAGTTGCATAATGCCATGTGTAAGCTATGGTTGTCAAACATGGTCTCTGACAAAGAAATTAGAAAATAAATTAATAGTCTGGTAAAATTCTATTGAAAGGAGTGACCTAAACATTAAGAAAAAGGACCGCATCAAAATCATGGACATAAAGAGACGAACAGGCTTCAAAAACATAAATCTTCTTGTAAAAGAAATTAAATGGAGATGGGCTGGCCATCTGGCTAGAATTACGGACGGGAGATGGTCCTTAACGACAACAGAATGGACTCCTTATGACTTGAAAAGAAAATGTGGAAGGCAAAGAAGGCGTTAGAGTGACTACATAAGAGCCATTGCAGGTCCAAACTGGATGAGGACAGCCAGAGACAAAGAAGCCTGGAAGGAACTGTGGAGAGAAACAGCGTATCCCACTTCCCAGTAGGAATTGGTCTCCAGGGAAGCTATACCATCACTCCGTAAGGGGAAGGACCACATAAATTAACAGAAAAAAGTTCATAATATTGTATAAAATTGTAAATAGTGTAAGTAGCATCTGAAGTAAAAGTAGTAAAATTCTGTTACTTTTTGTAATAAAAGGCTTTATTCATTCATTCATTCAAGGACTTTTGAAATGGATAATATGAAAACAATATAGGATTTTACATCCTTTTACGAGATTCACAATGTGGGCTCCTGGTAGCCTTTGATATGGACATTTAAGAAACTTCCAAACCAAAGAAACAAATTAAAAAAGTAATCCTATATTCACAAAGCTCCAAATATTCCAAAGCATTTATAGTCAAAAGCCTTCGGATATTAAACTGTTTCGTTCAATACGAAAATAGATGGCTTCCTCAGGTAAGCAGAGTGTACAGATTGGATAGGAATGAGGAAACTGGGAAGAAAAAGCAGGTTCTAGTTGAAGGAGGGTGGGAAGGAAAACTGTGGCTTGTATCCTTTATGAGCCCTGGAGCCATCTTCCAGCCAAAATCGAATTAAAAAATATCTTTCGCGACCAATTACGATAATTAACATTTTTTTCTTTTTCTGTTGTGTATATTAATCCTGCGCTGAATTTCCTTGTTTCCATTAAGATTGTTCGTCCTGGTTTAAAGATAGCTACTGTCCTGCTTTGAATCAATGCAATCAACTTATTTTAACCGAAGGCCATCTTGTCGCTGTTTTAGTATTCCTCAGTAAACAGTTGAGAATAGAATCTGCATTTTTTTTTTTTTTTTTTGTAAAATAAATTAAAAGCGGATTCATTATACACGACAGAGTAAGGTAAAGTGATTTATTCTGGATTTGTTGATAAAGCTGTAGCTAATAAACTTGCAGATATCAAGGCACAGATTGTTGGCTTAGAACATAGGAATATGATAACAGTGCAATATGATAACAGCGCAATATGATAACAGCGCAATATGATAACAGCGCAATATGATAACAGTGCAATATGATAACAGTACAATATGATAACAGTGCAATATGATAACAGTGCAATATGATAACAGTGCAATATGATAACAGTGCAATATGATAACAGTACAATATGATAACAGTGCAATATGATAACAGTGCAATATGATAGCAGTGCAATATGATAGCAGTGCAATATTATCATAGAATTTAACCAAAATTATAAGTCACAACATCAATACAAAATTTTCTAAAGCATTTTTGCAAATAATTTACTTTTCGACCAGATAGGTATAGATATACGGCTCAAGAAAATAATATTATTTTTCTTCAGCTACCAGCCTCAAATTGTAGAACGGATTATTTCTATTATTCGTAACTAGCTGTTTTGGGCCCAAGTTACTTCAGTGACCGTCCTTGATCCTTACAGAAGGATCCTGATGGTTTTAGAAAATGATATTATTATATTGCCAAATTAAAACATTAATCCATCTTTCTTGTGAGTACAAGAGTGCGTTCTATGCAATCGATGCAATACATTATTTATGTTAATATAATATATTTTTGTATGTTAATAAATAAGAGAGTGCAAATTAAAATACTTGTGAAATGCATTGACCTGTGAGGTTAGAGATATAGCTACTAGCATGCTGTCAACTCTCACCCCTGTTCTACTCTACTCGACTAAATAATCAGTTAGTTGTTGAGTGGTAGCGACCATGCTACTATACACTATACACTATACACTATACACTCTACTATACCTTGGAACAAAGTTAGCTTCCCTTCTTGCCTCTGAGCACCAACTTGGAGCGCATGCCGTTCCACTTTAACCACACAAACATATTGAGAAAACAATATTAACATTTGTCATAACATTAATTTACAATTATCTATTCTACTTATCTCTACAAATTATGACAGGATAGTTATCATTTAATCCTGAGGTGACGTCCTCACTTACAGCTGACATCCAAGATTACAATTAGTCCTGTCATAACCTAATTCTGATCTATCGATTGAACTCACAAAATCCCTAGACTATTTTCCATATTGTTTTCCTAAATCTTATTGAACTGAAGAACTAATTCCCAATAATCCTGTATCTAGTTCAAAGCCTGGCAGGATCTAACGATATTACGATAGGACAATAGGAATGTGGAGGACAATCGATAGTTTATCTTGACTTTGACCCAATTACAAAGAGTAACCAATACTTCTTCTTTGTCCTTCCCTTTTACCTTCTGGTGTCGGGGCAGCCTGTGTCCATTTCTGTCTGTAGCAAGTTTCTTGACTTCCCTCAGAGAGAGTCCTCTCGTCCTAGCCAGTCTTCCCATTTGTTTCCTGGCCGTCCTCGGGTCGTTTTCCTTCTGCTTTTCCTTTCCATATATTTTTTTGCGGATGATTTATCGGCATTATTTGTTAAATGGCCGAACCAGATCATTTCCCTTACATGTATGTTGTCTATGAGACGTTCCTGCCCTGTCTCTTCTCTTATCCTCTGATTCCTCGTACGGTCAAGTTTTCCCTTATTGAGAGCTTTCCTCTGGAATTACATCTGGGTGGCTTGTATACGGCTCTCAAATTTCTTAATGCTAAGCTAGCTTTGAGCTTCCCTTTTTCCGATAATGAAATTTCGTAACTGGTAATATGCGTTACTTACATTTCTTATGCGCTATTTTATTTCAACATCCAACCGGCCATCATTACTAATTTTGACTCCTAGGTATACTTATAGGGCGTATACCATACGCCCACCAATTCCAAACCCAAGCCTCCGCTAGTCACTGCCTCCTGTTCCCTAGAACCACTTTTAGAGACAACCATATACTTTGATTTGTTTGGGTTGGCAGTCATTCCTTTATGTATCAGAGCTTCCTCCCATGCTTGTAGTGCTTCTTGTAAGATTTCTGCGATAATGAGGATGCCATAAGCGAATACTAGATTTTGAATGAATACGAGATGCATGCTCCAATTTCCTACTTTTGACCTGGTGCTCCCTAGTTCAGCTTCTCATATTATCCTATCCATATATATTACAAGGAGTAATGGGCTTAGGCTGTCCCCCTGCTTTCCTCAGTCAGATTTTTGCCATTGAGTCTGACTATCTTTTATACTCTTATACTTATATCTTATACTGACTATCTCTTATACTTTTCGATATAAGCTAAGGATCGCTTGAGTAAAATTAATAGGAACAGCTCTATCTTCCAGTGCCAGCTTGAGTTCTATCCAGGGTACATTATCAAATGCCCCACACAGATCCAGGGTACATTATCAAATGCCCCACACAGATTCAGTGTACATTATCAAATGCCCCACACAGATCCAGGGTACATTATCAAATGCCCCACACAGATCCAGGGTACATTATCAAATGCCCCACACAGATCCAGGGTACATTATCAAATGCCCCACACAGATCCAGGGTACATTATCAAATGCCCCACACAGATCCAGGGTACATCCTCAAATGCCCCACACAGATCCAGGGTACATCCTCAAATGCCCCACACAGATCCAGGGTACATTATCAAATGCCCCACACAGATCCAGGGTACATTATCAAATGCCCCACACAGATCTAGGAAGGCGAGATGAATCTCCTTATTTTTTTCTATGAACTTATCGATAAGGCATCGAACAATGAAAATATTGTCCCGAGTCCTGAGCCGCCCAGGTCTGAAAGCTGCTTGTTCTTCCTGAAGCTCATGTTCGACAATTCTCCTTAGCCTCCTTTCTGGTATTCTGGAGTACAACATCAGAGTGACAGATGATAGGTTTATAGGCCTTTAGTTTTCACATTCTACCGCGGAGCCTTTCTTATTGATTGGAACGATGATATCATTTTTCCATTCAGTAGGAATCTCCTTCTTTTGAAATTCCTAGTTGAAAATATTCAGTAACCACCTTTGTACTTGTTATCCGCTGTATTTCAACATTTCAGCCGTAATTACGTCATCGCCAGCTGTCATGTTATTTTTAGCTTTGGCCATGGCAAGTTCTGAATAAGATCATCCTCTTCAACAGGTTATCCTGTCAACGTTTCTCCAAATTCTTGAGTCCTTCCACTCCCGAAATTCTTACTAAATAAGTCTTCACATTCTTTTAAAACTTCAGCCTCGCCAGTGATCAGCTGTCCAGATCTATTCTTAATCCTTCTCACCAGCTTTCAATATTTCCCACGAAATCCCTTCACGGTGCTCCAAAACTTCCTTTTGTCCTCAACACAGCTTGCTTGTATTTCTTCACCAAAATCAGACCAGCTTTTTTCCTTAGCCAATTTCACTACTAGTTTGGCCTCTCCCATTTTTTCATTATAAATGGTCAGATCACCTGGGTTATTAGTCTGCAGGTATTTCTGCCATGCTTGTTTATTTTCTTTGACCTTGATCTTCACTTCTTCTCCCTACTTTTTTTTTTATTCCTCCTACCTGGCCATTTCTGGTATACGGGGTTTGAGCAGCAGTGGGGTGTTACGCGTGGGATGCACGTATGCCACTACCGCCACTAAAACTCCACTTCATTTATTTATTTTTTAAACTATTTATTTATTATCGCCATATATAATTAAAGGGTATCTATAATTATGGGAACAATATTTGGGTATTCTATGGTGCAGCCCGGTGCGCGGCTGCACACCGTTTACTGATGGGGCTGCACCTTTGTGTCCTTCCTTCCTGATTCGTCAGCTTTGACTTGCCATCCTGAGCCTCCTATCTGCACTGCCCAGGGCTGCCACTACACTTCAGCTTCTTCCTGCGGTTCCTCCTCAGTCTCAGCGGCGGCAGTCTCCTCTTCTACGGTTGGAAGGCCTCTACCAAGAGTGAATTGTGTGGGACCCTCGACCTCTATCTACCTTCCTATACAATCCATGAAGAAGGGGTAATTCCCCTCTTCTGCCAACCTCGGGAAATCGACCTCGTCAAAGTCGATTTTCCTGGCTTGCCAGGCTCGATGTCCATCCATGGCGGCGTAGGATATTACTGCGTGGTCGGCTGTATCAGGCACACCGCAGGTGCCTCACCAGATATTGGTGCCTAGTGTGACCAGTAATCGGGATGGACCCACTTCGCCGCTAACCTGGAGTAGACGGTAGGAAAGAACTCCTTAAGGGTTGCACCCTTTTCACAACTGAACCACCGTCTGTTCCACTCATCCTCCCTCAACACCTTCTTCCACCTTCCAGGCTCTCCACCTATCCTCTGCTGCAGTCCCTTCGGAATTGCATCAAGCATCAAGCCTCTTGACAACGAATTTGATGGTGTCCTCTTCCAGGATGAGATCCAAACAGAAGGCAAATGAATTCTGGAAACCTTAATCTTAATAAATAAAAAAATCCTGAGTTTACAAACAAAACTATAATATTAGGATATTATTGATAATTTATTCATTTAATTTAATTAATTTTATGACAGCAAAAAGTTGTGTCCCTCAAATAACAGTAATTAACTAATAAATTATCATCAGGACATAATATAACGCATACCAGAGACAGTATATCTCACATCAAAATCCCTTCCCCCATAAAAGGCTAGTTACATAGAAATAGTATCACTGTAACGCAATTCAACATCTACTTATAGTACTGTAAAATTAGGGATCTAACCGAAAATCTAAAAAAAATTTCCAGAGCTTCCCGCGTCGGGTTATGATGGGGAGAGGGGAAGAAGGATTAAAAACAGATCTGTTTTCATGTTTTTCATTTCAAACTATTAGGTTTATTGTAAATATTATTCTTTATAAAATTGAAGTGCATTGAATTTTCTATCAAAATGATTTTACACATTTTGGTTTATTATTTTCAATAATAGACCTTTGGAATAGACCAAAGAAAATTTTTTTGTAACCCCCCCCCCCTCAAAATTTGAGGATTTACGTTTCAAGATACGTAGAATCCAAATATCGAATAAAAAAAAATCCGTCCGTCCGCCGTACGCCGTACGCCGTCCGCGACTTTTCTCCGAGACTACTGGACCGATTTTCTTGAGATTCGGTACCAAAGTCACAGGTCACCCCGGGATGATCCTCAAGACTCGACATTATAATCCGTCTGTTTGTTTCAAAATGGCGGCCGATTAGAGATCTCATAAGTCCGTAGCTCGGTCATTTATAAAGATAGAGAGAAAATGTAAGGTGTTTTGGAATCAACATAACGAGACATGAAAAAAAAAAAAAAGAAAAGAAAATTGAAAAACAAAAAATCTATAATAATTGCCGATTAAAGATCTTATATACCCATGACTTGGCCATTTATAAACATAGAGGAGAAATGTAAGGTGTTTTGGAATCAGCATAACAAGGCATTAAAATAACAAAAAAGAAAAAAGAAAAAAAGAAAAAATTGAAAAACAAAAAATCTATAATAATTGCCGATTAAAGATCTTATATACCCATAACTTGGCCGTTTATAAACATAGAGGAGAAATGTAAGGTGTTTTGGAATCAGCATAACAAGGCATTAAAAAAACAAAAAAGACAAAAGAAAAAAAACGAAAAAGAAAAAAATCTCTATCTGTAAATGCTTTTGGTTTATTATTTTCAATAATAGACCTTTGGAATCGAACAAAGAAAATTTTTTTGTAAACCCCCCCTCAAAATTTGAGGTTTTACGTTTCAAGATACGTAGAATCCAAATATCGAATAAAAAAAAATTCGTCCGTCCGCCGTCCGCCGTACGCCGTCCGCGGCTTTTCTCCAAGACTACTGGACCGATTTTCTTGAGATTCGGTACCAAAGTCACAGGTCACCCCGGGATGATCCTCAAGACTCGACATTATGATCCGTCTGTTTGTTTCAAAATGGCGGCCGATTAGAGATCTCATAAGTCCGTAGCTCGGTCATTTATAAAGATAGAGAGAAAATGTAAGGTGTTTTGGAATCAACATAACGAGACATGAAAAAAAAAAAAAAGAAAATTGAAAAACAAAAAATCTATAATAATTGCCGATTAAAGATCTTATATACCCATGACTTGGCCATTTATAAACATAGAGGAGAAATGTAAGGTGTTTTGGAATCAGCATAACAAGGCATTAAAATAACAAAAAAGAAAAAAGAAAAAAAAAAAATTGAAAAACAAAAAATCTATAATAATTGCCGATTAAAGATCTTATATACCCATAACTTGGCCGTTTATAAACATAGAGGAGAAATGTAAGGTGTTTTGGAATCAGCATAACAAGGCATTAAAATAACAAAAAAGAGAAAAGAAAAAAAACGAAAAATAAAAAAATCTCTATCTGTAAATGCTTTTGGTTTATTATTTTCAATAATAGACCTTTGGAATAGACCAAAGAAAATTTTTTTGTAACCCCCCCCTCAAAATTTGAGGATTTACGTTTCAAGATACGTAGAATCCAAATATCGAATAAAAAAAAATCCGTCCGTCCGCCATACGCCGTACGCCGTCCGCGACTTTTCTCCGAGACTACTGGACCGATTTTCTTGAGATTCGGTACCAAAGTCACAGGTCACCCCGGGATGATCCTCAAGACTCGACATTATAATCCGTCTGTTTGTTTCAAAATGGCGGCCGATTAGAGATCTCATAAGTCCGTAGCTCGGTCATTTATAAAGATAGAGAGAAAATGTAAGGTGTTTTGGAATCAACATAACGAGACATGAAAAAAAAAAAAAAAGAAAAGAAAATTGAAAAACAAAAAATCTATAATAATTGCCGATTAAAGATCTTATATACCCATGACTTGGCCGTTTATAAACATAGAGGAGAAATGTAAGGTGTTTTGGAATCAGCATAACAAGGCATTAAAAAAACAAAAAAGACAAAAGAAAAAAAACGAAAAAGAAAAAATCTCTATCTGTAAATGCTTTTGGTTTATTATTTTCAATAATAGACCTTTGGAATCGAACAAAGAAAATTTTTTTGTAACCCCCCTCAAAATTTGAGGTTTTACGTTTCAAGATACGTAGAATCCAAATATCGAATAAAAAAAAATTCGTCCGTCCGCCGTCCGCCGTACGCCGTACGCGGCTTTTCTCCAAGACTACTGGACCGATTTTCTTGAGATTCGGTACCAAAGTCACAGGTCACCCCGGGATGATCCTCAAGACTCGAGATTATGATCCGTCTGTTTGTTTCAAAATGGCGGCCGATTAGAGATCTCATAAGTCCGTAGCTCGGTCATTTATAAATATAGAGAGAAAATGTAAGGTGTTTTGGAATCAACATAACGAGACATGAAAAAAAAAAAAAAAAGAAAAGAAAATTGAAAAACAAAAAATCTATAATAATTGCCGATTAAAGATCTTATATACCCATGACTTGGCCATTTATAAACATAGAGGAGAAATGTAAGGTGTTTTGGAATCAGCATAACAAGGCATTAAAATAACAAAAAAGAAAAAAGAAAAAAAAAAATTGAAAAACAAAAAATCTATAATAATTGCCGATTAAAGATCTTATATACCCATAACTTGGCCGTTTATAAACATAGAGGAGAAATGTAAGGTGTTTTGGAATCAGCATAACAAGGCATTAAAATAACAAAAAAGAGAAAAGAAAAAAAACGAAAAATAAAAAAATCTCTATCTGTAAATGCTTTTGGTTTATTATTTTCAATAATAGACCTTTGGAATCGACCAAAGTGGAATAATAAACAAGTGGAATAAATAAGTGGAAATAATAAACCATTGTGTAATAATTTGCAGCGTTTTTTACTAATATCAACGACTACGTAAATATTAAAGGAATAAAAGTTATAAAATTTCCACATTCAGTAAAAACTGCTCCTAACACCATTAGTACCGGGAAAAATTGGACCAATAAGATACGAACTTTGTGCATTCATGAAACTTTCGTCACATCTTCGTCTTGATAGTAGGAATCGAAATGTTCCGAGTCCGCCAAAATTTCGGAAACAGCCACCTCTCCCTCCTCTCCTTCTCCTTCCTCCTTCTCCTCTCCCTCCTCTCCTTCCTCTCCTTCTCCTTCCTCCTTCTCCTCTCCCTCCTCTCCTTCCTCTCCTTCTCCTTCCTCCTTCTCCTCTCCCTCCTCTCCTTCCCCCCAATGGGGAGATCGAAAAGGTGGGCGTGATATTCGCAATGTAATTTGCACAAATTAAGTCGAGTGGGGCGTCATTTCTTTTAGTCTTTTTGTTTCTGAATGCAATGAGATCGCTCCCATGGCGATACAGTCGATTTATTACTGATTTTAGCTGAAAAATGCAGAATTTTGCGGCGGAACAATATACTCGGTGTCCTGTCCGGTCACTGGAAATATTTAAAGAGTTGGTAATAGTCCTCAAGACCAACAAAAAAAATCATGTGTCAATGGTCCGATTCCACCCAGAAAAGCTGGAAATTTAAGTTTTGTATTTGTTTAAGTAAGTCACGTTTTTTGTTGAATAGGAACCGATCACTCAAACATAATTTAAGATAATTAGGTTCTAATTGCACCATCGCAAAGTAGGCTTAATTCTCTAGGTTTAATTATATTTAAGAAATATAGTTTGACTTAACTAAATCCATTGTAAGAGGACTTTCGGGGTTGACCAATGGCGAAAAGTTTTATAATTTTTTTTTCCAAATCACTCTGTACTTGTGAAAGTTTTTCTCAGTCCAGTTGGGGTACACGTGCCCCAATTCTAGGAAAACTTGTACAATTCATTAAGCATTGATTTCGTTTAAAAGAAATAGAGGTTTCTTTTGGGATTCAGTCCATCTAGGCTGGCTTTTGACTTGCCAAAAAAACGTAGTGTGGAATTAGGTTTCTCCGCCCAAGAAGTGTTTAGTGGAGCAATCCAAAAAGAAACCTCTACTTCTTTTATACGAAATTAAAGCTTAATGAAAGTAACAGTTCTTCTAGAAGTGGAACATTTGTAGCCCAACTGGACTGAGAAAAACATTCACAAGTATAAAATGATTTAAAAATAAATAAATAAACCTTTTTGCTATCCCGGGGGATGGACTATATTATATTAAAGAGAATTTTGCCTACTTTACGATGGTGTAATTGTAACTTAATTAACTTGAATATTGTTTGAGTCATCGCTTCCTATTCAACAAAAAACGTGGCTTAGTTATACAAATAATAACTAAATTCGACGTCAAGAGGGAGAGCTGTCTACCGGAAGTGTGGGCGGACTCGGCAGATCTCGATTTCTACAATGAAGACGAAGATATGACCGAAATTTCATAACCTACTATGAAGACGAAGATATGACCGAACTTTCATAACTTACTAAAGACCAAGATGTGAAGACCAAGTATAAATTTCATTGTTTATTTGGCCCATTTTGGCTTATTTTTTCACTACTAATTTTACTGAAAGTGGAAATTTCCTTTTTATCCCTTATTAACTTTTATCCCTTTAATATCTCCATACCATTGATTTTAACAAAAAGTGTACAAAGTCATTTTTATATAGAATTCGAAGTACGTTAATTATTATTATTATTTTGAGGCGCTAGGTTATTAGGTTGGGACTGGAGGATCCACCGCTAACTAAAATACTCTTTAAGAAATATATTTTTCCCGATCAAGTACTGCCGTCTTCCAATGTCGAGTACCAAGCAGGGCCCTGGTCATCAGTAGCAACTGAGTCCCCCATCTAAGCTTTGGGCGACCAACTCTCCTGGTTTCTAATATTTCTTCACTAAATACCTTCCGTGGGATTTCTTCCCACTCTCCTTGAATATTAGCTACCAGGAAAGCGAATCAAACTATTTTAATTTGTATAAAATAATATTTGCAGTAAACCTCATAGTTTTTTTAGATATTGACAAAAAACTGAAAATAAATTAATTTTCTACCCTTCTTCCTCTCTCTCTATCAAAACCCGCCTGGGTTTTTACCTAATTTTAGTGTACAACAGTAGATATTTTGAGCTCTAAATGTTTCAAAACATTCATGAGAATTCAGTTTGTAATTTGAAAAATGAAAGCTAAAGATTGTTGATGCAGTTCGCTTAAAAAATCGTTAGACAGTCACAAACGGACTGATTTAACACATTTAATACAATATTTCTTTAGAATTATGAGTTCTCGGTGTCTCAAAATATTCACGGGATCACAACGAATACTTTGAGCCATAAAACTTGAAAATCGGTTGAGCCTTTCGCCCAAAAAATCGTTGCATATCTACACTATCGGGCTAAACACCTCTTAGTTCCTTCACTGTAATAGGGTTAGTTCCTTAGTTCCTTCACTGTAATAGGGTTAGTTCCTTAGCTACTTCACTGTAATAGGGTTAGTTCCTTAGCTACTTCACTGTAATAGGGTAAAAAACTTTTATATCGTTCTTATTATTGTTTTGGAAAAACAATTTCCGAAGGTTTGTAACTATTAATAAATAACATCAGTATTCAGTTGAAATGTGAAGAGGCTCGCCAATATTTGCTTCATGTTCTGTCTTAAATCAATGATGGTAATACCACCGACAATTTATCTATAACAATGAAAAAGCAACTAATTTTCATTTAATTTCAAAATGCAGAGACATTGCTGACACAAGACACTGGAGCGCGCTGTGAGAACGCACTTTGAACTGATGAGATAAGGACACAACAGAAAGAACTGAACAGTATCACATAAATGGCATTCACTGAAGAAATGGTTGTCAAAGATAGCATAATGTTAGATGGTAGCGAACCATCATAGCATAATGTTAGATGGTAGCGAACCATCATAGCATAATGTTAGATGGTAGCGAACCATCATAGCATAATGTTAGATGGTAGCGAACCATCATAGCATAATGTTAGATGGTAGCGAACCATCATAGCATAATGTTAGATGGTAGCGAACCATCATAGCATAATGTTAGATGGTAGCGAACCATCATAGCATAATGTTAGATGGTAGCGAACCATCATAGCATAATGTTAGATGGTAGCGAACCATCATAGCATAATGTTAGATGGTAGCGAACCATCATAGCATAATGTTAGATGGTAGCGAACCATCATAGCATACCATCGTAACATACCTTCGATCTGCGCCAGCTGGCCCTGGTCCTCGACGACCTGCTGCAGGGACTGCTTCTCCACTTCCGGCGGCACCGACAGCACCAGCACACAGCTCTCCCTCGCCTCCCGCCCGCTGCACTGCACCACAATCACTTAGTTACACACACACACATATATATATATATATATATATATATATATATATATATATATATATATATATATATATGCATCTTTATCATATAGTCTTAAAATAAATTAACTAAAAGAAGAAAGATTTATTCATATTCACACACACACATATATATATATATATATATATATATATATATATATATATATATATATATATATATATATATAAATATATTATATAGTAATGACAAATAGTAAAGTTTGTATCCAATTAGTACTCCTAGCCGTCAGCCGTCAATCAAAAAACTGATAAATATAGCCTGTCCCTAACCTATTGCCAAATTTTCAATTTATTAAAACAACAATAACTTGTTATGGTCCCTTCCCATATCCCACCACCCATCCTTATCTCCGTTATCAATATAAAAAAAAAAAAAAATCCTGTACCACTACAACCCATGAAGGGTCTTGGGTTCAGTACTTGTTAAGGACCGTACTGTCTCTAGGCCAACGGTTGTGCAAGGAGGTGATTTGGCCTAGATCATGCTCGACCGCCAGGTTTTTCCCCCAATTAAGGGTACCCATTTTATAGAGGCTGGGTGATCCCAGGAGGGGTCTCCCGATCCCATAGGGTCGATCCACGGCTGATAACAGAATAAATGATTATCTGCCACAGCCGGTCTCGAACCCGAGACCGGGAGCATTGTAACTTAGAGCTTTACCACTGAGCTACTCCGCTCCCTTATCAATATAAAAATCTGGTTAAATTTCGATTTCTGTTATTATATTTTCATTAGCTATTCATTTGAAATATTTATTTTCCTTCGGCTCCTAGGTAAGGAAATTATTGTGATTGGTTCAAAATTTGTATGTATATTTATCGATGTGCAGTTATCGATGTGTAGTTCTCAAAGGATTCATGCGTTTCAGAGCTCCTGAGTCGGAAAAGATCATTTTTGGCCATTGCTCTGTGTGTGTGTGTGTGTGTGTGTGTGTGTGTGTGTGTGTGTGTGTGTGTGTGTGTGTGTGTATCAGTCTCTGTGTCTTTCTGTGCCACGAACAGCTCTTGAGCGGCTTGACTGATTTTATTGCTTATATTTTAGTTATGGAGGGTTTTGTCCAACCCCTCGAGTACCAAACCGGCCTGAGAGTGGCTGCGCAATATCCGAAATACTTGTTTTTCAATTTATCGTAATTTTGATGATACATGCCTAAAGTGTTCTACTTAAAGCTTTCTAACTATTCACGTATAATGTACATCTCCGAAAAAAAGCAGGAAAAAGTTATTAAGAAAACAATATTTTATTTGCATAAAAATCGAAACCTATGTTTTATGGTAAATTTTGTATGTAATTATTTTGTTATATCTATTCGAAAGCTTATTTAATTCCATAAAAAAAAAAAAATTTAAAATGAGGAAAGATAAATCATGTTTAATAAAATAATCTCTAGATGTTGCTTTGGAAACCGATTCACCTTTGTTTAGTTATTTTAATAGTTGATAATTATACATCTCTCAGAACAATCTAGATGCTTATTTGAGAGATAGTTCAAATGCCTACAAAGCTAAACATAAACATAAAAAATTTAAGCGGATTAAAATTAGGGAAGGTACAGCTAGCAATTAATATTTTGGACTAAGCGGTGTGAGTGGACACAGTAGATATTTTAATTTTATTTATTTAAATATTATTCTATTATATTATTCTGGGATCATTCTCTTATATTATTTATTAGATTTGTTTAAAACTACTAATGACTACTGAATGCTCGTGGGTAGAAATTGAAAATGCCAAAACGTACAGGGCTAGCGGCTCATCATCAGATCGCTAATGTGTAGCAACCTTTTGCCCGCTCCAGCACCCCGGTCCCTCTATATATCTGTGTATATATATATTAATATATATATATATATATATATATATATATATATATAATTCGTTTATGTTATGCTTTTAATTTAAATAATGTAATAATAACTTAGACTAAAGAGTGAAAGTTATTGTTATTAAGTTATTAAGAGTGAAAGTTATTGTAACTCCAGGATCCGGAGGCTCCGAAGCGGATGATATTCTGCCACACCTCTTCAAGACCTTGGCTGGTTGGGGCTCAATATTTTGCCGCCCCCTTTTCATACCATAGTAGATTTTGGGAATGATTATTTCCTCGAGTAAATAATCTTTATGACGGCAATTTTTATTTTATCTCACAATAACATTACATATAAAAATGGAGACAGTTCTCAACTCACTGTAAACATTTTATATGGCCGGTGCCTAGAGGTAAATCCGGCCCATATCCTACGAATTGTTACTTATATCAATATTAATTATTGCCCTTAAGTAAATTGTCGATTTGATCTGACAAGATGAAACGAATGATTACAAAGCTAATTTACTAGCGATAGTTTTATTTACAAAATACAAATATATTTATTTAATATTACAGACGGTTTCCCATTATCTGGTCCAGATTCCAGACGGTTCCCCATCATGTGGTCCAGATTCCAGACGGTTACCCATTATTCTGATCCAGATTAACTAACAAAAAAAAAATTAAAAAATAAAAGTGGCATTTCTCGTGATGAAGATATTGAAAAAATATAAAAAATCTGCTATTGATAATATATTATTATCGAATCGAGCACCAAAAAGACTTGAGTAAGACATCTCCAGCCGCTATCGATTTAAAAAAATCGACCTTGACCTTCAGAACACAACTGGAATTCCTTAGAATCATTTTTTTCTTTTAAATTTGCACGTGCCGATCAGATTGTTGATAAAAATTTCTCGTTTTCTTAATTTAATTCACCGCAACATATTTGATCAACAGCCTTCTTATTTGCTTTTTTATTTACATTATCAATATGATGACGTTCATATCGATACAAAACATACACACTTTTGAATTTTATGTTTCCACCAATAAAATTTGTATTTCGTTATTATAACACAATTCTAACTTCAACACAAATTTCAAAAAAAAAAAAATATATGTATGTATATATATATATATATATATATATATATATATATATATATATATATATATATATATATATATATATGATATATATATATATATATATATATACATATATATGTATATGACCAGGTGAGATTCTTCCAAGATTGAAAAAATTTTAAATATCGTGATTTTGATTCGTTAGAATTTACATTCACTACTGTCAATCAAATATTGTAATCAAATTTCAGGTCACTTCCGATTATCCGATCGAGCTGAAATTTGGTGCAAAACATAAACCCGATAGAGAAGCAATAATATGGTAATATTGAGCTAGTCTGAGAAGAGCGACGCGGCTGAATTTGATGAAAATTGGCACAAACGTGAGCCGACAGAAGGTGATATCATCATCTCCTTAGGACCACGATTTTGACGTAGATGGAGCATTAAGATCGGGCCCCACCCGAAGGAGGGATCGTTATTGGCTCCGTTGATCGATCGGAGTTCCTATCTATTTAAGAAGATTCTAACTTGATTCAAGAAGAAGTGAATTTTTCGATTAGAAGCTAGGTTTGCCTAAGCCCATCGCATTCCCTCCACCCCTTCCTGATATTCTCCATTAGAAGCATGGCTTGCCAAAGCCCATCGCATTCCTTCCACCCCTTCCTGATATTCTCCATTAGAAGCATGGCATGCCTAAGTCCATCGCATTCCTTCCACCCCTTCCTGATATTCTCCATTAGAAGCATGGCTTGCCTAAGCCCATCGCATTCCTTCAACCCCTTCCTGATATTCTCCATTAGAAGCATGGCTTGCCAAAGCCCATCGCATTCCCTCCACCCTTGCCTGATATTCTCCATTAGAAGCATGGCTTGCCAAAGCCCATCGCATTCCTTCCACCCCTTCCTGATATTCTCCATTAGAAGCATGGCTTGCCTAAGCCCATCGCATTCCCTCCACCCTTGCCTGATATTCTCCATTAGAAGCATGGCTTGCCAAAGCCCATCGCATTCCCTCCACCCTTGCCTGATATTATCCATTAGAAGCATGGCTTGCCAAAGCCCATCGCATTCCTTCCACCCCTTCCTGATATTCTCCATTAGAAGCATGGCTTGCCTAAGTCCATCGCATTCCTTCCACCCCTTCCTGATATTCTCCATTAGAAGCATGGCTTGCCTAAGCCCATCGCATTCCCTCAACCCCTTCCTGATATTCTCCATTAGAAGCATGGCTTGCCAAAGCCCATCGCATTCCCTCCACCCTTGCCTGATATTCTCCATTAGAAGCATGGCTTGCCAAAGCCCATCGCATTCCCTCCACCCCTGCCTGATATTCTCCATTAGAAGTATGGCTTGCCTAAGCCCATCGCATTCCCTCCACCCCTTCCTGATATTCTCCATTAGAAGTATGGTTTGCCTAAGCCCATCGCATTCCTTCCACCCCTTCCTGATATTCTCCATTAGAAGCATGGCTTGCCAAAGCCCATCGCATTCCCTCCACCCCTTCCTGATATTCTCCATTAGAAGCATGGCTTGCCTAAGTCCATCGCATTCCTTCCACCCCTTCCTGATATTCTCCATTAGAAGCATGGCTTGCCTAAGCCCATCGCATTCCCTCAACCCCTTCCTGATATTCTCCATTAGAAGCATGGCTTGCCAAAGCCCATCGCATTCCCTCCACCCCTTCCTGATATTCTCCATTAGAAGCATGGCTTGCCAAAGCCCATCGCATTCCTTCCACCCCTTCCTGATATTCTCCATTAGAAGCATGGCATGCCTAAGTCCATCGCATTCCTTCCACCCCTTCCTGATATTCTCCATTAGAAGCATGGCTTGCCTAAGCCCATCGCATTCCTTCAACCCCTTCCTGATATTCTCCATTAGAAGCATGGCTTGCCAAAGCCCATCGCATTCCCTCCACCCTTGCCTGATATTCTCCATTAGAAGCATGGCTTGCCAAAGCCCATCGCATTCCTTCCACCCCTTCCTGATATTCTCCATTAGAAGCATGGCTTGCCTAAGCCCATCGCATTCCCTCCACCCTTGCCTGATATTCTCCATTAGAAGCATGGCTTGCCAAAGCCCATCGCATTCCCTCCACCCTTGCCTGATATTATCCATTAGAAGCATGGCTTGCCAAAGCCCATCGCATTCCTTCCACCCCTTCCTGATATTCTCCATTAGAAGCATGGCTTGCCTAAGTCCATCGCATTCCTTCCACCCCTTCCTGATATTCTCCATTAGAAGCATGGCTTGCCTAAGCCCATCGCATTCCCTCAACCCCTTCCTGATATTCTCCATTAGAAGCATGGCTTGCCAAAGCCCATCGCATTCCCTCCACCCTTGCCTGATATTCTCCATTAGAAGCATGGCTTGCCAAAGCCCATCGCATTCCCTCCACCCCTGCCTGATATTCTCCATTAGAAGTATGGCTTGCCTAAGCCCATAGCATTCCCTCCACCCCTTCCTGATATTCTCCATTAGAAGTATGGCTTGCCTAAGCCCATAGCATTCCCTCCACTCCTTGCCTGATATTCTCCATTAGAAGTATGGCTTGCCTAAGCCCATAGCATTCCCTCCACCCCTTCCTGATATTCTCCATTAGAAGCATGGCTTGCCTAAGCCCATCGCATTCCCTCCACCCCTTCCTGATATTCTCCATTAGAAGCATGGCTTGCCTAAGCCCATCGCATTCCCTCAACCCCTTCCTGATATTCTCCATTAGAAGCATGGCTTGCCAAAGCCCATCGCATTCCCTCCACCCTTGCCTGATATTCTCCATTAGAAGCATGGCTTGCCAAAGCCCATCGCATTCCCTCCACCCCTGCCTGATATTCTCCATTAGAAGTATGGCTTGCCTAAGCCCATAGCATTCCCTCCACCCCTTCCTGATATTCTCCATTAGAAGCATGGCTTGCCTAAGCCCATAGCATTCCTTCCACTCCTTGCCTGATATTCTCCATTAGAAGTATGGCTTGCCTAAGCCCATAGCATTCCCTCCACCCCTTCCTGATATTCTCCATTAGAAGCATGGCTTGCCTAAGCCCATCGCATTCCCTCCACCCCTTCCTGATATTCTCCATTAGAAGCATGGCTTGCCTAAGCCCATCGCATTCCCTCCACCCCTTCCTGATATTCTCCATTAGAAGCATGGCTTGCCTAAGTCCATCGCATTCCCTCCACCCCTTCCTGATATTCTCCATTAGAAGCATGGCTTGCCTAAGCCCATCGCATTCCCTCCACCCCTTCCTGATATTCTCCATTAGAAGCATGGCTTGCCTAAGCCCATCGCATTCCCTCCACCCCTTCCTGATATTCTCCATTAGAAGCATGGCTTGCCTAAGCCCATCGCATTCCCTCCACCCCTTCCTGATATTCTCCATTAGAAGTATGGCTTGCCTAAGCCCATCGCATTCCCTCCACCCCTTCCTGATATTCTCCATTAGAAGCATGGCTTGCCTAAGCCCATCGCATTCCCTCCACCCCTTCCTGATATTCTCCATTAGAAGCATGGCTTGCCAAAGCCCATCGCATTCCCTCCACCCTTGCCTGATATTCTCCATTAGAAGCATGGCTTGCCAAAGCCCATCGCATTCCCTCCACCCCTGCCTGATATTCTCCATTAGAAGTATGGCTTGCCTAAGCCCATAGCATTCCCTCCACCCCTTCCTGATATTCTCCATTAGAAGTATGGCTTGCCTAAGCCCATAGCATTCCCTCCACTCCTTGCCTGATATTCTCCATTAGAAGTATGGCTTGCCTAAGCCCATAGCATTCCCTCCACCCCTTCCTGATATTCTCCATTAGAAGCATGGCTTGCCTAAGCCCATCGCATTCCCTCCACCCCTTCCTGATATTCTCCATTTGAAGCATGGCTTGCCTAAGCCCATCGCATTCCCTCAACCCCTTCCTGATATTCTCCATTAGAAGCATGGCTTGCCAAAGCCCATCGCATTCCCTCCACCCTTGCCTGATATTCTCCATTAGAAGCATGGCTTGCCAAAGCCCATCGCATTCCCTCCACCCCTGCCTGATATTCTCCATTAGAAGTATGGCTTGCCTAAGCCCATAGCATTCCCTCCACCCTTTCCTGATATTCTCCATTAGAAGTATGGCTTGCCTAAGCCCATAGCATTCCCTCCACTCCTTGCCTGATATTCTCCATTAGAAGTATGGCTTGCCTAAGCCCATAGCATTCCCTCCACTCCTTGCCTGATATTCTCCATTAGAAGTATGGCTTGCCTAAGCCCATAGCATTCCCTCCACCCCTTCCTGATATTCTCCATTAGAAGCATGGCTTGCCTAAGCCCATCGCATTCCCTCCACCCCTTCCTGATATTCTCCATTAGAAGCATGGCTTGCCTAAGCCCATCGCATTCCCTCCACCCCTTCCTGATATTCTCCATTAGAAGCATGGCTTCCCTAAGTCCATCGCATTCCCTCCACCCCTTCCTGATATTCTCCATTAGAAGCATGGCTTGCCTAAGCCCATCGCATTCCCTCCACCCCTTCCTGATATTCTCCATTAGAAGCATGGCTTGCCTAAGCCCATCGCATTCCCTCCACCCCTTCCTGATATTCTCCATTAGAAGCATGGCTTGCCTAAGCCCATCGCATTCCCTCCACCCCTTCCTGATATTCTCCATTAGAAGTATGGCTTGCCTAAGCCCATCGCATTCCCTCCACCCCTTCCTGATATTCTCCATTAGAAGCATGGCTTGCCTAAGCCCATCGCATTCCCTCCACCCCTTCCTGATATTCTCCATTAGAAGCATGGCTTGCCTAAGCCCATCGCATTCCCTCCACCCCTTCCTGATATTCTCCATTAGAAGCATGGCTTGCCTAAGTCCATCGCATTCCCTCCACCCCTTCCTGATATTCTCCATTAGAGGCATGGCTTGCCCAAGTCCATCGCATTCCTTCCACCCCTTCCTGATATTCTCCATTAGAAGCATGGCTTGCCTAAGCCCATCGCATTCCCTCCACCCCTTCCTGATATTCTAAATTAGAATCATGGCTTGCCTAAGTCCATCGCATTCCTTCCACCCCTTCCAGATATTCTCCATTAGAAGCATGGCTTGCCTAAGTCCATCGCATTCCTTCCACCCCTTCCTGATATTCTCCATTAGAAGCATGGTTTGCCTAAGCCCATCGCATTCCCTCCACCCCTTCCTGATATTCTCCATTAGAAGCATGGTTTGCCTAAGCCCATCGCATTCCTTCCACCCCTTCCTGATATTCTCCATTAGAAGCATGGCTTGCCTAAGTCCATCGCATTCCCTCCACCCCTTCCTGATATTCTCCGTTAGAAGCATGGCTTGCCTAAGTCCATCGCATTCCTTCCACCCCTTCCTGATATTCTCCATTAGAAGCATGGCTTGCCCAAGTCCATCGCATTCCTTCCACCCCTTCCTGATATTCTCCATTAGAAGCATGGCTTGCCTAAGCCCATCGCATTCCCTCCACCCCTTCCTGATATTCTCCAATAGAAGCATGGCTTGCCTAAGTCCATCGCATTCCTTCCACCCCTTCTTGATATTCTCTATTAGAAGTATGGTTTGCCTAAGCCCATCGCATTCCTTCCTCCCCTTCCTGATATTCTCCATTAGAAGCATGGTTTGCCTAAGCCCATCGCATTCCCTCCACCCCTTCCTGATATTCTCCATTAGAAGCATGGCTTGCCTAAGCCCATCGCATTCCCTCTACCCCTTCCTGATATTCTCCATTAGAAGCATGGCTTGCCTAAGTCCATCGCATTCCCTCCACCCCTGCCTGATATTCTCCATTAGAAGCATGGCTTGCCTAAGCCCATCGCATTCCCTCCACCCCTTCCTGATATTCTCCATTAGAAGCATGGCTTGCCTAAGTCCATCGCATTCCCTCCACCCCTGCCTGATATTCTCCATTAGAAGTATGGTTTGCCTAAGCCCATCGCATTCCCTCCACCCCTTCCTGATATTCTCCATTAGAAGCATGGCTTGCCTAAGCTCATCGCATTCCTTCCACCCCTTCCTGATATTCTCCATTAGAAGTATGGTTTGCCTAAGCCCATCGCATTCCTTCCACCCCTTCCTGATATTCTCCATTAGAAGCATGGCTTGCCTAAGTCCATCGCATTCCTTCCACCCCTTCCTGATATTCTCCATTAGAAGCATGGCTTGCCTAAGTCCATCGCATTCCTTCCACCCCTTCCTGATATTCTCCATTAGAAGCATGGCTTGCCTAAGTCCATCGCATTCCTTCCACCCCTTCCTGATATTCTCCATTAGAAGTATGGTTTGCCTAAGTCCATCGCATTCCTTCCACCCCTTCCTGATATTCTCCATTAGAAGCATGGTTTGCCTAAGCCCATCGCATTCCCTCCACCCCTTCCTGATATTCTCCATTAGAAGCATGGTTTGCCTAAGCCCATCGCATTCCCTCCACCCCTTCCTGATATTCTCCATTAGAAGCATGGCTTGCCTAAGTCCATCGCATTCCCTCCACCCCTTCCTGATATTCTCCGTTAGAAGCATGGCTTGCCTAAGTCCATCGCATTCCTTCCACCCCTTCCTGATATTCTCCATTAGAAGCATGGCTTGCCCAAGTCCATCGCATTCCTTCCACCCCTTCCTGATATTCTCCATTAGAAGCATGGCTTGCCTAAGCCCATCGCATTCCCTCCACCCCTTCCTGATATTCTCCAATAGAAGCATGGCTTGCCTAAGTCCATCGCATTCCTTCCACCCCTTCTTGATATTCTCTATTAGAAGTATGGTTTGCCTAAGCCCATCGCATTCCTTCCACCCCTTCCTGATATTCTCCATTAGAAGCATGGTTTGCCTAAGCCCATCGCATTCCCTCCACCCCTTCCTGATATTCTCCATTAGAAGCATGGCTTGCCTAAGCCCATCGCATTCCCTCTACCCCTTCCTGATATTCTCCATTAGAAGCATGGCTTGCCTAAGTCCATCGCATTCCCTCCACCCCTGCCTGATATTCTCCATTAGAAGCATGGCTTGCCTAAGCCCATCGCATTCCCTCCACCCCTTCCTGATATTCTCCATTAGAAGCATGGCTTGCCTAAGCCCATCGCATTCCCTCCACCCCTTCCTGATATTCTCCATTAGAAGCATGGCTTGCCTAAGCCCATCGCATTCCCTCTACCCCTTCCTGATATTCTTTATTAGAAGCATGGCTTGCCTAAGTCCATCGCATTCCCTCCACCCCTGCCTGATATTCTCCATTAGAAGCATGGCTTGCCTAAGCCCATCGCATTCCCTCCACCCCTTCCTGATATTCTCCATTAGAAGCATGGCTTGCCTAAGTCCACCGCATTCCCTCCACCCCTGCCTGATATACTCCATTAGAAGCATGGCTTGCCTAAGCTCATCTCATTCCCTCCACCCCTGCCTGATATTCTCCATTAGAAGCATGGCTTGCCTAAGCTCATCGCATTCCCTCCACCCCTGCCTGATATTCTCCATTAGAAGTATGGTTTGCCTAAGCCCATCGCATTCCCTCCACCCCTTCCTGATATTCTCCATTAGAAGCATGGCTTGCCTAAGCCCATCGCATTCCCTCCACCCCTTCCTGATATTCTCCATTAGAAGCATGGCTTGCCTAAGCTCATCGCATTCCCTCTATTCCTTGCCTGATATTCTCTATTCCCAATCGTCGACCTCCTTTCGCTGATGTCTTTTCGAAATAGCTAACGAAGTTACAGGCCACAAGATAGGGATCTCAGCACCTTTGCAAGCTGGTCAGCTTTCTCGGTCCCTGCGATTCCTTTACGACCAGAAACCCAAACCAAGCAAGTAACTCTAATGTCTGCTTGCACTCTTTTACCGGGGCGGAAGACACCCTACGGGAAACCAGGGCTTGAAGAGCTCACTGACACTAATACCAGCCCTGTCACTGCTAATAACTTCGGTACATGTTACCGCGGACAATATCGCTTACACTTCTGATTGGAATAGAGTAGAGTGTTTAGCCAATGGAACGGTTAAATCAATGCCTAAATCCTCTTTATATACTCCCACACCTGTTAGACCATTCCAGTCTTTCCTCGATCCATCCGTGAAACAGGTTGTCTATTTGAATTTCTACTTATCCTTATTCCTCGGGTACGAGTAGCTTACTGTAGAGCCTAGAATGAGGTTTCTATCAAATATAGACAACAATATTGAAGAATCGATAACTATTGAAGATTCTTAGATCGAAACATCAAATCGTTAATGAATAATGATTAAAATGTTAAATACCTTAATTTTCATTCTGCATCATTAATGTAAGACAAATGTCTTTAATATATTATGATTATTTATTCATTAAAATGTTAAATATCTGATTTACTGTTTTAATAACCAATGTTAGACAATTGTAACACTGTGTGAGAGATTTTTTAGAACTTGGCGATTCTATAGAGTGGTCGATTTTATCTCTTTTAGAGGAGCAGTTGATATTTCGCTTTGTAAAAGTGATAAGTATCGATGTAAGTATCGATACTATAATCAAATTGAGATTGGATGAAAATAAAAATCTAAAGGAGCGTTCACTGAAGGAGCGTTCACACCTTGACCAAATCCAACCTGTAAAGGGGATTGGCTTGTCTGTGTTTGAGACCGATCCGGTTCTTGCGGGAAGCGCCACAGCGCTAGTGTTGCATCCTCTTATTGCTGTATTTATATAAATTATATGTTCATAAGTTTTCATTTATTCCTAATAAAATAAAAATAGTTAAAACCGAAATCAACAATCGACAAAAGTTGGAATAGCCGGAACAGTAGCGCGTGGGTGTGGATAGGTTAGTTTGCTAAGCTTCTGTAAACACCATATACACGTTTGCCGTTTGAAATATGAGGATGAAATAGAAAAAAGCCTTATTTCTCATATTTCTCTTCTCCTAAAGACAAAATAGATCATTTTAAAAAAGCGGAAAAAGTTCGGTATACGAACTAAAAAAACTGGAAGATCGTTAAATCAGAGATTAAAGGAACATATACGTGCATATAATAATAAAACAGAGAATTCCAACTTTGCAATTCATTTAAATAAAAATAATCATAAATTCATCAAAGACTCAGGAGTTGAATTAATACATCACGTTGAAAACAGCCTCAAATTAATTATATATGAAGCACTTGAAATAATAAAATCCTTCAAATACAATCCAGATTTTTGCTTAAATGACCAAATAAATATCTCCAAAAGTCCAATCTTAAATTTATTCCCATCTATAACAGAAAAACCAATTACTCAGCGGCATTGCTGGAAAAACCCTGATCCTTAAACCGTTTACCTAAAAACATCCTACCTACCTTTCGTTCATTGTTAGTTCAATGCGAGAAGAAACCAGTACAAACTTTTCTGTTTGATATAATCCATTTAAACCTTGGTGAGTACTAACGTTTTATTTGATTTCTTGTCTTAATTAAATTCATAATTCGTAATTGTTTTATAATACTGATTTATATTAATCTAATTTCATATGTATAATAATACCAAACTATATTTTGAATTGCTTATTTTTGAATTTTTTGTGTGTTTTTAGAACTGAAGATGAATGTATAACATTCGAAACTAGTTTTCAATAAAACAAATTTATAGAAGTGGTAAATAATTTATCAATCCCTAATTAGGTCGATACTATAATCGAATTGAAATGGTAATGAAGGTATAATGTGATCTTGAGTTAGGTGTTAATTAAGGTAAGCCGAAAAACACGATTTTTTTATTGATTTTATCTCAAATAGTAACACTGTTCAAAAGTTGTGTTAGGGAGATAAAAAAGGAGAAAAATAAATCAAATAAATTTATATCTTCCGAACGCGCTGAAATTTCAAAACTACATTTATAACGAAAAAAATTTCAACTATCCGAATATAATAGCTCAAATTGTTATGTATTAGAATGACACAGTTAAAAGTTAACTTGTTTAAATATTTCAACTCTATATATTTCAAGAGGTCAAGGGCCCAGCAAGTAGGCTATCCGCTAATTGTTACGGAAATATGCTAAATGTGCTAAATGTTGTTAGTTCGAGTGTGCAGTTAATTGTGGCCTTTGATCCTATGTGATTAATGGCTTCAATCAGTTTTAATATCTTACCATTCGGTATGTTTGTTCTAAAACCTTTTCATGGACGAAAATACCAGTTAATTTTAGAATTAAGTTGGTTTTAAAGCAAGATGAAGACCTGCACGCTCTTATTAAGGATCCTACCACCGATGATACTCAGCTGAAATGCGATATATTTTAATTGGATGTATGTCGATGAACGATAATATGTCGATTTTAGTTAATAATGAAACTACGGCGAGAGAAATCGTGGACACTCTTTCAAAAACCTATGAGAAAACTGGAATGAAAAGTGATGTTATATAAAATTAGTAAGATAGAATATACATTTGAAAAACCTATACAAGGATTTCTACAAAACTTTGATTTAAGTTTGGCTGGTGATAAAGTTGAAAATGAAGATGTTGCACATCAGCTGCTTGGGGCTATAGCGCCTGAATTTGATACAGTAGTTTCGGTTCTTGATATTTCGTGTGGTAGTAAAAAATCTGACCTAACCCTAGACTGTGTTAGCCGGGGGATGGGACTGAGTCGCCATTTTTGCCTCATCCAACAGGAAACAGAGTAATCAATAGCATTCATCTTCCAGACCAAAGAACACTTTTATATGTTAAAATGAAACTATTAGAAGTCACAGAGACACATGAAAACAAGTTTCCCCAAATTAATAAACAGAAACAAAGAGAGGGCTGGTGTTACTTCTCCGGATAACAACATCGAAACTTCCTGGTGTTGTCAACAGCTGACATTGTGAACAGCTGACAGGCATTGTTTTTGTTATTGATAACATTGAAAGCCAGCATTTGGTCACGTGACCTAAGGCGGGAAATTTGAATTTGGATTTTTGCCTCGACCTAACCTTAACTGCTACGTGGTCTTGCCTCGACCATACCTTAACCAAAAGGTGGTCTCACCTTGACCTAACCTTAGCTATTAGGCCACGCCCCTTTTTAGTCACGTGACCCTTATGCCCCGCCCCTTTTTAGTCAAGTGATCCAGTCACGTGATCGGCGGCGCCTTCTGGTCTATGCTCCGCCCCCATGTTTTAGTCATGTGATTCAGTCACGTGACCCGCGGCACCACCTGACCTATGCTCCGCCCACAAGATTTATCCCCTCCATCCATTGAAAGGTCAGGTACCTACCTTATGGAGCATGAGTGTACCCGGCCGCCATTTTGTTTTTCTACCGTTTGAGAGACTTGAGGTTTTATTGAAGGGTTAGGTACCCACCTTATAGAGCATGAGTGTACCCGGCCGCCATTTTGTTTTTCTTACACCACCATTTTGTTTTTCTACCGTTTGAGAGACTTGAGGTTTTGTTGAAGGGTTAGGTACTCACCTTATAGAGCATGAGTGTGCCCGACCGCCATTTTGTTTTTCTACTGTTTGAGAGACTTGAGGTTTTATTGAAGGGTTAGGTACCCGCCTTATAGAGCACGAGTGTACCCTGCCGCCATTTTGTTTTTCTTACACCGTCATTTTGTTTTTCTACTGTTTGAGAGACTTGAGGTTTTGTTGAAGGGTTAGGTACCCACCTTATAGAGCATGAGTGTGCCCGACCACCTTTTTTTCTACCATTTGAGAGACTTAAGGTTTTGTTATAGGGTCAGGTACCCACATTATAGTCTGTAACCTCCCCAACGGATATATAATCATAACCTATACAACGAAGGGTCAGGTACCCACTTTATAGTCTATAACCTCCCCAACGGTTATATTATCATAACCTATACGATGAAGGGTCAGACACCCTCTTTATACTCTATAACCTTCTCAAAGGTTACATAACCTTTACATTGTTTTCATGTTTGTGCAACCTTCTCAATGTTTACATAACCTTTACAATATGTAACTGTATCAACATATAAACAGGTTGCATCTTGTATAGACAAGTTGGATAATGTCCAGGTGAAATACAAATATGGACTTTGAACTGTTTATCTCTAACATATAAATAAATAGTAGAGTTCCTTAATTCTATATCAACTGCTGGACCTTGAACTGTTTATTTCTAACATATAAATAAATAGCTTAGTCCCTTAATCCTATAATAGCTTTTGGACTTTGAACTGTTTATCTCTAAAACATAAATAATTGATAGGGCTTCCTAATCTTTGAATAGCTTATGTACTTTGAACTGTTAATCCTTAAAACATGAATAAATAGTAGGGCTCCCTTAATCCTATAACAGCTTTTGGACTTTGAGCTCTTAATCCCCAACCTTTCTTATCTCGCATAAACATAAACAAAACAACTTTTCAACGTTCTACGTATTTTTAATCTCTTATAGAATAAATAATAGCCTTAAAAGGATTAACTTTTAGTCCTTTAAGTTCCTATCGAACTTTTAATCCCTAAAATATATCGACAAATCAAAACGACTGTATCACGCAAGACAAAGAGCTTTTACCTTTTCACAGCTTTGAAATATTTTCAAAGTACACGAGTCGGTATTAATAGCTAACATGTCGCAGTAAATTTTAATTGATGAATATTAATTAATCATTAATTTATGTTCAACTTTTATACGTACACAAAACAACTTTTTAATCTTCTATGTAATTTTAATCTCTGATTTTATAATCAATGGACTTACAAATTTACAAATATATCGATAAATCGAAACGACGATATCACGCTGGCCAATGAGGTTATACCTTTTCATAGCTTTGAAATAATTTCAAAGTATACGAGTCAATATTAATAACTACGAAAATGTTGTAGTAAATTTGAATTGATGAATATTAATTAATTATTAATTAATACTAATTCTTAAACCTTTAACAGCTTTTGGACCTTGAGCTGTTAATACCAAAATACAAAGAATGATTTAGGACTTGTTAATCCTTCCGCTAAAAAGTAAACAAATTTAGCTGTCGCAATAATGTTCTATCTCTTAATCCTTCCTTTAAAAGTAAACAATGGACTTTGAGCTCTTAATCCCCAACCTTTCTTATCTCGCTGAAACATAAACAAAACAACTTTTTAATGCAACCTTCCCAATGTTTACCTTTACCTACCTATTTGTTTACATTTTCTTTAACCTTCCCAATATTCAAGTTTTATGTAAATACAGTCTTCTCAACTGATTTTTTGCCTTTCCTAAATTGTTTTTCCCCTTTTCTGAACTTGGTTTAATTATAGTTAACAACCCTGGTTCCTAATTGCACTCGTATCAGACCTTGCGATATCATCGGTTCCTATCGGCTACTCTCGGATACCCTCGGAGCAATGCGGCTGGGCCCGATCATCGTCCTTGACGCTCGTTGGTGACGCTCGTTCGCCCTCGTTTTTCCTCGGGTCCCCACCTCGATCTCCATAGTCTGCCTTAGGGTGTTCCCGATTCGAGAATAACCGAACTCCTCCGGCCTCATATGATCATCCAGAATCACTAGGAAAAATCTCCGAAAAATCTCAGAAAATTTGAAAAAATCTCCTCTTCTCACCTGGACTTCTTCTCCTACGGTTCCAACCCTTCATTTTACTCAGCACCTAGAGGTCTCTCGTCTGGGTACCCCTTGATCAACTCTAAATATTTACATTTTTCATAACTTGAACTCCCATAATTTTGGTGGTTTTTAGTAATTTTAGCGGTTTTTATTATTTTTAGTTATTTCAACTTCTTATCGCAAAATACAGTTCGGCAATAATACCATGCTTAATGTTTAACCGAATCCATCATTTTCTTTCAATTCAGTGATAATATCCTTTGAGTACGTCTTTTACTGCTTAGACTTCAACCTCTAATTTTTAACATAGCTTTATATTTTTTGGTATATTTTAACCAATTTTAGATATTATTTTTTGTTTTTATAATTGATTTTGCCTGTTACTTTATTGATTTTAGTAAATTTTAATGATTTTAAAAATAAAATAAAACATTTCATTAGCAAATATTTGTATATAAAACTGTTTTGAGATGATTTATTATTTGTAGTTGATATTATTTGAGAATGCTGATGTAAGATGTGCTATATTTGGTCCCCATTTGTATGATATTATGTTGTTTTTTTTTTTCATTCCTAATGATGCCCGAATTGACGAAACGTTGGCTGGTCAGATATTTACTGCTGTTTAAAAGACTCAAATCTTTATTCAGGATTCTTCCAGAAATATACTGATAATTTAGAAATATTCATATTAACCCTTCTCCATACTCGCTTCATAATTCAAATTGTTTGATTTATTTCATGAAATGATAACTATTTATTAGATATTTCTATATCGTCTCCGGGTCAAAATGTCTTGTTTTGTGCAGGTGACTGTCAATATTAGAATGTTTAGCATGATCAGATTATTGATAATACTAAAATTAACTCGTATGAGCACAATCGTGGTAGTTATAGCACAATTATGACCACACTTTTTCCCAAAAATACCAAAAGTTCGCCTATGAGGCACCACTATCAGTACTTGTTTCCTCATCGAAGTTTGTTTATCGATTAATCAACAATCAGTTCAATCAATTTTGACGAGTCCATCTTGCTTTTGCACACTAACTTTCTGTTGGACAGAACATTTATGGACTTCACCAGGATGAGAACCATTGCTAAGAGATGTTTCATAGCACCCTAGGAATTTTAAAATGAGTAGCTGACAGAGGGAAAATGAGGTAGTTAGAGCACAATGTTGATCACACTTTCTACGAAGAATAGCATCAGCTCTCGTCTATGAGACATTTTTCCCAGTTACTTTCGCCTTGCCGAGGTGTGTTTATTGGTAAACACAGCAATCACATACTAGATTTTATTTGTTTTTATTAGATTGATATTTATTTTTTTTATTAAGAGGCGGAAGCTGGACCTCATTAAGACTCCAATATCGTTTGGTAATCAACTCCAATCAATCCAAAATGTTAAATATTTCCTCGAAAAAACATAAATTTAAAGGAAGGCATTAGCTCCGTCCTCACTTCATAATTCAAATTGTTTGATATCTTTCATGAAATGATAAATGTTTATTAGATATTTCTGTGTCGTCTGCGGGCCAAAATGTCTTATTTTGTGTAGGTGACTGTAAATATTAGAATGTTTGCCATCATCAGATGACAGATAATATTAACAGTGACTAATATGAACAAAATCGTGGTAGTTAGAGCACAATTCTAACCACAGTTTCTCCCAAAATACCATAAGTTAGTCTGTGAGGCACCTCTACTAGTACCTGTTCCCTCATCGAAGTTTGTTTATCAATAAATCAACAATCAGTTCAATCAATTTTAACCAGTCCATCGTGCTTTTGCATTTAGTCTAACTTTTCAGAAAGTGATCAATGCCTTCTGTTTAATTTCTGTCTTTTCGGGGTAATATTTAATATTCTGAGTTGATTGGAGTCGATTACCAAAAGATATTCGAGTCTTAAAGTCATCCAGCTTCCGCCTCTTGATAAACAAATAAATGCAAAAGCACGATGCAAGCAGTTGTTATAGGATTAAGGGCCTTACCCTTTGTTTATGTTTTCAAAGTTCATGTTTACGTTTCACCCAGAAGAAACAAAATGGCGGCTGGGTACACTCATGCTCTATAAGGTGAGTACCTGAACCATCAACAAAACCTCAAGTCTCTCAAACTGTAGAAAAACAAAATGGCGGTGTAAGAAAAACAAAATGCCGGTGTAAGAAAAACAAAATGGCGGTCGGGTACACTCATGATCTATAAGGTGGGTACCTGACCCTTCAATAAAACCTTAAGTCTCTCAAACGGTAGAAAAACAAAATGGCGGTGTATAAAAAACAAAATGTCGGCCGGGTACACTTATGCTCTATAAGGTGGGTACCTGACCCTTCAACAAAACCTCAAGTCTCTCAAACAGTAAAAACAAAATGGCGGTGTAAGAAAAACAAAATGGCGGCCGGGTACACTCATGCTCTATAATGTGGGTACCTAACCCTTCAACAACACCTTAAGTCTCTCAAACGGTAGAAAAACAAAATGGCGGTGTAGAAAAACAAAATGGGGGCCGGGTACACTCATGCTCTATAAGGTGGGTACCTGACCCTTCAATGTGTGGAGGGAGTAAATCTTGTGGGCGGAGCATAGGTCAGGAGGTGCCGCGGGTCACCGTAGAGACCAGAGGGTACAAACGGGTCACGTGACAGAATCACGTGACTAAAGCATGGCGGCGGAGCATAGACCAGAAGGCGCCGCGGGTCACGTGACTGTATCACGTGACAAAAAGGGGCGGGGCATAAGGGTCACGTGACTAAAAAGGGGCGTGGCCTAATAGTTAAGGTTAGGTCGAGGTGTGACCACGTGTGGTTAAGGTAGGGTCGAGGCAAGGCCACGTAGAAGTTAATGTTAGGTCGAAGCAAAAATTAAAATTCAAATTTCCCGCCATAGGTCACGTGAACAAATACTGGCTTCTGATTGGCTGCTCAAAAAAATGCGCCAGCTCCCCCATTTTCCCTCTGCTTGTTGCAGATCTGATAGTATATTTTATTTGCTTTTGCAATTCTGCTAGATACTTCTTTGTGAATGGTGGCAGTGTTGCTAACCACCGTTCCGAGATATGTGAAGTCATCAACAGTCTCCAGTTCCTCGCCATTACAGAACAGGTGTACATCTTCCTTTTTTCTTGAGATTTCCAGGACTTTTCTTTTCAAATTCACTTTTCAAATACAAATAACTACATAAATACAAATAACCGAAAACATTTTAAGGATATATTCGAAATTGTAAACTGAAGTTGCGAATTCTTAAGAAAAATGAGGTGTAAAGACTTCGATAAATTGGTCTTTTTGGATGAACCCATGTCTATCTTTAATATGTGTATGTATGACCATATGTAACCATGTATAACCATATATATACGAAGCACTCGGTTGTAAAACATGTTAACTGACAAAATGAAAACTTTTGCAATGTGAAAATATTTTTTAATTACAACAGGTTACCTTCAACTATCAGGTATTTACCATAACTTAATAACAACATTTATTCTTCAAAGAAAAATTTCTAACAGATTCTTTCAATATTTCTTTCAAAAAACTTTAATTAATAAAAAATTTAGATACCGTGTTTTACGACCGAGCGCCTCATATGTATATATATATATATATATATATATATATATATATATATATATATATATATATATATATATATCATAAAATCTTTTAGGACAATGTTGAAGGTTATAGAACAGAATACTGGTTATAAAAATCTTACAATTTAAAAGCATTTTTTTTAAGAAGTTACTGAGTGTTAGCCACTGGTTATATTTAATAATCAAATTACAATAAATTAACTAAACAAACATAACTGTAAACATTTAAGTAGAATTCAATACAGATATATAATAAATATAAAGACTTGCTGAGCCAATGGCTAAATTAATTTAAAGGCGTGAGTGGTGCCAACTTCAACTCTACAGAGCAGCACTGCAAGCCTGTGGGCCAGACCCTCCTCTCCTTCCCACGTCGTGTATCCTCCTCTCGTCCACCCTCCCTCCCCCTCCTCTAGTATAACCAATGTAAAAAAAAAAAAATTATATATATATATATATATATATATATATATATATATATATATATACAAGCAGCATTTTTTAAAGTAGGGGCTTTGGAATGGCAGGCATGGCTTATTTTACATAAAATGTAAAATTCATTCCTCACTATCATTCAAACCTTCTTCTAAAATGAATTCCCAATTTAGGCCTTGCTCCAGTTGGCTATATTTATGTTTAATTAGGATGTGGTGGAAATATGAGCCTGGATTAAGATTTATAACTATAATTGTATGTTTGTTTACTAGAGGTCCTGTCTTATAAGTCCTCGGAACAGAATAAACAATGTAAACAAAAAAAAATTTATATATATATATATATATATATATATATATATATATATATATATATATATATATATATATATATATATATGTATGTATATATATATACAAGCACTTTATTTATTGGACTAACATGAACTAATAACTATTGAAATTATGAACGCTCATTGATGAGGAAGAAGATTGACAGAGGTAACGTGCCTGCCGCTTCACCGCTAATTAAGTAGATTTTCTAAGGAATCATTTCCAATAATTTAAAATGTGACTGGTGGTTTTTAAAGAAGAATAAATCCTTCACATATTTTATTTGAAAACGTTTTCGTTATTGGCCGTTTCAACTTTCGTGCGAACAACTTGAAAACATTTACTTTACTGGTGTTTTTACTTTCCCTTACCTATATACGAAGTAAGGGGAAGTATTGCGATCGTGAAAATTTTGCGAATTCGAGTTTTCAACGGAAATACATGTTTCAAGGTCCCCTGAGTCCAAATGATCAAGTCTCGCAAAATGGTCTGTGTATCTGTGTGTCTGTGTGTATGTGATCAGTCTAGCTCAAAAACGGAAAGCTGTACGATACTGAAATTCCATATTTAAGGTTAGCACATGCATGTGATGTTACAGGAACATTTTCGTCAAAATCGACTAACCAGAAGTGCCACTTTATATAATCGATTTTACACATTTTTACAATTTTCTCGAAAACGGCTCTAACGATTTTGATTAAACTTGGTAAAATTATTCTATATAAAGGCCTTTAACTTTTCATTTATGTAGTAAATCACCGAGAAATTGTAGGGAAAAAAGTTTTGATGAAAAGAATATTTTATTTACGCATAACTTCAAAAGTATGCATTTTACGGTAAATTAGGTGTGGTATTGTATGAAAGGTAATTAAATTATCTAAAAAACAATAAAATAAACAAATAAACAAAATAAATAAAAGATACAGTGTATGTTATATGGAGCACAAGACCCTAGATGGATATCCAAGCGACGGTCTTGTAAAGGATATGGATGCGACCGAACCTTCTCCCAACAATCGCCAATCTGTTATAAACAATATACTCTGTAATAAAGTAATTTAAGAATACAAAAGCGAAAGTTAACTTAATTATTTCTACTTTCACATTATTTAACGGAAAGAAAATATTTCCATGAACACTAAACCGAAACTTTTAAAATATATTTGCAACTTGACGAAGTTAAAATATATAGATAGTGCACAGAATTGTTGTACTAAAATTGTTTAAAAAACTGTTTTATTGTACTGAAGTGGGAGAAGATGTGAAGAAGTGAATGCTGCTGTGTTTATTTCAAGCATTGTTGAATAAATTTATTGCAGGATTGTTGAACTAAAATTGTTTAAATTTTTTTTTTATTGTACTTATGTGGGAAAAGATGTGTATGCCGCTGAGTTTATTAGAAGCAGTGTTTATATGAACTCTTTAAAATTGTATTAAAAAGATAATTATTATAGGACGGTAAGGGAAAGTTGTGCGATGCGCGCACCGTACCAGATTGTGGGATGCGAACACCGCACCAGGTTCTTTTATGTCCAAGCCAATTTTTTTTATTATTATTTTATGTCTTTTGATTTTCTGAATATTCAGCTTTGAAACGAAATCAATTCAGCTGAATGTAAAATGATAGTAACCAAAAAGGAGAGGTGGTCTAGGAGGGTCTGGACCACAGACTGCGAGGAAGGTAGCAAACTTCCCGATATATGAGGTTCTTGTAAACTTGTGTCTCTTGAAGCTCTCTATTATAACAATATCTAAGTCAAATATAACTATTTCAACAATTTCTATTTCAACCATAGTTTTATCCTTTAATTGTGATTTAAGTTGATTATGGTCCGTTTTTTCATTAATTTCTAAGACAATGCGCGACCTAAAGATGTTGATGAATCCAAGTTATTTGAATTCAAATTCAGGAGGAGGGGGGCATGCGCGATCTGAAGATAAATTTATTCAGGAGGAGGGGGGCATGCGCGATCTGAAGATAAATTTATTCAGGAGGAGGGGGGCATGCGCGATCTGAAGATAAATTTATTCAGGAGGAGGGGGGCATGCGCGATCTGAAGATAAATTTATTCAGGAGGAGGGGGGCATGCGCGATCTGAAGATAAATTTATTTCATTTATTCAACCTTTTTTTATTTCCCTAATTCGCTACTTTTCCGCAGCAATACGAGATGAAAAAAAAAATCGTGTTTTTTGGTGCACACAAATGTCAACGTTTTGACTTTATGCGAGGTGTGATTTGTTCGTAATAAAAAGGTACATTGACAGACATAAAATATATTTTAATATTAACTAAGCAGTTAGTATCTATTTTAATTTTTTTTTTGAGGTCTTTGGTCAGGTAGAAGGTGTTGACCCTAATTTAAGACTCCTTATCTAAATGCGTCCTATTTCTTTTAAATCAGATGCGACTTATTCGGATTTATAGGTTGGAGTCATATAATCGATGTACAATAATCGATGTACAACATTGACGAATCCTTTATTGGCGATTTCGGCGTGAATCGCTAAGTATCTCTATTCCGTGAGCTTCTGTTAGGCTGCTGATGTGGAATGTACTATCGCAAGTCCGTATCTATGTGAATTACAGTCCTGATAATGACTGAGCTGGAGAGATTTCTTTGTTTTTACTGATATTTAAGAGACTAGAGGCTTTTGTAGGATGATAACGTGAAAATAATTACTTGTTCCCGTTATAGGTATTGGATTATATACAAGTGCGGATACAGGGACCGCCAGATGTTGATTTTATAATTAAATTTGGTTGTTACCATTAGCCAATAAAGATTAATGAATATCTTATGCCGGATGGTTCAAACAGATTTACAACAATAGGAGGTTTCATTAAAGCCATGGATGAAGGTCCACGCATGCGCGTCAAAAACACTTTCGTATCCTTCGCTCAGCCAAACTTCGCTTTTTATTTTTCACTTTCCTGCGACCGATCAAAAATTTAACAAATTTAACAAATGAGGACTTTGAAGAAATTGTCGATTGCATCACTTATTTTTATCTTTTGCAATTAATCTTTTAAATCGCACGCGTAGTACAGATTTAATATTTTTCTTCTAGATAACGTTCAATTCATTTAGTAAAAGCTTATTCAGTCAAATTTGAAAGTTGCCCCGCCGACATATAATTATCCGAACGTTAGATAAGGGACAGCTGCACTCTTCAAATGTTATCAAAGGAATTATCCAAATCACAACAAGCGTATCGTCTTGAGCAAATTGTCCAATTGCGTCCTCTTGTATTCAAACAAATAAAATTATATTAAAAGATAAGAGAAAATATTAAAAATTGCACAACTTTTTTGTTCTTCTTAGTTATAAAAACCTATAAATCGCAGTATAGCGTATCACACAACGAGCCTACCATATCAATTCAGTGTTCAATAACGATTATTAAATTCTACAAAATGTTATTATCAGTTGAATAATATTTTTTTAAATAATATGGGAGGGCACCATCGATGAGTGGAATCGACGCTGGGTAACAACTGAGAAAGGGACGGCTACCTCGAGGGGCTACCTCGAGGGGCTACCTCGAGCAAATACTTCGTCACCGTCGAAGGCCAAACGGATCCTCCCTCATTACTGGATGTTGCAATTTCTCACCGGACAGAGGGGATTCCGCCCCAAGCTCTATGACTTCGGGAAGCGCATTAACTCCATATGCTCCTCTTGTGGTATTCCGGAAGCTGCTTAGATCATCATCCCAGTTAGTCAGGAAGGGCAATTACCCGTGTTATGAAGTTTTCGTGTACAAGTGGAATGAAATAAAAGGGCCAAACAGTGGGGTCAAATCATGTTAACCGCCTTCAATAAAATGGAATTGAATGAAGAACGAATTCTATTTATCGAGATTGCTACTGTTTCCGAAATCCGAATTGCCTCGAGGCAACGAAGGTTGAAAATAAACAAATAATAATAACATTTGAAGGGAGTTTTTAGGGCACAGTCAGTGGCTCACAGATTTCAACATTATGATTCTGCATCCAAAAATATTGGACAGGTGTATCGCCGTTCGTTCCAATGGATCAAAAATGAGTCGAGAAAGAAATAATAAAACACGCTGAAAATGATTTATTTGTTATCTCCAGTTTGAAAAATGATGATGGTTTTTGCACCTAAACATTTGGTTTTTAGTTTATATTAAAGGAAAAATGTTTAGATTATTGGGTAAACTAGCCTTATAGATTTTTTTTTTCACTAAAAATTTTGGCATATTTTGATTCAGCGGACCGAAAAACCTTAATGTTGAAAATATCATCCAAAAAATATTTTTTTTTTTTTTTAGTTTCCAATGAGTTTCCAGTTTATCCGATTTCGATTTTCTTGGATTCGTTGGAAGGAGAGAAGTTTGTTATTTCCATTAATATAAACAGCAATTGCATTACCAAGAAAGTCTGTGTAAAAAAATTACAAAATAAAAACAAAATTGAGGTTTTTCACGGATAACGTTGGTTCTAAAACACGTAAAAAGACGACAGTTAAAGCAAACCGTGTGGTTAAGAACCTTTACAGACGACCCAAATTTGTTTTGACACGTTCAAATGGTTTCTGATTTATGGCAAATTTTTTAAATCTTTAAAATAATTTGAAGGATTTAGCGAAATTTTTATTTAAAAAAAAAAATTATTTTTAGCTTCGCCCGAAAATTTGAATATATGGGTTTTTCAGAGTGCCAAAAACCAAATCGGCCCCAGTTTTGAATAAAAAAAATCTGTTAATATAATATAACATATAAGTCAATAGAACCTTGAAATCACTATAAAACTTCATTATTACATTTAAAAAATTGAATAAATAAAATTTACTATTTTTGGATCACAAATAATGTATCGTAGTCCTTATACCGTAGTCCTTATATATCGTAGTCCTTATATATCGTAGTCCTTATACCGTAGTCCTTATATATCGTAGTCCTTATACCGTAGTCCTTATATATCGTAGTCCTTATATATCGTAGTCCTTATATATCGTAGTCCTTATACCGTAGTCCTTATATATCGTAGTCCTTATACCGTAGTCCTTATATATCGTAGTCCTTATATACCGTAGTCCTTATATATCGTAGTCCTTATACCGTAGTCCTTATAAAATAGTAAATTTCAATTTACTATCCAATCCCGGACTCTTAACCATGTCCATATTATATTACAAAATCATTTGTGATCTAGAAATAGTACCCAAATATTGAAGTGACCATTGTTTTTTTAATGATTTCAGAACGGGTCTTTTCTCAACTGTACAAGGTATTACTCTGGATGTCATAATAAACTGAAATTTCATATGAAAATTTAAGATCGGATTTAAGGCATTGTAAGTACTAAAAAAGCCTTCCCCCGAAATGTAAAATAATTGATAAGATTAGTTTACCCAATAATCTAAACATTTTTTCAATTTATTTGATCAAAAAGCAACTATTTTTTAAATTTCGTATTTTTTCTTCAATATTCACTGAAAAAAACCAAAGTTTTGGTGGAAAACAACGTCCATTTTTCAAACTCGAGATAACAAAATCTGGTGCGGTGCGCGTATCACACAACTTACCTTACCGTCCTATAATAATTATCTTTTTAATATAATTTTAAAGAGTTCACTTAAACATTGCTTTTAATAAACTCAGTAGTATTCACTTCTTCACTTAAGTACAATAAAACAGTTTTTTAAACAATTTAAGTACAACAATTCTGTACACTACCTATATATTTTAACTTTGTCAAGTTGCAAATATATTTTAGAAGTTTCGGTTTAGTTTTTATGAAAGCATTTTCAATTTATTAAATAATGTGAAAGTAGAAATTATTAAGTTAATTTCCGGTTTTATATTCTTAAATTACTTTATTACAGAGCGTATTGCTTGTAACAGATTGGCGGATTTGTGTGAGGAGGTTCGGTCACATCCGTTTCCTTTCGGATGCGCTCGGTTATCCATTTAGGGTCTTGTGCTCCTCATAAAATACACTGAATCTTTGCTAATATTAGTCCGATTTTTATGATTTTGTTTTTGTTTTTTTAGACAATTCTATACATAATTTAATATAAATCGCATGCTTTTCAAGTTAAGCGCAAATAAAATATTCTTTTCGTCATAACTTTTTCCCTGCACTCTTTCGTTAATATACTAAATACATGAAAAGTTAAATATCTTTAAGTTGAAGACATTAGGCAAGTTTCATCAAAATCGTTGGAGGCGTTTATGAGAAAATTTTAAAATCCGTGATATAATAGCTACCTCCGGTTAATCCGATGCGCTGTATCTTTGCTAATACTGGTCCGATTTTGATGATTCTTTTATTATTGTTATACTAAATAAATGATAATAATAATAATTAAATAAAAACATACTAAATGAATGAAAAGTTAAAGATATTTATGAACCGTTAGAGCCGGTTAGTCCGATGCGCTACATGTTTGCTAATAATGGTCCGATTTTGATGATTCTTTTATTATTGTTAGGTAATTTAATTACCTTTCATACAATTTTCTACAGAATTTACCATAAAATGCATACTTTTTAAGCTATGCGCAAATAAAATATTCTTTTCATCATAACTTTTTTCTCTGTAATTCCTCCGTAATTTACTGCATAAATGAAAAGTTAAAGACCTATATGAAGAATAATTTAGGCAAGTTTCATCAAAATCGTTAGAGCTGTTTTCGAGAAAATTCTAAAAAAGTTTTAAATCGATTATATAAAGTGGCACTTCCGGTTAGTCGATTTTGACGAAAAGATTGCTGTAACATCGCATGCACGTGCCAACCTTAAATACGTAATTTCAGTATCGTACAACTTGAGCTAGGCTGTTCACATACACACAGACACAAAGACACACAGACCATTTTGCGAGACTTGGTCATTTGGACTCAGTGGACCTTAAGACGTGTATTTCCGTCGAAAACTCGAATTCGAACATTTTCACGATCGCAATACTTCCCCTTACTATATACTTCCCCTTACTATATACTTCCCCTTACTATATACTTCCCCTTACTATATACTTCTCCTTACTATATACTTCCCCTTACTATATACTTCCCCTTACTATATACTTCCTATATAGGTAAAGGAAGTAAAAATAAAGCAGTTTGAGCTTGTTTTATTTTATTTTTTTCTCAGCTCGTGTCCAATATTTTTGGATGAAGAATCAGCAAAAAATTGAAATCAGAGAGCCATTGAGAGTGATTGCAGGCAATACTACTGCTCACGGCGGAGCTTCTGTTTGCCATGTCATTTTGAATTACAATGTTAATCTGCAGCAGTGAATCAATATAATAAGGACCACAAATTTTAATTAAAACTCAATTACATTTTTTACCAGAGCCAATATCAATTTAAAGGTACTTCAAATTAATGATTATACGCGCCAATACAAATCTTGATCAAACACATTTATCTTTCTGAATAAAAACCTCATCACTGATAGGAAATTTAATGTAAACATAACATAAGAAATTCCTAAATTAAGAAAATTATTTACAAGATTAGTTTAATTTAATATTTAATAATACATGTACTTATTATTATTCTGTGTGAAATCAAGTTATATAAAAATACAGCCGGCGTATGTTTGTGTTCGCAAAGTAGCCGGTCGATTTTGATGCGGTTTTCACTATCATTTAGAGAATTTCTTCATGAAGGTTCAGATGCATTAATTTTTTCGAAATGCTCCCCTTAACGAGAAAAATGAGGAAAACTATTTAGAAAATAGATAATTTTGTATTCCATGTCAAGGCTACTTCATACACGTTAAAGTAAATTTACTAAGAAAATATTTTAACAAGAGTGAAATAATTCTGTTAGCGTCAATTGTTAATAAAATCTGTAAAAGTATAAACACGTGAAGCTTTATTACCGTTTTGACAAATTTATTATCATTTTCATCATCTTCCTAAAAAGCATCTAAATGAAATGAGATGAATTCGATTACCGAGAACATTTTTCAGCCTTTTGGCCTTGGAATATTTACAGTCAAGTTTTGTTGGTAACCGGTTGTTTCGCTGAAAGTTCTGGTAGCTACCTCTACACCCCAAGAGTTCTGGTAGCTACCTCTACACCCCAACAGTTCTGGTAGCTACCTCTACACCCCAACAGTTCTGGTAGCTACCTCTACAACCCAACAGTTCTGGTAGCTACCTCTACACCCCAAGAGTTCTGGTAGCTACCTCTACACCCCAACAGTTCTGGTAGCTACCTCTACACCCCAACAGTTCTGGTAGCTGCCTCTACACCCCAACAGTTCTGGTAGCTACCTCTACACCCCAACAGTTCTGGTAGCTACCTCTACACCCCAAGAGTTCTGGTAGCTACCTCTACACCCCAAGAGTTCTGGTAGCTACCTCTACACCCCAACAGTTCTGGTAGCTACCTCTACAACCCAACAGTTCTGGTAGCTACCTCTACACCCCAACAGTTCTGGTAGCTACCTCTACACCCCAAGAGTTCTGGTAGCTACCTCTACACCCCAAGAGTTCTGGTAGCTACCTCTACACCCCAAGAGTTCTGGTAGCTACCTCTACACCCCAACAGTTCTGGTAGCTACCTCTACACCCCAACAGTTCTGGTAGCTACCTCTACACCCCAAGAGTTCTAATAATTGAAGCATAGAAATGAAGAAGAGTCTAAGTACCTTTAAAAAATGATTTTAGAAGTTTCAACTTAAGAAATATGACTTAATTAAAAAAAAACAAATTTTTTTCTGGTAAGATATAGTTGTAGAAATAATAACATCACATTTAAAAGAGTACTAGCTTTACAATAAAAAAAAGATTTTTTGTAAAAAAACATCTATTATCATCCTTATCATCCTTATCTTTCATTTCACATATTGAAATTAAGCCAGGCTATTGAATTGAATGATGTGTTTCTCGGTAAATTTGTGCTCGTTATTGTGATCTTATTTACTTTCGCATTCATTTAATATAGCAGCAATATGTAGAATGAAATTTGATATGTACCAGTATAAATAGCGTGTTAAAAAATAAAATAAAAACGAAAGTTGAAATTATATATTTTTCTTTTGGTTTATTATTTCCAATAATAGACCTTCGTAATTGAACAAGAAAAAAAAATTATAACCCCCTCAAAATTAGAGGTTTTACGTTTCAAGGTAAGTAAAAAAATCAGTCCGTCCGCCGTCTCCCTTAGGCCGTCAGTGGTTTTTCTACGGAACCCATTTTCTTGAGATTCATATATATATATATATATCAGCACCTATAGAAATATGATTTAGTGGATTCATAAAATGCTTTGAAGTTACTGGCTTTGAGTTGTTTACTTGACATCTGAATAGAACAAACAGGTACATTTACACATAGAAATAGAATATTTTATCGACTGGATTTAATCGACTTGAAAGAAGACATCTTGGAGGAAGACAACGCGCTGCGCTGCCTTCAGCCCTGACACCTGACATCAATGTCAGATTTTTGTGAGGACACATCATCGATGACTATGCGGATGTGAGATAAAGATCCCGGAGGACTATCATCTCTCAGCGGAAGATCCCAGAGGATTATCATCTCAACGGGAGAAGCCTTATCTCCTATGACAATTATCATAACCTAGTATAACTATTAGTTCTTTGAAATGTAGACCTCGCGAAGAAATGTAAAATATGCTCATTATGGTAGATCTTACTAAAGGTTTAGACAATGTTTTCATTAATCGAGAAGCAGCCATGTTGCCACTGTTTCCATGGATATCGGACCTGATAATTTCTATATCAATCTAAATTTTTTAATATTTAACCATCAATAAATCTAATACCATCCAATACCATCTAATACCATCCTATCCCATAACAGTCCAAGAATTTTCATTTTATTTTGCATCCATTTGTTCCAATCACAACGCCTATCTTTTGAATACGAATGCGACATTTCAAAAACTTCTTTGAACTCAGTTCACATTACCCTTTTGCAATATCGATGATAACAGTAAAATATAATAGTAAAACTCAATGCCAAAAACCTCGTCAGGCTTCGACAACGTTCGAGGTAGAGACAACAAACAAAAAATCTAAATAATCACAGAATCCATTAAACAATTAATTAATTTTTAGTCGTATTTCTCCGATAATAAGAGTATCGAAGTCATCGGAGGGCAATGTTCATCCGTTTCGGGATATAAATACATACATATACTTTATATATATATATATATATATATATATATATATATATATATATATATATATATATATATATATATATATATATATAAAGTATATATAATTTTTAAATGAGAAATAACCGTTCCATGATAAGGTGTTTAAAAGTCACTATACTGAACTTTTTGACAAAGTTGGTAAAAAATGATGTTTTCATCAATGTCGCATTATGGGCCAAAATCAAATGTTGTCGGAATAAATATTTTATATGGTGAATATATTTTGTATAGTGAATATATTTTATTTGGAACTACAATGCTAAATTTAAATTTGAATTGATATTTTATCACACATTATGAGTGCATGCATTATATTTCAGTATTTTAAAAATTTGCGCCCTTTTTGAATAAGAACAATTCTTATCTCTTAGCAACTAATTTATACAAATAATGTTAAACGGGCAGTACTTCCTCAGGGAGAACGCATCCCTTCAAAACAGATCGTCTGCGCCCCTTCACAACAGATCGCCTGCACCGCTTCTCGGATGTGACGTCTATAAATAAATATTTGTTTCCACATAAAAGGCAAAAATGGCCAGAGGATTTAAAATGCAAATAAAAGTATACAATAAGAGATAAAAGAAAAAGAAAAAATAATTTCACATGATTTTCAAACATCTTATTCGAATTTTAATACAATTAAAGTCGCAATAACTTTTGCATACACTGTAATAAGCTTCTTATAATAGAGGAAATAGTTGTGAGCTATTGATAAATGTCAAAGATGACAGCACTTTAAGCCTTGCTTCAACTTGATGCCAGGATGAAGAGAACTGGCTTCTCCTGTAATGAGTAATCCTAACTTGGCAGATGTGGTCCATCCTATCTTCCCAGGTGAGGGTTGGGATCAACAGATGGACGTGCGCTAGGCAAAGTAAACATGAACCTAAAGTATTTGAGCCAACTTCGCCAATTTAGACTTCTGGTCCTGCCCACAGTGCGTCGGTTCCGATCATATTTATAATGTTAGATACTCACCCAACGCATAATTTTATGTTCTTCAATTCTTGGGTTAGAAAACATTTCGCTAGGAACGACCGTTTTGAAGTTATAAATCAATATCTGAAAAAAACTCTGATTTTTTTTTTATTATACTACAACTTAAGCTGAAGAGATAGTGCATTATCTCGCGATCGAAACGATACCCTACTTCGAATTCAATCAAACGATCAATCAATCAATCAAATCATTGATCCTTCTATACCACCATGCGGATGTAAACTCATCTAATAACTGATTCAATTTTGATTAAAGTACCTCACAAGATGAAGTCGCTGCAACATTTTGTTGGATCTTCGAATATTCCACAAATGTAAACCTCGCAGTCTTCATTTATTTGTGCATAATTTGGAGCAGTAGCTTGGAGCAGAGATTGTAATTTATGTCAAGTGCTTGAAAAGAAAGCTTCACATGCAGTAGGAATATTTGTTGAATAATTTGAAATTATATTTTTAATAATTTGGACAGTACTCCAAAAACATGAATCGTCATATCATCATATCCATCGAATATTAAATATATACTTTCACCAGAGGCTGCTTAAAAATTAGCGTGATCTTTTTGAAAAAGGCTGGAGGGAAGTATTGACTAAATGTATTGACATTTTTCAACTGACACTGACTAACAGTGCCATAACATCAAGTGACACTGACGAACAGTGCCATAACATCAAGTGACACTGACGAACAGTGCCATAACATCAAGTGACACTGACGAACAGTGCCATAAACATCAAATGACACTGACTAACAGTGCCATAACATCAAGTGACACTGACGAACAGTGCCATAACATCAAGTGACACTGACGAACAGTGCCATAAACATCAAATGACATATCATCGAAAATTGAAATGTTTGGAGTATTTAAATTTATAATGCCTTGCTGAGAGAATCGTACTACAGTTATGGTTCTTTCGAAATCCGCCTTTGTTGTAAAAGATGCTTGCAGTAGTCTAATATTTCCAACAATGTTCTCAATATCATTTTCGTTCTTAATTATCCTGGATTGAGTCGATACATTAGGACTGCTAACGTCACCTATACCTTCATGATAGCACATACAAAAAAAATTATAGGCTTGTGTTATTTCTATTTGTTGTTTTGAGTTTTTTAAAGCACTAACTACTCTGGAGGTGGACGTAAGTTAATGCATTGTCTATGCCCTTCATGATAATATTATATTATATCCTCATTCGAATTTCTTTTTCTCAGTTTTGGTCAAAATTAGCATATTTCGTGTCTACCAAGGTCTTCCAGGGGACAGGCGTTACGTCATTGTGACGGCATGTCTTAAGCGAAATTCATATACCGTTATGTCAATTAGCTGAAATGTAAGTTAATTATTTTTTTATGATATTAGACTGAGATTTAATAACTTATTCTAGTTTAAAAAAATAAAATACATCTGAAGTGGACAGCACATGACTTCCTTGTACGGCTAATAAACAATAAATCGGTGACAAAAAAATAGCTGAAGGTGAAAAAAACAAAAACAGTTATCAGATAAAGTACCACTTCCGACTGACCAATTTTAACCAAAATCTATTATATTATTTATATTGATATAAAAGTGTTATATCCTAAATTTGAAATTTATTGCATTATATTTTAATATAATTTTTGATGAAAGTTTATTATGACCCCAAAGTAGAGTACCGCTTCCGGTTTGCCAATTTAAACAAAAATCTAGTACGTTATTTAAATGAATATATAAATCATAAATACAAAATTAAAAAAGTATTGCATTATATTTTAATATAATGTTTGATGAAAATCTATTAAGACCTACAAGTACAAAGTACAGCACAAAATTTAGTGCAAAATTAAAACTTTTTACGGCTAATGGTTTTTGAGTTATGCGAGTTCCGAACGAACGTACGTACAGACGCCAGACCGAAGTGGAATGGCGAGAACCCTCGGGCACGTATCGAATATCTTTCATCGAAATATTAACAAAAGTTTCATTGAAACCGGAGAACCCACGCCCGCAACCTTCCCATGTCTTACAATTTACGGTTTTCGTTATTTATTAATTTTTTATTATTTACTTCTTTTTGTGCTTCATTAGTTTTTATTTTCCCTTAGTTAATTTAATTTATTAAACAAAGTCATTGCATTGCTCTGTCATACATGCATTATACTGGTTGTATGAAATGTTCATATTACCTCCTTCCCCCCTTATAAAGATACACAATATAATTTATGTTATAAATTATATAAATTTTAATGCTTTTTACTATACTACAAAATGATTTTCTGAAATGACTTTTTAGATAGCCGGGATACTAAAACACGTAAATTGGGTGATATTGAAAAAAAATAAAAGATTTCGACGGATTACCTTCCTCAGGAACGGATATATTATTATTTTGTAATTTATCTGATAAGAAGGTAAAAGAGTTGAGCTGGCTCCTGTCATTGTACGGACAAGAATCAAATAGAAGTTATAAAAAAACAGATAAAATAAAGACAACAAACACTAACTAATCTGGGTTTTATTTTAGAATTATCTATATTTGTGCCAGTGGAACTATCAGACGTTCGTGGAACTGGTCTTCGGCTGTATTCTGTTGTAGGACCTTGTTATTATTAATGTCATCTCGCAGGATGTTCCATTGTTATTAAAAGCATTAGATGTCTTTTGCTACTTCATCTCAGACATTTTAAAGCTACCGTCAATGCATTTCTGTGTACGAATAATTTTTCTAAATTATTATTTAGAAAAATGTATACTTTTCAAGTTATGCGCAAATAAAATATTGTTTCCGTCATAATCTGTTTCCTTCTTTTTCTTGGGAATGTAATATATGTTAACCTTAAAGGGCATTAAGCAGAAAGCATTAGGCGTGCAGCCGTTAAAGTGCACAGGATTTTGTGCAAAGGCACAACGGTTCCAAATCCTAAAAAACAAAAAAGGTGAAAAGATAATCCTGACAAAGTCAGGAATAAAGACACAGAAATTTACCTTTTACCTTTTTAGACACATTATTTACCTTAACGCCAAAATAAGTTCATTTTTTCTTTTTATATTGTGCACATATACTTGATGGCATATCTCTTTCCCCTTACTATAGATGCACCTATAGTATACAATATGGTATGCTATAGGTGCATCTATCAGGTTGGTAGGAAAACAATTTCGTTTTTTAACCGATAAATTTGAACATGAATGTTTCAGCTTATAATAAACTTTATTAATCAAAGTAAGAACCATTAGAATCAATACACTTTTGCCAACGAGAAACAAGTTTATTTATCCCGGTAGCGTAAAATTCCGGAGTGCAGGAGGCGATGAAGTCGTTAAAGGCGTTTTTGGCCTCGCCTTCGTTCTTGAAGCATTTCTCTTGAAGGAAGTTGTCGAGATGTTTGAAAAAGTGGTAGTCGGTAGGCGAAAGGTCTGGCGAGTATGGCGGATAAGGTAGAGTCTCGAAGCCTAATTCGTTCAACTTCTGCTGGGTCAATGCCACTTCGAAGCGGCGATTTTTCTGATTTTCCTTCAGTTCGTGTGGGACCCATTAGTCGAGTTTTTTTGTTTTTCCAAGTTGTTTTAGATGATCCAAAACTGTCGGATGAGTGACGCCTAACTCTTTCGCAAGCTCTCTAATCGTTGACCGCGGTTCTACTTCAATCAATGCCTTCAACTGGTCGTTGTCAATCACCGATGGACGCCCAGGATCACCTTCTTGATCTTCAAGGCTCTCATCTCCACTGCGAAACTTCTTAAACCAAAGTTGAACCACACGTACTTGAACAATGTCTGGCCCAAACGTATCGTTAATTTTTCGAGCAGTCTCGGCCGCTTTAGTACCCAGTTTAAACTCGTACAGGAAAATAGCCCGGATTTGCTTCTTCTTCATTGTCTATTTAAGAGCAAAAAAAACAACACTTAAAAGGATCCGTTGATGTTTTGTTTAGTTCTTGGGCGAACATAATGAGCGGAAGTCGACAGCACTAGTAATTTATAATAATATCTAATTAAAGCAGGAACAATTTTAATAATTCCAATGAATACGAATGTTACAATTAAATGTGAAGCAGTTAGTTACAAATGACGCTAGAGTGTGCGAGTCCGGCAACGTTCGGGTGACCTCGGAATGAATAAGTGATAACGCGCCCCTAGTCCAGGGGTCGGCAACCTGCGGCTCTTTTAGAAATTTTTTCTGTAGCTCTCTGAATATTAAACATTTCTGTATAAAACCATACCAAATTTAAGATACGATTTTTTTAAGACATTTGATTCCTCTACGGGTGTCCGTAACTAGTTTTCAAGGTGATCATTACTGGCTGAGGCAAAGATCATAACTCAACAAGTTGAACAGCCATAAACTATAAAATGTATAAAAAAATCACTTTGTTGTGGAAAAAAGACAGATAATAATTCTGTAAACAGGGAATAACAAAAATATACCATTACATCATTTGAAAAATGATCAATAGCTTTTTAGGTGCTGATTAACAAAAAAAAAAAGTCATAAGCGTGTCCATAACTGGTCATCTACCCTACGTAAGTATTATCTAAATAATTAATGGGCCAAGTTCATAATCTTCTACCAAGTTTACAGTAAGGCTTTACTTGTTAAAATAACATAGGGAAATTGTATTAATTTTTGTGTTCACCACTGATTTTAAAATGATATAACGGTTATATCATTTTAAGATCGCATATATTACAACCTAACTTCTGTGATACTATAGCTTACTCTTTTCCTTTGATCAATTAATTTTTTTTTTGGAAATAAATAAGGGTTCTTAGCTCACGTATTTCTTGGGAATGTAACTCAACTTTAATAAATATGTATACTATTGTACTAAATAATAATTTGTAATATTTTTAATTATTTTTATAGCAAAGAAAAATAGAAAATGAGAAGAGACAATTTAATGCTGAGTGGACCAGTTGGTTTGAATTTATTCAAAATTCTGATGGATTACCATGCTGTCTTATTTGCAATGAAAATTTTTCTAATATTAAAAAATTAAATTTTGAAAGGCATTTTATGACGAAACATAAGAAGTTTTTTGAATACTATCGAATCTAGAAAAAAAGCTGTCCAGGAGCTTAAAAAAGAATGAAACAATGTAAATCGACTTTAAGTAAATGGATAAAATCTTCAAAGATGACAACACATGCTAGTTTCGTATTATCTTATGAAATTGCAAAGCCTGGAAAATCATTTACAGATGAAGCATATATCAAGGAATGTCTTATAAATACATCTGAAGTAATCTTCAATAATTTAAAAAGATGAAATTATTAAGGAAATTAAAGATATGCCATTATCTTCGAAAACCATTGATTAAAATGGCTTCAGTTGCATCTAATCAACAAGTTAATGACATGAGGACAGCATCATCATTTTCTCTTGCGCTGGACGAGTCACGTGATGTAACTGATACCGCACAGATATGTAAGTGATACCGCACAGATATGTAAGTGATACCGCACAGATATGTCTTCTTGGCAGGTTTATAACCCCTGAAGGATTTAAAGAAGAATTAGCAGGTATGTTACCGCTCAAAGGAAAAACGCGAAGTGAACACATCACATCCTCTGTTATACAGTGTTTAAAAGAAAAGAAAATTGATTTCAATAAATTAGTTTCAATTGCTACAAATGGAACACATAACATAGCATGGTAGGAAAACATAAAGGATTTATTTCCCTTTTTAAAAAAAAAAACCTTGATCATGATAAATTCGTATTCCATTGTACAATTGATGAGGAGGCCTTATTTGCTCAAACACTTGCTGAAGAATTGTGTAAAGTGATGCATTTAGTCGTCAAAATTGGACTCTACCATCGACAGTTTCAAGAATGTCTTCATACAATAGGGTTCGATGGCTCTCAAAAGGTAAAGTGCTTCCATAGATTTTCTGGCAGCAAAAATTTTATTTTAAGATAGATATAACAACGCACTTTAACCAGGAAAAGGGAATACTGCATTCTCCCTTTTAGAAGAAATAATTTGTTTCGAAAAAAAGTAATCTGTATTTGTGAATGATTCACGTGCAGGAACATTTTATTAATTTACAAAAACATAAGGACAATAGCAATATTATTAATGCAAATTTTTTTGCACAAACTATTGTTAAGATGCAAGAAGCTTTTGGAGAAAGATTTAAAAAATTTATAAAATATAAAGCTACACTAGCTTTTTTGACAAAACCAATTGAAGCAGATATGCAGCAATTACATTTATCACTATTCCCATTGATTAATCAGGCACAATTTGAACTTCAATTATTGAATTTAAAATCCAAAGATTTATGGAATAATATATTTTTTAAACTCAATTCTGAACTAGAAGGTTTAGAAAGATAAAAGTGCACTTCATCTTCTCAACAAAAGTGGACCGAAATTCACAATCTTCAAAATGTAGATAAAATTGTTTTTGAAGCTTTGAATCGTCCTCCAGAATCGTTTCAATAATTTAAAAAATTATGCTTTTGGATTATTGACAATTTTCGCATCAATATATTATTGTGAGCAAGTCCATTTTAGTAGATTAGTACCATTTTAAAGACTAGTACCATTTTAAAGACTATTACCATTTTTAAGGCTAGTACCGTTTTAAAGACTAGTACCATTTTAAAGACTAGTACCATTTAAAAGATTAGTACAGTTTTAAAGACTAGTACCATTTTAAAGACTAGTACCGTTTTAAAGACTAGTACCATTTTAAAGACAAGTACCGTTTTAAAGACTAGTACCATTTTAAATCGTCATAGTCAGGTAAAAATAAAATTCATTTTCATAAAAATAAAAATAAAACAATATTTATAACTTTTTAGTATTATAACTTTTTAAGAATAATTTTAATTAAAATACTTTCAAATACAACTTATAGAAAAATATACGAGGAACTATTTCCGAACTTATGTTATGAGTGATTTAGTGAAGGCCTGCGTTTACGAACTTTCGAGGGAGTGGGGAAAAACCTCAAGGGCGTAAAGAATGGACTTTTCAGAAAATAAGGGTCTGATAAGGGTCGCATTTGACAATCCAGTTTCCCCCAAATGATTTGCGACAAAAAACTTTTATTGACAGGGCTATAGGCATTTCGAGGTATCTAAGGAACTCAGCTATTTCGAGGTATCTAAGGAACTCAGCTATTAGAAAGTGATTATTCGAGTCAGGAAATTAGTTGAGAACCTGAGGATGCTATCGTACGCTTCGATCTCAGGGATTACCGCTTCTCTGGATATTTCAGGGAATTAGAAAGTAACTCCAACCCATGCTCTACGGTTGAGAACATCAGTCAATCTTTCACAACCAGCTCAAAGTATTTAGTATTCTGTTACAAGAGAATACTAAATTTATATTGAGTAACAACTTTGCAAAGTACTTTCATCAGTGGCGTAGAGGAGGAATGGTTGGGGATATATCCCCTCTCAGTGGCGTACAGAGGAGGAATGATTGGGAATATATCCCCTCTCCCCTGAAATGGGCGAAAATATCCAATTATCATCCTTATTCTTAAAAGTTATTCCGAATTAGGCGATTATAGACATTTAGGTGATACCCTGCATTCTTCTTATTAAGAGTGTATTTAAATTTCCAGAGCCATAGACGAATTCTTCTGAAAAAATTCAATAAGTTTCATTTCAAAGTTATTGGAAATCTATTTCCAATCATTTTTACTATAAATATTTAGGAATTTGGTATTCTTTTTTTATTTTATTTAAATTTAAATAATCTAAGGAATATTAAAAGAATTTCAAGTTTAATAAATAGAGGAGTGTTAGAGGTTACATTAATTATTTCTTTTTTTCGTAAAATAAATGTTTTTTTTCATTCGTAGCACCTTATTAAAATTAATAGTGAGGATGTCACAAAATGGAACAGGCTCAGCAGGGAGTCCGCTAATAACAATAAATACTGCCATTAATAAAGATACTACAATAATATGATATTAGCATACTACAGAAGTAAGATAAGGATATTAGAATGTAGAGGGGGGAGGGACCAGGGACCAGTTGTGAACTTGACCCAGTCCTGGAGGTTCAAGGAGCTAAAATAATCTCCTATTGATTGATAAAATTCTTCCTACATCTTTCTCATCCTTTATCTTCTTCCTTCTTCATTATCACTAGCATATTCAAAAAAATAAAAAATATATATATAAAAAAAATTCGTTTCTTGTAACTATTTGAAATGCCCCTGTAACGAACTAATAAATTACTTTTAAAATATAATATTTCAGGATATATTAAAATCTATTAGGATTATATTAAATCATAAAAACTTAGACGTGATTTCCATTTTTTCAAAAACAATTCCGTCGATTAAGTAGCAGAATTTCGAAACGTCCATTTTTTACGAAATATACATTTTTGGTTCTTATTTGCTTCATTGAGGCTCTCTGTGATTAAAGGTAAATTTTTTTTCACTTATCATTTTTCACATCTCGAAATGTATTAAAGTTTAATTTAAAAATAATCAAAAGAGTACATTTTATTTTATAATTTAGTTTATTTATTTACGCATCAACTCCTAAGGGTCATTAACAATTATTAAACCATAATGTAAAATTCTGATTTTCTGAGGTATTCCAAAAGGTTTCTTATCCTGTTTTCGTCATCCTGGAGAATTGCCGACACAAATTAAGGTGTTCCCTCAGAGCAGAGAAGGTTGTGCATTCCAGAAGGGCGTGTGTAATTGTACTGGTAGTTCGGTTGGGGCTTCTAGTCCTACAGGACCCTCTGGGATGACTTCTTCCCGTCCAGATCTTCCAGTTGAAGTTTTCCACCGAGAGTAGTCTTTTTTAATTTCTTTAAGTTTTGCGAAATTCATATCCCATTTTAGATTCCGTTGTTTCCTTTGAAGTGAGGATCAATTGGCGTGTCCAATCTTCTTTGGGGATGCTCTCAATTATTGTGGCTTCTGGATCATCTTGTCAGTTGATATCGAGCCAAGTAAGCAGTTAAATTTTAACTACCGTTTTAAAGGATTCTTACACTTTGCATAAAGAGAAAGCAAAAAGATACCAAAATCATCGCTATATTTCATTAAAGAAAGACTATAAAGCCATTAGCATTGTAAAGGCACGAAGACAATTTCCGAACTTTAAAGTTTCAAAACGAACTGTGATTGTTAGTTATTCAAATTAGGAGGACTTAGCCTAACCTTACTAAACTAACTTAACATGATCTAACCTAAAAGAGCCATTGTAGAATACTTTAACAACTACGAAATTTCCTGCCCTGTATAAATCCCATTGGTTCACAAATTCCATCCATTGATAAATTCCATTGGTTCATAAATTCCATCCATTGATAAATTCCATCCGTTCATAAATTCCATCCATTAATAAATTCAAATCAGAAAAGGCTCAACTGTAAGCTCCTTCATAAGCCTCAGTTCTTCGAAATAGTTCTCTCTTCGCGTTCACACCAATCACATTTAGCGTACAATTGATTATAAGTTTGTCGTATTTTAAATTCGTGTCTGAATCATTGTTTTCATCAAAAAATCTTCTTTTTCTTTCTGCAAGTTTGTCCATTTTCTACAATATATTAAATGATAACCCTGCAAAATCGGATCCCTCTTTTTCAAAATTTACAACTATTGTACAAATTAACATTTCATAAATATGTAATAATATAATATGTTGGCATCTTTTCCATTTTCTTCAGAAGTTAAGTCTCCTCTAATATGCTAACATGCTCTAGCTAACTATCTTATGTTGCTAACACAAGTATTATAGCTAATACAGCATCTGCTCTTGCTAACCATCTTATATTAGAAACTCTTATCACTGTGACGTAATGTTTATACATTGCTAGATTTCTGGTTAAAAATTTCCAAGAATGAGTTGACGCAGAAAGAATTAGAAAGAAAATCCTCGCGGTTCTTGTTATATTTCTACAGTGTGTTTTTTAAGATGTGTTTATAAACTTCACAACTTTCCTCACATATTATTGAAAGAAAATCCTCGACAGTTTTTAATGTCCACTCCTAATTTTAATTAAGTTTGAAAACATCTTGTCCTAAACATGAAGACGTTTGTTTTCTACGGGAATCAATTTCACAAATTTATCATTGTGATGTCACAGGATGAAACATATGAGGTGCTTCATACAAGAAGAGCGAATCAACTATGTCACATTTTTTTTTCTTTCTTTGAAGACTGATATATTGTATGTGCGATATATATATGTATAGTATATATATATATATATATATATATATATATATATATATATATATATATATATATATATATATATATATATATATATATACTATACATATATAGTATCGATATACGAATATCTATACTATATCGTATATACTATACGATAGTATATATATATATATATATATATATATATATATATATATATATAAGTTAAGTGACAGCGGGTTAAAACAGATAAAAAAAAGGATGAGGTTAAAGAAACAACACGTTCAGAGACAAAATCAAGACTGCTTTATTCTTCTTAGTAATCCTACTTATATACATTCTGTTCTTGTTTACATAAAAGATTTGGTATTAAATACAATAATACTATGCTTCAGACTATAACTCCCCCCCACCAGTTTACGGACATTCTTCGTAAACTCCTTATATACAAACCCAAAAAAAAAATTATAAAACAATTCTCGTTTGTCTTGTCATAAATACAAAAATAAAAAGAAATATATATATATGTATACATACAAAAACAACAACAAAAACTACTTACAGCTATCTGTAACTTAAAAGAACAAAAAGAAACCTCTCGTGGCACACTTACCGCACTCTCGCGCACTTATGGTCACAAAGTAAAATCATAATAATACTACGAAACAAAACACAAAACAACAAAAAAAAAATGTTGAACAATTTGTTATATACAAAGTTTATGTAATGAGAGGAGGATCCTCCAGCTTACAAAGGTGTTTCTATCGCTGGTAGCTTTAATTGTTCGATATGAACTGTTCTACGCTTTAGGGGTTTTTTAACACTCTCAATGGTGACAATATTGTGCTCTCTAATTACCACCACCCTGAATGGCCCCTCGTAACGCAGTAACTCTTTACCCCTATTAGTACCTAGCCTCCTGTACACTATCGTCCCTATTTTCACCTCCCCCATCATATCCCTAAGATTGAGATTGTCCCGAGCGACCCTCTTGCTCTTTTCTTTCTCTATCTTTTCCTGGACTTTCAGCCACAATTTCTTCCGCTCAATCGTGTTATTGACCACTTCCTCCTCGTCCGCTGTCGTGCCCCGATAGTCCCGCCGATGACCGCGAAGCCCGAAAAGTATCTCGAATGGGGAAAAACCCGTTACTGTGTGGATAGAGTGGTTGTATGCCACAATAGCCTTTGCCATCGCCACGTCAGGTTCTAGCCCCTTATCCGTTTGGTACACCCTCAGGTGATCGCTTAATGTGCTATGTAGCCTTTCGATACTTCCCCTGCTCTTGGGATGACCGGGAGTGTTGAGATGCCACACCACGTCCAACAGCTTCATCTCCGCTCTGATGCTGGCGTTATCGAACTCCCGCCCTCCATCGGACGAGATCCGATCTGGAACTCCGTAGAACTGGAACCACAATTTTAGGGCCTCTAACACTGCCTCTGACGATCTTTCCTGAATCTGGTATGTCATCGCTATTTTGCTGAAGAGGTCAATCATGGTTACCCACTTATAACCCCTCCAGGTAAAAGTGTCAATCTGGAGATCGCTCAGCGGAGTATTGGCGGTGGGTGTCTCCTCTTGTCTTCCTCTTGGTGGGTGTCTGTCGTATTTCGTGCTGAGACAGACTTCGCAACCCCTTATGGTTTCGTCAATCGTTTTTTTCATCCCCCACCAAAAGTACCTTCTTCGCAACGCCTGCAATGTTTCGTGCACCCCGCGGTGGTTCGTTTTACCCTGATGATAGGCGAGCGTCACCTCTTTCTGCTGTTCGACATCTCTGAGCGTCTCGACCATAAATTTACATCGAACGAACGTCCTATCCACCCCTATTCGCTCGGATCGCCATATTCGTTTGATCTTTTCCCAAATCGTGTTATTCCCGACATATAGATGATGGGTTTTACCAGGTTTGGATGCATCTTTCAGAGCTCTGCAGATTTGGTCGTCCCTAGCTCCCGGCTGCGACCAAATGATCGTGATGCGACTATTTCCATACCGGGTATATTCGATTTTCATCAACCCTGAGGTCCTGGTTTTCCAGATTATTTGTCGATGCTTGTCGTTGACAATTTCTTCTAATTCGTCCATGTCCGTCGGTCTCTCGTCGCTTGGGTTCTCATCTTCTGAAAGATCCTGTCTGTCGTCCGTCGTGCCATGCTCACCCTCCCCTTCCGGTGTCCACTCTCGCAGAAACTGCCTCACGTCCCTGGATGCTTCCCCTTCCTCTTCCTCTATCACGTTGACCATTAACGCTCGGGACAGCCAATCCGCCACCACATTCTCTTTCCCCGGTTTGTACACGATATCCATGTTGTACTGACTTAGGAATTCTTTCCACCGAGTAACCCTCGCGGAGGATTCTTTTAACTTCCCAATCCATTGCAGTGGCCTATGATCCGTATGTACACGGAATCTTCTCCCGAATACGTAGGGTCTGAAGTGGTCGATGGCCCACACTATCCCCAACAGTTCTCTTTCGAGGGCGCTGTACCTGGTTTCTGTCTCCGTAAGACGCCTACTGGCGTATGCTACGGGACGTTCCCCCCCTTTTCCATCTTGAGATAGTACCGCCCCCAGCGCGTACTCGCTCGCATCTGTTGTGATGGTAAATAACTTCTCGAAATCAGGGAACGCGAGTACTGGCTCCATCTGTAGCTTCTCCATACACTTCCGGATGTTATCTTCTATCACCGGCGTAACTATTATTTTCCGCCCTTTCTTCAGTAGATTATTGAGGGGAACTAAATATTCTGCCATTTCCGGTACAAACCGTCTGTAGTAGTTCAGCGTCCCCAATAACCTCCTAATACCTTTTACGTCCCGGGGCACCGCTATCTTCCGTATGGCCTCAACTTTGTTCGCATCAGGTCTGACTCCCTCTTTTGAAATGGTGTGTCCTAAAAAATTGATTTGCCCCTGACCCAATAGTGACTTCTCCTTGGATAATTTTAGTCCGAATTGTCGCATCCTATTAAACACGCTTTGTAAATGTTCTATGTGCTCGCTTTCGGTTTTACTAAAAACTAAGAGATCATCCATATAGATCTGGCACACTGCTTCATCTATACCCCTTAAGAACTCATCCATGAGGCGCTGGAACGTAATGGGGGCGTTTTTTAATCCGAACGGCATCCTAGTGAATTCGTAGTGACCTCTTTCAAACGTGAATGCCGTCTTGGGTTGATCCGTCGGATGCATTTTTATTTGGTGGTACCCAGCTTTTAAATCCAATGTACTAAATATAGTTGCCCCGCTCAGCCTGTCTAAAATGTCTTCGAATCGGGGAATCGGGTATTTCTCATCGATAGTGTTCTCATTTAGTTTTCGGTAATCTATCACTACCCTGTATTTTTCCTCGCCCGGTGCGCTCTTTTTCCTCACTGCCCACAACGGACTGTTATAGGGGGATGTGCTATCTATAATTATTCCCTGTTTCTTTAGGCTCTCTATCTCTCCCCGGATATGGTGACGTAACGCTTGAGGATATCTCCTTTCCTTGACGTAGGTCACTCTTTCTTGTTTTAGCGGGATTTCATGCACTGTCTTTCCCGTTGCTCCCAGTATGTCGCCCTCCCTGAAGAAGACATCCCCGTATTCAGTTGTCAACGTTTGTCTCCAGTCTTCCGCTCGATTTATCGCGCCTACCCGTGCTTTCTGGTCCCTTATGAGGCTTTGACATTTAAACCTTTCTCCCCCTATACTCACGTTCCATTTTCCCTTGTTATTCTTAATCCTCGCGCCTACCTTTCCTAACAGATCACACCCTATAATGACCTGGTAGTCTCGCGGCATACCCCCTACAATATGTACTCTTAAATTAGATCCCCTAGATCCCCATCTATCTAACCCTATCTCTGCTTCCCCCTCTACTTCACATGGGCCACCCAGGGTGATTAATTTACAGCAACATACCTGGATCTGGAGTGTCCTCTCTCCGCCATTCAGTTTTTCTAGCGCTTCCCGGCACATGATTGTGTTGGAGCTCCCGGTGTCAACCAGACATCTCACTCCGCCCTCCACCTTGATTATAGGCAGACCGCTGTGCTCTCCTCTCACGTTGTAACTTACCAACCTGCGGTCGCCTCTCTGCCGCCACTCCCCTCAGACATCCTCTCGGTGCTTTCTTCCTCCCGCAACTCGCCTCCAACTGCTCCTCCCGCTCCTCTGTCCGCTTTTCTTGTCCGGATCGTCTACTTCCTCTTCTGATTCAGAATTCTCGGATGTTCCAGTTGAATCAGCTGATGATCCGCTGAGTCTCCGTGAGATACTTCTCCTCCGAACCCTTTGGGCGTTTACCTCCATTGGTTCCGGCTGTGCTGCTTCTCTCCTCCTGTAGATGTAGGGGCACTGCCTGGCGATGTGCCCTTCGGTTCCGCACTCGAAACATCTGGTGCGTGGGCATTGCGCTACCAGGTGTCCTGTTCTCCCACAACCGTGGCACTTCCGATCTTCTTTCCTACCGCCGTTCCTTGGTCTTGATGGTCCTGGTCTTCTTTCCCCCAGTGCAGCCCTCTCTCTTCCACTATCTCCAAAATCTCTCTTCTTCCAGTTGGTCTGTGCAGTTCTGGGTCGTCTATATACCATTCTGCTCCACCCGGTCTCTTCGACTTCCATCCTGGCTTCCTCATCTCTCGCGCTCATATCTACCATTTCTTGAGCGCATTCAACGAAGGTCCGCTCTCTAGGTAGGCCTTCTTTCTTCCCTATCTCTTTGGCCAATTGCACCTTAAGTATCGTCGACAGAAAGGCCATCCTGGCCTCTACTTCTTCCACACTCCATGTCTCCCGCATTTTCTCTGTAATCCTATTGTACCGGGCTAAGAGTGTCCCTGCATATTGCCCGCTCGACTGTCGTGGCTGTTTGACTTCGCGGAACATTTGGAAGATGTCTTCTTCCAGAGTCCACCTGCCTCCTCCGAACGCCTTCTTCAACCTCTCTTTAACTATCGTCCACGGTGTTTCTTCGTCTGCCTGTATCTGATTCAAGATACTTCTTTTTATCCTGCATATTAGGGCTGCCTTCAACGCCTCTGCGTCTTCACGGCCCAACAGGTTTTCCGACGCCTTCGCTTCTATTCTCGTTATTAAGCGATCTCCTCCTTTTAAAAAATGATTGAGCTCACCTGTTTCTCCGGTGAATCTTTCCAGGTCCGATACCGCCTTCCTCAGGTCCTGTGACGTTGCTGTTTTAATTTTCAACCACTCTAGTGCGTTCGCATGCGCTGCCGCCAAGGTGGTCTCCGGTAGAGGTGGGATCTCCGGCATTGGTGGGTTCTCCGGCATTGGTGGAACATTCGCTTGTATATTTAACACTGGTGGCCTCAGTATTTCATTGTTCGCCATAACTTCACTCTTTCTCAATCACGCAACCGAAATAAAAAAAAATAAATCAAAAATCGGGTTTCGGAAAGTTTAAGCTCCGACCGTACTTCGTCCCGGGTTTCGGCACCAGTTAAGTGACAGCGGGTTAAAACAGATAAAAAAAAGGATGAGGTTAAAGAAACAACACGTTCAGAGACAAAATCAAGACTGCTTTATTCTTCTTAGTAATCCTACTTATATACATTCTGTTCTTGTTTACATAAAAGATTTGGTATTAAATACAATAATACTATGCTTCAGACTATAACTTATATATATATATATATATATGGCTGATATAATATACGTAACCAAATACGAATGTAATATAAAAACCAGTCTTAAAACTAAAAAAGAAACGATGATGACATGGCGGATGGTGAAAAAATGGTGTTTTTTTAAGTATTAATTTTTATTTTATGTTAGTGTTTTTAGTTTTTTTTTTTTTAAACTATGAATGAAGTTTTTTGGATGAAACTTATCTATGTAATTGATGTTGTTATGCGGATTAATTTTTTTAAATTAATTTTTTTTTAATTTTTTTAAATTTTTTTTTGGTATGCGGATTAATTTAATTTAATTCGTAAAAAAAAAAAAAAAAAAAAAAAAGAAGTGCTGTATTCTTTTAAATTAGATTTGTATAAAATTTGTTCATAAATTCATTTATTTACAAAATTAAAAGTATTTTTTTTACATCTTTGTGGAAATCTAATTTTCCCTTGGTATTGTGCTCTGAAGGAACTGGATTAACGTAAGAAGCATGTAGTAGTCATCTTTGTTGGTCTAAACTAGGCTACACTTTCTTGAATCGCTGAGTCGACATTGACGCTAATCTTTATTTCGCGCTTTCTGCGTTTCCTCAGTCAACATTCTTATCTTCAGCATCACCGCTGGTATAATAGTGTTTCCAGGCCATAAGGTCTTCTGCACCGTGGGCATCTCGTACCATTTTATAAAAATGCGTTTCCTTTCAATTATTTCCAAATTTGATGGGTCCACTGCAGCCTCGGTTATATTGGCTGAGGCTGGTGGGTCTTGAAAGGTATTAACATCATTTGTTATCCCCATTCCTTGGGGCTCTCATTTCGACAAGATTCCTTCCATTTTTTGTTTCAAACACCTTTGAACTTGCTCCAGGTGTTCCGGTGTGACCTGAGGGAAATCACACCTCAATGCTCCAGGTGGTCCGGTGTGACCTGAATCTCACCTGTGTGACCTGAGGGAAATCACACCTCAATGCTCCAGGTGGTCCGGTGTGACCTGAGGGAAATCACACCTCAATTTCTCCATGCACTTCACATCACGGTCATTGTTTAGAACTATATCGGCTAATTGGAAATTTTCCATTGTGATACAAAGATACTGCACTTATACTGATACTGCAATTAGGATAGGGTTGGAATATCGAAATGCGATATATCGATATTTTACTTTCGATGTTCCAACCCTAATTTAGGACTTGTCTAATAGGAACAGTAGTAAGAGGCTGAGGAAAATAAATAAACAGATTCAACTGAAAGGATAAGCGAGTTTGTTTACATTTTGATTAGCACAACACTTTTAATAGCTTTGTATTTTTAGCCGGTATTATTCAAATACATATATATATATATATATCAGTAGCAGGTGGTTTTATCGATAAGATAAGAGTCTAAGAATTGATTTTATGTAAGACAGAAAACTGCGGAAGATTGATTATTTGATCGTTTATTTAAAAAAAAATTATGATTTTATCTTGAAATGGACCTCTGCCTTAGATTATTATGGAGAACATGCGATATATCGGACTCACATATTCAGTTATCGATAAATATTGTACTCTATCGTATCGATTTAATCACTGCAGATGAAGGCAATCCTAATTCGGGGGTGACTAGGGTTGGGAATTGCCACCTCAGAATTGTCCAATCCAGTATTCTGCCATACCATAATTTTGAAGTAAATATATCAATAATTTACAAACAATTGTAAAATTAAATTTTACAACGATGACACTTTCTCGATTCATTAATAATCAAGCCTAAATAATTAATAATGAATCTTTTAGAGTAAATAGAGAATGTGTCATTGTTTTGAGGTGAAAATAGTCTGAAAAGGCTTAAAAACTAACAATTTAAAGCTAGTTTTTTAACATTTCCCGAGGAAGGACCACGTGGGGCATTCCATAATCCCCGGACCATCGGATCCCCTTGCTACCCCAATTAAAAGGCTGAAATTACGCCCAAGGATGAAGAAGCGTTCAAGCACAAGTGAAAAGAGAGTAATAAGCTATCGTTGGGATGTTACATCACTTTTTATCCAACACTTGGACTCTCTTGAGATAACAAACACCTCCTCAAAAACAAATTTATTTTAAAATCGAAATAAAACTTTGCTTGTTGGTCCAACAAAGTATTCATAATACTTTAAGGTATTCAATTGTTTCTTCAACTTTCATCCAGCTCTCAAATATAAATCGCATATCCTAACAGAACTACTCTTGTACATTTGTTTCTACCAATACAGCATATTTACATTAATCAGTTGACGTCCGCATGATGGTATAGAAGGATCAATCTGATTGGTCAGTTGACATCCGCATGATGGTATAGAAGGATCAATCTGATTGGTCAGTTGACATCCGCATGATGGTATAGAAGGATCAATCTAATTAGGGATTGATAAATTATTTGCCACTTCTATAATTTTGTTTTATTGAAAGCTAGTTTCCGATGTTATACATTCATCCTCAGTTCTAAAAGCACACAAAAAATCCAAAAATAAGCAATTCAAAATATAGTTTGGTATTATTATACATATTAAATTAGATGTAATATAAATCAGTATTATAAAACAGTTATGAATTATGAATTTAATTAAGACAAGAAATCAAATACATGTTGGTACTCACCAAGGTTTAAATGGATTATATCAAACAGAAAAGTTTGTATTAGTTTCTCCTCGCACTGAACTAAGAATGAAACAATTACTCAATTACTCACCGGCATTACTGAAAAAAACCCGACCCATAAAGCTATTATATAATTTACCTATAAACATCCCACCTTTCCTTTTTTTCATTGTTAGTTCAGTGCGAGGAGAAGTCAGTACAAACTTTTCTGTTTGATATAATCCATTTATTTAAATCTTGGTGAGTACTAATTAGTTTTTCTGTTATAGATGGGAATAAATTTCAGATTAGACTATTGGATATATATATTTGGTCATTTAAGCAAAAATCTGGATTGGATTTGAAAGATTTTATTATTTCAAGTGCTTCATATATATTTCATTTGAGGCTGTTTTAAACGTAGTGTATTAATTTAACTCCTGAGTCTTTGATGAATTTATGGGTTTTTAATTTAAATGAATTGCAAAGTTGGAATTCTCTGTCTTATTATTATATGCACGTATATGTGTCCTTTAATCTTTTATTTAGCGATCTTCCAGTTTTTCCCGTGTATTTGGCTGCACAATCATTACAATTTAGTTCGTATACTCCGCTATAGATATATATATATATATATATATATATATATATATATATATATATATATATATATATATATATAATAATACCAAACTATATTTTGAATTGCTTATTTTTGAATTTTTGTGTGTTTTTAGAACTGAAGATGAATGCATAACATTCGAAACTAGTTTTCAATAAAACAAAATTATAGAAGCGGTAAATATTTTATCAATCCCTGTTTACATTAATATTCCATGTTGAAAACAGAAAACAAAATGCAGACGATAAGGAATTGAGTAGATGCATTGATTGATTTGGATTCGGTCGCTTCAGTTTGTTTGTATTTTAATCTTACATGACACTTTGATTATCTTTTTAATTGCTCTCATTGGAAGTGCGATAAGAGAGCAAACAGGGAGCATTACAACAAGATGCCACTGAATCCTCACGCTTCAATGTCTTCATTTCTTTTATTATTATTATTTTAAAAATCAAAATATAGTAAGTCAATCAAATAAAAGTAAAAGCAAGTTCTAATGAAAATTGCGAATAGAAAACGAATTGATTACATAATATGCTCCCAAAGACGTTTAAAAAAATATGCATTTTTAAACATTGACATACATATTTAAAAAAAAAAATATTTAATGAATTTGCTACCGTAGTGTGTCCTAGTGCACCGTACTGTAGGAAATCCTAAACCCCAACGATAGCGAAATCGGTACAGTTTGGCAGCTCCCAATGTAAATGATCCACAATTGTATAACAACATTGGATAGCGGGGCCGGATCTAGGTGGGAGGGCCAAAGGGGGCATTTGCACCGGGTGCAGAATTTAGAGGGCGGCATTTCCAGGGAATTTTTTTCTTTAATAATATTTTATGCACAATTATAAAGTGATCGTCTCGATTTTAATTATAATAGTTGTCATAGATCTCGATATATGTAAAACATGTGTAATCATGAAGAGATACAATTCAATATTCCTCCTTTGTAATGGAGCTAATGGAAAACACCTTAAAATGAGACAATTGTTAGACATTGTTACTACCCTGTACCAATTAAAAGTAGTATTGTAATCGCGAAAATTTTCGGTTTTCAGATTTCGACGGAAATATCCATTTTTACCATCCCTGAATCCATTTTGACTAGTTTCGTCCTGACGTCTACGTGCGTATCTCATAAATGGTTAGCCGTAGAAAGTTAAAATTTTGTGTTTAGGATTATTCTAAAATTTAGTTATGAATCTTTCTTTTTGGTCACTACATCATTACCGGAAGTGGTACTTTATTTGAAGGTCATTATAGATTTGCATAAAAAATTATATTAAAATATAATGCAAAACTTCTCAAATTTGGTATTTAAGACTTGCATACTAATGTAAATAGCATAATAAATTTTGGTTAAAATTGGCAAGCCGGAAGTAGTACTTTACTTGTAGGTCATTATTGATTTTTATCAAACATTATATTAAAATATAATGCAAAACATCTCAAATTTGGTAAATTATGCTTTTATATCATTATAAGTAATGTAATAAATTTTTGTTGGAATTGAAGAGCCGAAAGGGGTACTTTACTTGAAGGTCATAATAAGCTTTTATCAAAAGGTATATTGACATTTTTTACAGAGATCATATGGTTCGGTGATGAAGGTTATAAACGCGATTTTTTTTCCACTCTAATTAAACAATTTGATTACTTGTTTTATGTGTTAAAATTGATTATATAATACTTGTTTTCCTCCCCATTAGTGAGATGAACAAGCCGGCAGCAGGAGAATAAGAAATAAGTTAAGCGGGTTCTTCCGCTTAAAATGCTAAAACCGTCGATTTCCAATGCAGTATCTATTGACATTGACAGAAAACGACATATAATAACTGAATAAGACCTTCATAAACAAGAGTTCATGTGTGTGTGTGTTTGTACGTGTCAACAGATGTATGTTGCGACGCCGAGTGTCGTTTTTGAGATACTGCTATCTTCGGAAACTAGTAACCAAATTCAGGGTCACTTTTTGAGCCGCCCATTTATAATTTAATAGGCGTACAAGGAAGTCACGGGGTGTCCACATCTTTTTTTTTTTTTCTAAAAATTATTTTTTAAGTTGAGAGCAAGTCAAAAGTTACGACAAGCGAACACAGTGTCGTCCACTACGCCTGAAAAACCCAAAACAAATTATAAAAATCGTATTCGGTTGGAAAGAGCAGCTGGAGAGGAACCCGATGGTGCACCCCACGCTCAATTTATCTTGTCTTCTTCTTATCATAAGCCTTAAAGTAAGCTGCAAGCAGGGTAATCATTTATTGATTTAGATCTTGATCCTAGCGATAACCAAATATTTTCATCATAATTACAATACAATACAATATAGGGATTCAAAAAACTGATTTGTCTTCAAGAATCACTAAGGCATGCAAAGAAAAAATAATCTCATTAATGTCGAATAATTTACCTTAAATACGAGATCCTGTCCCTCACAGACCCGAACCCCAATACGAGGTCGTGTCCCTCACAGACCCGAACCCCATACGAGATCCTGTCCCTCACAGACCCGAACCCCAATACGAGATCGTGTCCCTCACAGACCCGAACCCCAATACGAGATCGTGTCCTTCACAGACCCGAACCCCATACGAGATCCTGTCCCTCACAGACCCGAACCCCATACGAGATCCTGTCCCTCACAGACCCGAACCCCATACGAGATCGTGTCCCTCACAGACCCGAACCCCATACGAGGTCGTGTCCTTCACAGACCCGAACCCCATACGAGATCCTGTCCCTCACAGACCCGAACCCCATACGAGATCCTGTCCCTCACAGACTCGAACCCCATACGAGATCGTGTCCCTCACAGACCCGAACCCCATACGAGGTCGTGTCCCTCACAGACCCGAACCCCATACGAGATTCTGTCCCTCACAGACCCGAACCCCATACGTGATCGTGTCCCTCACAGACCCGAACTCCATACGAGATGGTGTCCCTCACAGACCCGAACCCCATACGAGATCGTGTCCCTCACAGACCCGAACCCCATACGTGATCGTGTCCCTCACAGACCCGAACCCCAATACGAGATCGTATCCCTCACAGACCCGAACCCCATACGAGATCGTGTCCCTCACAGACCCGAACCCCATACGTGATCGTGTCCCTCACAGACCCGAACCCCAATACGAGATCGTGTCCATCACAGACCCGAACCCCAATACGAGATCGTGTCCCTCACAGACCCGAACCCCAATGCGAGATCGTGTCCCTCACAGACCCGAACCCCATACGAGATCGTGTCCCTCACAGACCCGAACCCCAATACGAGATCGTGTCCATCACAGACCCGAACCCCATACGAGATCGTGTCCTTCACAGACCCGAACCCCATACGAGATCGTGTCCCTCACAGACCCGAACCCCATACGAGATCGTGTCCCTCACAGACCCGAACCCCATACGTGATCGTGTCCCTCACAGACCCGAACCCCAATACGAGATCGTATCCCTCACAGACCCGAACCCCATACGAGATCGTGTCCCTCACAGACCCGAACCCCATACGTGATGGTGTCCCTCACAGACCCGAACCCCAATACGAGATCGTGTCCATCACAGACCCGAACCCAATACGAGATCGTGTCCCTCACAGACCCGAACCCCTATACGAGATCGTGTCCCTCACAGACCCGAACCCCATACGAGATCGTGTCCCTCACAGACCCGAACCCCATACGAGATCGTGTCCATCACAGACCCGAATCCCAATACGAGATCGTGTCCCTCACAGACCCGAACCCCAATACGAGATCGTGTCCCTCACAGACCCGAACCCCATACAAGATCGTGTCCATCACAGACCCGAACCCCATACGAGATCGTGTCCATCACAGACCCGAACCCCATACGAGATCGTGTCCCTCACAGACCCGAACCCCATACGAGATCGTGTCCCTCACAGACCCGAACCCCAATACGAGATCGTGTCCCTCAAAGTCCCTATCCAGATATTTCAATCAGAAATGGTGCTTATTTTAAATAAAGATGCTTTTCTGATTGTATTGCTGGGTGTAAAAGTGATGAGTGGAAAATCATACAGAGCTCATTCTGTATTTGTAGCCCCTCTCCCTCCAAATTTGAGGTTTTACCTTTCAAGATACCTAGAATCCAAATATCGAATAAAAAAAAAAAATCCGTCCGCAAATTTTGGTGCTTTCATTGTATTCAAACGAAAGCTGATGAAATTCCCTACAAAAGGAAAAAAAATCATTTAAATCGGACCAGTATTAGCTGAGATATAGCGTAATGAACTTCGTAGACTAATTCTCCGGCTTCTTTTTTTTACTTGGACAGAATAGATATTTTTGAGATATTACGTAGTGTAAATAATAAACCATAGTGTAATAATTTGCAGCGTTTTTTAAGTTTTTTTAAGCTAGGAACGAGATATAAACGAAAAAACAAAAAAAAACCTCCCCATAAATATACTTACTATAGCTCCGTAACACCAAGTACGACGGGAGTAATCGTTTACCTTAAAAAATATATTAATTTTTTTTGCAGAATCCCAAGCATAAACCTGATAATAATTACGCAACGATGGATTCATGGAACGCGATATATCGAAAAGGAACCGTAAAAAAATTAGGAGTGTATAAGCTTTGGCAAGGAACAGGATTCCATTTCTTCCTCATTCCAGGACTCTTAATTGACATTCCTAATCTTAATTGCACTTTGGAAATTTTTTTTCTCAAGGATTGATACGATTAAAAGCTCGTTGAACAAATTCTTTCGTATACAGCGATTTTGTATGATGACTGTATCCAGTGTCGGCCGGATTACCCAAATAGGTAGGTAATCTAGGAACTGCCTGTGGGTCCGGACCCTCATCCGGGCCCACTGGCTCGTAAGGAAAATTAGTTCTAGTTTTAATTTGCTTTACTAAGATTTTAGGTTTATTTTTAAAGAATGTACAATATCACAAAATAAGCGGATAAGGTACATTCTTATTTCCTCTCTAAAATAAAACTCAATTATACCGACAGACAATGACAACTGTTCTGCCGCTAGCGTTACAAAGCAACGTTCGCAGGAGCGGATTAAGAAGTAAGCGGTCGCGAAGGGCCCCGAAGGTTTTAAGATATCTCAAATTTTGGAAATGACCGAAAAGCTTATTAAAAAAAAATCCATAAAATAATTGAACAAATATAAAAACAAAATTTTAAATTTATGGTCTCTATGTTGAAACATTTTTTATTTTGAAGCAATATATTTTTGTATTAGATTTGTATTCGTTTGCCATTTTATTCAGTTATTGCCATCGTCATTTGTGTTAAGATTTTCGAAATCTTTTCGTTCGGTAATTTGGAATAGAGTGCGACACTTTTATTGATGGATTGTGCTGAAAAATGCTTTCAGAAAATCAAGATAAAAATAAAAAAAAAACATTCAGATAAATGTAGGACAGGTTTATCTTAATTATAGGACAGGTATATCTTAATTATAGGACAGGTATATCTTAATTATAGGACAGGTATATCTTAATTGTAGGACAGGTATATCATAATTATAGGAAAGCTAATGTTTAGAAAACAGGATAAATATTTTAGATGCGATTTTCTGAATAATAATGACGATAATTTAGTTAATCGTTATTTTTCCTTCCAAAATATTAAAAAATCTGGTGCGGTGCGCGCATCAAACAACTTTCCCTTACCGTCCTATAATAATTATCTTTTAATATAATTTTAAAGAGTTTACATTAACAATACTTTGATAAACTCAGCAGCATTCACTTCTTCACATCTCCCACATAAGTACAATAAAACAGCTTTTTAAACAATTTTAGTACAACAATTCTGTACACTACCTATATATTTTAACTTTGTCAAGTTGAAAATATCTTCGCCATTTTTTGAAAAAGGCTTAAGCGCCAAAAATTGATTTTTGGATATAAAAACCACCTCAATCGATTCCCGCTCACGATATATCGAGAAAAAAAAAATTTTCAATGATCTAAAAATCGAATATTGATGACGTAAGCACCAAATACTAAGGACTCTCAGTCGTCACTCTGGCCTTAACCACTGCTAGAATCATATGAAGTATATTGTATTTATAAAGGTTTTGCCAGGTTAATAAACCCCTACTCTATACAATTAAGAATAACATTTAAAAAAATATATCATTTGGTTATTTGGACTCAGGGTACCTTAAAACTCTAATTCGAAAATTTTCACGATCGCAATACTTCCCCTTACTATATATTTCATATATAGGTAAGGGAAAGTAAAAATAGCAAAATCCACAAGAATATGCTCGAGGTAAGTTAATAAATGAAAAAATCATTGTTCTAAATTAAGTTTATTTTCCTCAATAACTGAATATATTACAATCATTACTGTCACTTATCAATAGTTTTGTTTTCTAAATGACATGCATTAGTACCGATTTATTAAAATTTAGTTTTGGTATAAAATTTAATGAAATGTTACTTCCTAACCTAGTTACTTCTTGCAATAATCCAGGACCTGACTACATTCCTCTAAAGAGAATTTTTTTCAGGAATGTTCAGTAGATGGTAGGTGTCTAGAACGTATTTTGGACTCGGGCGGGCATCCGTCATCTCCTACGTTTTCCGGCTATGTCCGACAAAATTGAGTTCGAAGAACTGTTCGGAGTATAGTAAGGGGATCGTGAAAAATGCGAGCTTTCATGAAATCGTGAAATACACGTTTTAAGGTCCTCTGAGTCCAAATAACCAAGTCTCGCACAATGGTGTTTGTGCCTGTGTGTATGTGAACAGCCTAGCTCAAAAACGAAAAGTTGTACGATACTTAAATTACCTATTTAAAGTAGGTATATGGCTGTGATGTTACAACAACTTTTTCGTCAAGATCGAATAACCGGAAGTGTAACTTTATATAATCGATTTTACACTTTTTTACAATTTTCTCGAAAACGGCTCCAACGATAACGAATTTGCACATTTTTTAGGATTATCTGCACTTATTATCTTATTTTTGATCATTTTTTGAGACTACGAAATCATTGCATTTTTTTTACAAATTTGTCTGTTTAATAAAATTATATAATAAATACTAATGTCTCGAAACTGCCAATTAATATTCGGTTAAATGATTCATAATATGAGCTCAATTATTCCTATCTCAGTCATTAGTTCCAGTGGAGAAAAACATCGATTTTCAACATCAAAACATCGATATTAATAAAACATCAACCAAAAAATATCGATGTTATTCATCCATTTATTTTAAATGGATTTATTTTGCTAAAACTGCCTGAGCACCTGAAAACCTTCAATTTTAAGGGAAGGTTGATTTTTTTTTTTCTTGGTCGAAGAAAATAATTGATTATTCATAATTCATTACTGAAAATAATAAGCCAAAAGTCGTAATATATATATATATATATATATATATATATATATATATATATATATATATATATATATATATATATATATATATATATATATATATATATATATATATATATATATTTAAACATACTAATTCCAAACCACATTATATTTTCCCTCTATCTCTATAAATGAGCGAGTTATGTATGTATAAAATCTGTAATTTTCCCCCATTTTTAAACAAAGTGAGGGATGCCAATTTCGAGTTCCGATGAACATCCTGGCGTTACTTTTGACTTCGATGCCAAATCTCGGAGGAAAGCCGCGGGCGGCGTATCTTGAAACCTTAAATATTGAGGTAGGGTTAAAATAATTTTTCCTTGGTCGATTACAAAGGTTTATAATTGAAAATAATTAACCAAATATTAATTTGATAGTTTCTGAGAGTGTTAATACTGTTTTTCAATAGCTAATTTTTTTATTTCCTGCAGTTTATATACACTAAAAATTATTATTTATATTTTTTTTATAGATTATGCTAATAAAAAGTAATAATAATTTCAACAATTTTTTTTCATTATTATACCTTTTTGCAGTTTGTTGTACGGCTTTACATGTTTTGACTTTTTTATTGAAAATCCGGCCTCTACCAATGAGAAATAACTCTATACTACTACCGTTCTACCAATGAGAAATAACTCTATACTTTATTTCATATTGCCTCTATTTTTTTTAAGAAGTAAAATATAATGAATCGAAAAGGGGAGAGGAGCCCCGAGATACATGGCTTAATCCGATCCTCACTGTATCAATATCCTTTTCAAAAATTTTGAAAAAGATTTATAAAACTTATATTCCATTTTAAGCTGTAGATTCTCTGATTTTGGCTATTAGGAACAAATAAATCCCATATTTATAGCTTGGTTTCTTGTAATTATTAATCTTGAGAGACATTCCTTAATCAATTATTTACAAATTGAATTTGACGAATATAATGGAATAACGAGTAGGAAGAGAGAGGTCAGTGGATGTTTGGCAACAAGCTCCTGTACTCTGTCCTATCCTATAGCTCCTCCGATCCTTAATGTATCCTTAACTAAGGATATAATAAATAGTAGCACATCACATTGAGGGAGGGGGGAGGGGGGGGCAAGGTGACGATGTCAGTGGGGAACTGGTCCATTCGATACCCTCCCAACCGGTTTCCAGGATATCTCCCATCATAAAAAATAAAAAAAAAAACGATAAAAAAGCTCTATGATATATATTATTCCAGCAGCAACACAAATCGTTCGATATGATCTATGAGTATATAATGCTATGATCTACACTTTTTTACAGATATGTCGCCGGAATTTGGGTTTCTCAATTCAAATCTACAATGTTAAACCGGAATACAATACACTATGACAACAATATCAAAGACACTAATCCTATTAACTGAACAAGGAGGTAAAACAGATTAAATAATATCAAATATCCACCATTTAAAATGTCATAACGTTATATTTAGCAGCTGTAGATGTTAAATCTTTTATTGTGACAAGCTAATCGCTAAAGTCACACTTTTATTGTGATAAGTTAATCGTTAGTCATATTTTTATCGTGACATGTGACATTGGTTCGATGCGTAACAAAATTTATTTTTTAATAAAAAAGAACGAAAACTCAAAAAGAGGCATAAATTACAAAGAGCCAAAGTACAACTGGAACATTCCAAGAAGAAAGCCCGGGGTCTCTAATCTAGCGGTGTCTCGACAGCAACCGGTCAATGCCAAATGGGGCAAATATCTGTACTTGGAGTTGGAGCGAGCTATTTCATCAAGTTCATCTCTATTTTTTAAGCTGTTGGTGTGAGATGTGCGGTAATTTGTCTGATTGTTTTTTTCTGTTATGATCATCGTGATGTCTAATTTAGCGAAACCTTGAATGGTCGGATAATATTAACCGGTATTTTAGGAAATTAAGGCTATCTGTTTGAAATTATACAACTATATCCTCAAAATTTATTTATTACATTTAACACGTAGCATCTTCTATTCATTAGAAAAAAATTACTTCGACAGACTTTTTGTAAAGCTGTTTGTATATATATATATATAGTTTCATAATTCATTTTTACCTATTTGCCAGTATTTATTTTGAATCAATATTTGATTTTATATGATAATATACAATAATCATAATAATACTATATTTATATATATACACACACATATATATATATATATATATATATATATATATATATATATATATATATATATATATATATATGTATATTTAAAAAGCATATAAAATTCAATAGCATATTTTTATCGAGTCACTACGCAACTTCCTGATTATATTTTATGAATATTTATTTCTACTATCATATACTATCTTTTTAATGTGTAATTATAGCAACTATATAACTTGACAATTTTATTTATATCCAGAAGCTAAATGAGGATGGTGGTCAAAATCAAATTATTTAATATATATAATGATTATATATACATAATAAAATAAAATTGTAATAGAGTAATAATAAAATTAATAAACTGTTGATATTTAGTAATGTAGAGATACGATAGAAAATTTGTTTTATTAAAATGATGATAGATTTAATTTGTATTATAGATAAAGAAAATATTTTCCTATATCTGATTTGTTCTTATTTGTTGTCTAGGTCTACTAGGTTCTTATTTGTTCTCTAGGTCTACTAAGTTCTTATTTATAGACTATATAAATAGTTTGTTTATTTTTTCAGTTTATAGTATCTTGGTTCATTTGCCCTTTTGACCAATATAATATAATTAACCTTTACAATTTATACTACCCAAATATTAAGTTGAATATTTTTTCATAAATTAATTAAAAACCTGACAAAATAATTTCTCATATAATAGAGATTATAATTAACTGAATTTTATATTTATAAAATGTCCACGGGTTTTATTTACTAAGCTATTAATAATTTTAATTTATGTTAACTATACAAATATGTAAAGTAATTGAAGATATGATTTACGTAGATTAAAAGATTCTTTTACTGCTTCTTACGTAAGAATGTAAACAAAATAACAAATAAATCAGTGATCACTTTGAGGAAGCTAATACTCATTCAACAAGTATTGTTACATCTCCAGCAAAATAATTGTGAGATCATATTTTTTTCTAATTATTCAAGATCAGTTGAGATTATAACAAGATTGATAGCTAAAACCTAATCTAAATTTGAACCGTACTCACGTTATTGGAGGTGAGACAGAGCGTCCTGGAGGAGTTGACACTGGAGCAGGCAGCCACCTTGAGGAGCGTCGAAGTCGGTACGACGGCACCGGCGGCGACGCCGACCAAGAAGAGCGAACAGAGTATCCTCAACAACATGACTCAAGACTGAGCAGAGAGTGAATGAGGCGGCGAGCCGGGCCCCCCCTCCATCCTTCTCTTCTACTATCTCTTCATGGCCTTTCAGTTCCTCCTCTTCTTGTTGAACGACCTTGAGCAGGTGGTGTCCATCAGCTGGCTATTGTCCTACTCAATCTCTTTCAAAAGATTAACGCAAATGAGCCCGCTTCCTCAATGCAGTATTAGAATTGCAAAGTGTTTGACCTGACTTTGGCGAATCGCTTCTCCTGAATGTCATTCCCTTCGAAATCTGAAAATGAAGGCACTGCGGGAGCCAACCTGCATAACTAAATCTCTAGAGGACACGAACCCGATTCAACTCTTTCAAGTGTTAATTTCAACTTAGCTTCACAAGTCATATAAAATAGTTCTCAGGACAATACTTTGACATTTTGCACTTATATTTACTTGTATTTAACTAAACCAAGTGATATGATTTACATTTTGGTTTAAAGTCCCCCTAAATTGATCCTTGGTAGGCGACAGCATTAAATTTATTTATTTATATTTTGTTTGTCTGTTAAAAATATTGTGAACTGTTGAAATGCCCAGGTAAGGCTCTCCAAGCCGATATATATATATATATATATATATATATATATATATATATATATATATATATATATATATATTTATTTATTTAGATGATTATTTTTCCATATGGACTTAAGCCCATACAGACTGTGTTTATCTCCGCTTTTATCATTAACTACATGTACATGCCAACAGAGAAATTTAAGATATGGTTACGGCCTATAAATACAAGGAGACGACTGAATAAGTGCTGGATGAGAGATCTCCTTCGCTATTGGGATCAAGAAGGACAAGAGATGCCGCTGTGTATTAATCCTTCTCATAACTCGCCTGCCATAACTTTCCCCTTTTCATCAAACTTATTCATTATGATCAGTGGTCTAGGACAAAATTCAAGATTGCCGCCCGATGATGGAAACTACGAGGACAAAGGGGACGCTTGAAATTAGAGGGCGGTAAGTTTTGAGTAAACGTTTATCATTAGATTAAGCAAATAATATTTGTTTCTGCTTTTTTGTAGTTTTGGCCTTAAATCTGTCAAAAAATGAGTTAATATTAGAAGATGATATTTATTTCGAAATATATTATCTAAAATACCGCTATAAAACCGTTTGACTTTTATTGGAGGGGGAATGAAAGAAGAGACGACAAAATTAAGCTTGCCCGCCCCCCGTCGTCCGCCGATAAAAATCCTATTACTGGATCTGCCGCCCCCTGGAATAATGCCAGGTTATATGTTTCTAGAGAAATACTGTACCGACAATGCCTGGGTACCGGCACTCTGTAATTTGATACCAATAAGGTATCGAACGGGATATTGAATTAGTGGTATCGATAGCAAAAGAACATGTATCGAAAGGAAAGTATCGATACTTTACATGTATCGACAGGTAACTATCGATATTCCTATCTGCTTATTATTTCATGATAATTATTTAAATCTATGTTCGATCCAATAAATCCAATAATATTAATTTTCTTTTCAGAGTCTAAAAAAGAAGGGAAAATAAATTATTAAAAATTATTTTTGTTCATTTTGGCGCCCCTTCGCCCTACCCTAAGGTCCTTTCGCCCTATACCCTAAGGCCCCTTCGCCCTACTCTTGCGCATCTTCGCCCTACCCTAGCGCCCCTTTGCCCTATCCTAGCTAGGCCTCTCATTGCAACTGTAACTCAGTGACAGAAAAAAACACACTCACACATATATATAAAAAGGATCAATTTATATCATTTTAAGCATGTCCTTTTTGAAGTATAAAATTAAATTATTAAAACAAAATTTAGTTGCATAGGCCCCTGCGCAGAGTTGTGGTCACAATCTAACTATTTTACTGCTGGTTTTTATCGTATAGTCTTTCTCAGAGTTGCATGTTATTGAATTACCAACTGTTTGTAAACAAACAGAAAGCTTCATTTTATGTCTAGAAGATGACTTGAAAAGTAAATATAGGATTAAGCAAGATATAAATTTATGGCCAATTAGGTTTTTATAAATTTCTCAAGAAAATAGATTCATTGGTTAAAACAAATTGTATTTGACTGTTTGAGTAAATTTTTCTCTTCGAAAAATGACTGTAGGAAATACGTATTGTTATTAAATTTCAAATCGTATTAGATATCTCAATTTCGGTAAATAACATCCCGTACTTTCGATCGATTTAAGTTAATTCCTTACTCTAGATTGTTTTCTATAAATTTTAACTACAACTAACTATAGTGTTATAACGACAATTGTTATTATTTTTAAGATGAATGCTTCATTATTTGTCGGTAAACTTGATCATTGCCAACGGCGAGGAATGATCATAATGATCATTTTAATTATTTTTTTATGTTTTTATAATGTTATTGATTACTTAAATAATTACTTCGTATTAACATTTTCTTTACTTTATTAAAATAATCGGTAAATATTAAATAATACGTAAATAATAAAAAAAAAATACTTATGTTCCGTTAAATACATTTTATTTAGACTAAATTTGTAATAAATAAATGTAAATAATTTTATGTTAATAATATATTTTTAAAAAAATGCAAAATGGATGTCTCTACATTAAAAGAATTGCCATGTGCTGCCTACACTTTTGTTACAAGCTTCATTTAAAAAATATAAAAACATGAAAATAATTCAGCAAGATTAGACAAAAAAATTTGCTGCTCATGATCGAAAAGTCAGGGACGAGAGATGATTGGGTAATTTTATAAGAAGGTCCTTCAGTTCCCAAACAACCTAAATCGATAACAATTTAATTAATGTTATAATTTCAAGAGCTTTATCTCAAAATAATAACATTAATAATTTAAGACAAAGTAAAAAAGTAATACAACTGGGCAGGATCGCCTTTCGTGAGCTATGAAATAATTCTCTGGGCTCTGGCACAACTTTCGAAATACTTTTGAGATATCATTGAACCGAAAGATCAGTCTCAATTGGATTCAAGCAGGGTTGGAATATCGACTCGCGATATATCGATAGATCGGAGTAGAAAACCCGATATTTTCTATCGATATCTTAACATCCGATATATCGATGATATTCAGGTTCTAAAAATCTAGATGTCCGCCGTCCACGATTTTGGAGTTTTACCATTAAATATAAGAATAAACAATATTTAGTAATCTACACTAAACAATCATTATTAGATAACATTTATATGCAAATAATATTAATTAATCCTATGTAAAGACAAATTGATAATTATATAAATGATGATTCTACTGAGATGAATCTCAAATGAATCACATGCCTTTAGGTGAATGTTTTGTGAATGCTCAATATAGTCGGGAGCGTTATAAGATAAATAATATGTTTAGAAGTTTGAAGGTTTTATTATTGAAAAACTTCTAGAAGACTATAATATATGATATATGGCTATAAGTCTTCAAAATAAAAATATGTTATACCATTTTTTTTTTTTTAAGTATTATTCTTTTTCATCTTTTTTTTTTTTTAAATGATTCATGGCTAATAAAAATATTGTTTTATAAATAATAATAATTATATTATTTCATAACCTTCTTCACAATTTAACATTATACTCATTTGATGTACTTTTCTTTGCTTTTTCGTCATTTCTTTTCGATACATCGATATTTTTCTAGCGATTATTGGTGGATATCGATATTTGGTTTTGCGATATCCCAAAATATCGAATATCGATATTTTCTTTTCGATGTTCCAACCCTAGATTTAAGAGCCAGATACAAAGATTATCTGGGAAAAAACAATTGTATTATACCTACCTGGAATAGGATATCTGTAAGTATTTAAAACATTATGTCAGTGTTGCGATAGTTATAATTGAAAAGAACTTAGACAAAGACGAATCGCATTGTATTATCTAATATTGGAATAAGGCTAAACAAATGTTATTAGACTGTTATTTTTAACGTGATAATAGCCTTTGCTCGTTTTCAGCCGCCGACACTTATAAATATATTAAATTATTAAGAAATAAGATTTTATTTTTCTATAAATAGTATTTTAGTCTCTATAGCCACTATATTATATCCATAATAGTCACTTTTAGGTTTTTTCTGGACATAATTCCGAAAGTTTTGAATGAAGGTACCATTTCTTTGTTTTTTGCTAACTCGTAAACTATTGGACTTTCCGAAAAAATGATACAACTAAAAATAAAGACCATTAAATTCATATTTATTTATATTACATCTAATTTAATATGTATAATAATACCAAAATGTATTTTGAATTGCTTATTTTTGAATTTTTGTGTGTTTTTAGAACTCAAGATGAATATATAACATGCGAAACTAGTTTTCCATAAAAAGAAAATTATAGAAGTGACAAATAATTCATCAATCCCTAATTAGAAAATGATTTATTTCCATTTTTTTGTAAATATCTCTCTCCCTCCCCCTCTTCTCCCTCCCCCTCCCCCCCCTATGGGAGATGGGAGCCATTTCGACCACAACAGGGGCCCCACCAGGCCGGGATATTCGCAACACAATTTTCTGAACTTATATCGAGTGAGATGTAATTTTTTAGTCTTTTTGTTTCTGAATCGAATTAGACCAACCCCATGACGATGCGGTCAATAGTTTAAAAGTCGTTACTGATTTTAGGTTTAAAAAAAATCATATTTTGCGGCTGAACTATAAAAAGGATGTGACCATTTTTTTTAAAATCACTCTATAATTGTGAATGCTTTTTCCAGTCCAGTTGGCTGCAGATCACTTCTAGCAAAACTTCTAACAGTAAATCTCATAGTTTTTTTCAGATATTCACAAAAAAATGGAAATAAATCATTTTCTATCCTTCTACCCTCCCCCTATCAAAGTCCGACGTGGAAAACTGGGATTTTTTTACCAGTTATTACAGGATCAGCAATGAACAATTTATGACAGGTTTCACCTTTTTTCTTTGGATGTTCGGGTTAGAACCTAGTTTTATTGTACTAATGATATGTTCTCCAGTAAAAAAATGAAACCAAACATATAATAAGTTTCTAAGACCATAAAATATCATTCCTAAATCATTTAATTTTATCATGAGACTGTATTTTTTTCAAATAAAAAAAAAATATAACATACTCTTAGTCAATATTGATTCTGGAAATCAAGACCGAAAATTTCACGAAACAGAACCAGCTATTAATACACAAAGTTTTCAAAAAACAGAAATTAAAAAGAGGTAGGATTGAAGGAGGAAATTTATTAGAAATGAAAAAAAAATCAACATGGACATTTTGGTTCCCTTTGAGAATGGAACGAAATAAAAACCGTATGTTTCATCGGAGATAAAGGGACGCTGGGCATTAATGGCTTATCTTAAACGAGCTTAAAATGTTGTGGTCAGGTGAACGATAGAACGAAAAATAAATGACTTTTTTTATTAACTAAAACCGTTCAAAAATTAAAAAAATGTAAAATACAATTATATATGAATTTGGGCACTATACTCCGACAGTATTGTCCACAATAACTTTGAATAACCTGGCTTCAATGGGAAAACCAGAGCAGTAGAGGCAGGCGGCAGGCGGCAGGCGGCATTGAGATTAGTCCGGGCGGCTTTTTTATTTTTTGAAATAGGATAAATTGCAACGGTACTTTTTCAACGCGATAATTGTGAGTCAAATAGTAGAAACAAATTTTATATGTTTTAGATAAAATCGGTTCGTAGTCAATAGCAAATCGGTTCGTAGTCAATAGCAAATCGGTTCGTAGTCAATAGCAAATCGGTTCGTAGTCAATAGCAAATCAATAATAGCAATTTTATGCTTTAATAATAATAACTTTCCTCGGAAATTGAGTGAATGTAAAAACATGTGATGGTACAACTTTACAAGAGGGGCGCGTTATCACTGATTCCTTCCGAACTTACCCGAAGGTCGGCGGACTAGTATACTCTAGCGCCATTTGTGCTAACTAACTGCTTCGCATTCAACTGGAACATTTGAATTCATTGGAATTATTAAAATTATTACTCCTTTAATTGGATATTATTTAAAATTATTAGTGTTGTAAGCAAAATTTCCTACAAATTTGTATTATTAATTATCTTCTATCTCAATATAAAGTTGTAAACATGCCCACAGTCTAGAAAAAAACAGTAAAATGTACAACAATGTTTCATTTTTTGTGTGTACCCGATTTTTGGTACAACTTTGAGAAAAATTAACTTATTATGTCTATTGTCTATTGACCAATAGACCAATTGACCAATCGAAAACAGGACGAAAATTGAATATTGTTTTGAACTTTTTATTCCTAGATTTAATGCAACTATTAAAACGTGCACGTCAACAAGATTTGTCTTCAAGGTAATTGCAACATAAAATTAAGATTAGTTACTCAGAAAGTATTTAAAAATGATCATAAATTGAAAAATTCCATTTTTACTCGTAAAATTTTCATTTATTGGCAACAATTAAGTCGTGAATATAACCAAAAAAAATCAATTATTGTAATTCTTAATTATATTAAAGTTTATATTTAACTCATTTGCAATTTTGAAAAGATAATAATCAATTTGAAATGCTTCTGACTATTTATGTTTGTAAAATTCACGAAAAGGTGATACAGTTATTATTGTTATTTTTTTATTAAAAGTCCTATTTTTTTATCAATATTCAGTATCGAGATTCTAATCCACCTTATCAAAAATTGAAAAAAGCCTTTTTTTTTTTTATTTATTTGATTTGGAATTGTTGGTACAGTTATCACATTGACATAAGTTAGGTAGTTAGGTAGTTAGGCAGTTAGGTAGTTAGGTAGTTAGGTAGTTAGGTAGTTAGGTAGTTAGGCAGTTAGGCAGTTAGGTAGTTATGTAGTCAGGTAGTTAGGTAGTTAGCTAGTTAGGTAGTTAGGTAGTTAGGTAGTTAGGCAGTTAGGCAGTTAGGTAGTTAGGTAGTTAGGTAGTTAGGCAGTTAGGCAGTTAGGTAGTTATGTAGTTAGGTAGTTAGGTAGTTATGTAGTTAGGTAGTTAGGTAGTTAGCTAGTTAGGTAGTTAGGTAGTTAGCTAGTTAGGTAGTAAGGTAGTTAGGTAGTTAGGTAGTTAGGCAGTTAGGCAGTTAGGTAGTTATGTAGTTAGGTAGTTAGGTAGTTAGCTAGTTAGGTAGTTAGGTAGTTAGGTAGTTAGCTAGTTAGGTAATTAGGTAGTTAGGTAGTTAGGCAGTTAGGTAGTTATGTAGTTAGGTAGTTAGGTAGTTAGCTAGTTAGGTAGTTAGGTAGTTAGGCAGTTAGGCAGTTAGGTAGTTATGTAGTCAGGTAGTTAGCTAGTTAGGTAATTAGGTAGTTAGGTAGTTAGGCAGTTAGGTAGTTATGTAGTTAGGTAGTTAGGTAGTTAGCTAGTTAGGTAGTTAGGTAGTTAGCTAGTTAGGTAATTAGGTAGTTAGGTAGTTAGGCAGTTAGGTAGTTATGTAGTTAGGTAGTTAGGTAGTTAGCTAGTTAGGTAGTTAGGTAGTTAGGTAGTTAGCTAGTTAGGTAATTAGGTAGTTAGGTAGTTAGGCAGTTAGGTAGTTATGTAGTTAGGTAGTTAGGTAGTTAGCTAGTTAGGTAGTTAGGTAGTTAGGCAGTTAGGCAGTTAGGTAGTTATGTAGTCAGGTAGTTAGCTAGTTAGGTAGTTAGGTAGTTAGGTAGTTAGGTAGTTAGGCAGTTAGGCAGTTAGGTAGTTAGGTAGTTAGGTAGTTAGGCAGTTAGGCAGTTAGGTAGTTATGTAGTTAGGTAGTTAGGTAGTTATGTAGTTAGGTAGTTAGGTAGTTAGCTAGTTAGGTAGTTAGGTAGTTAGCTAGTTAGGTAGTAAGGTAGTTAGGTAGTTAGGTAGTTAGGCAGTTAGGCAGTTAGGTAGTTATGTAGTTAGGTAGTTAGGTAGTTAGCTAGTTAGGTAGTTAGGTAGTTAGGTAGTTAGCTAGTTAGGTAATTAGGTAGTTAGGTAGTTAGGCAGTTAGGTAGTTATGTAGTTAGGTAGTTAGGTAGTTAGCTAGTTAGGTAGTTAGGTAGTTAGGTAGTTAGCTAGTTAGGTAATTAGGTAGTTAGGTAGTTAGGCAGTTAGGTAGTTATGTAGTTAGGTAGTTAGGTAGTTAGCTAGTTAGGTAGTTAGGCAGTTAGGTAGTTATGTAGTTAGGTAGTTAGGTAGTTAGCTAGTTAGGTAGTTAGGTAGTTAGGTAGTTAGCTAGTTAGGTAGTTAGGTTTTTTCATAACAGGCGCGTTCGCAGAATTTTTTTTCGGTGGGAATTTCAATTTTTTTTCGAGGGAGAGATTTAATGTGAAGGCAAATGATCATGAAGTGTCAATAATCGCCATATATGAAGTAAGTTTTAAGAATAAGGATGAAAATTGGATCAAAAATTATTACTCAAAATACAAAACTCATATGGAAAATATATTTTTTCAAAAATTTCGGAATGGTATAAACATAGCTGATTCTTCTCCTCTGCTTACGCCACTGGTACATAGGAATGCTAATAAATTGAAAAATTTGATTTTTCGAAAAATTAACATTTATTGACAACAATTAAGTAATGAATATAGCAACAAAAATCAATTTTAATATTATTTTTAAGTAAGAGCCTAAAAATTTAATAAAGGGCCTAAATAAGCCCCAAATTGCTTATTGTATTTTCAAAAATATCAATGAGTTAAATATAATATTAAAAATGGTTTTTGTTGATATATTCATGACCTAATTGCTGTCAATAAGCGTCAATTTTGCTAAAAATAGTTGAAAAATTTCGAATTTTTTATACCGCCATTTTTTCATGTAGCATGATCCGACTAGCCGACTCTTATTTTTTTTTTAATGTCAACAGCAAAAGAATTTAAAAAATTTCTATCTCCAGATAAAAAAATTCTTTCATCTACGAGATGATGAACCTTGTGGAGCTCCAAATATATTCATCCAAAAACAGCTTACGAACTACATTTTTACTAGAAAAACCATTGACATTTTCATTTTAAAACGATGGATTACTCAACAATTATGAAACCATATTGCTCAAAGAGAAAGAAGTGTTTGTTAAATTTAAAATGTTGTAGATGTTTCTTTAAAAATACCGTAAATGGGTAAAGTTTTAATTTTGGGTATTTCAATATATTTCAAAGGACAATTACTCACAAAGGATAAGTGACTCTTAATATTGAAAACAATGTTTTCTGAAAGATCTTCTCATGATATTTGGAATGATTTTACGGAGTATATTGTATTCTCACTACTTCTGAAATTATTCCCATTTTGAAACAGAAGGCAGTAGAAAGTTGAAAAACCTCTAATTTTAAGATATCTCCAAATTTTTGTTCACTAGAAATTAAATTTTGTAACTTGAATATAACAGAACATATAATATGTATTCAAACAGTACGATATAAAACAAAATAACAGCCATAAGCAATAAAATTATAAAGCAAATTAAACTTTAAAAGCAATTAAGGAAAAATTCACGATAGCTGTTGTTGAGTATTCGTTTATTTTGACTTTAAAAACAATCCAACATTTCTAAAATTAACTGCAACTTTATTGACCATTCTTTGAAATGGTAAGAAAAAATAAAGCGGTTTTGAACTAATGTAGTTGTATTTCAGAGACATTCACTACCCGTTACTAGTGCAAGAGCTGAGGCGAAATTTGGTGACTTATTAGAAGAAAACTTTTAGTCATATATCCAAATATAATGTCCATCCTCAGTATTTAATTCGCACTTGTTTTCCCAATCAAAGGGGTTTCTAAATACCGGTCAGAAAAAGTCAGCACTTTAGGACTTTTTTTGGGTTTCACCTATAATTCCCTAAGTTATGGACCACGATCATAAAACAGTGGTAAAGTGATACAGAGATAGTATTATAGGTGAGCCTGCGCTGTAGTTCTCAACCCTACCAGTTACTCGAATTATTATTTTGAGCTACTCATTAGACGCAGCTTTTAATATTATTCTTTAATCTAATATCCTTAAACTTTTTCGATATAGGAATTATAGATGAAAAATCAAAAAAAGACATTTTAACCTAATGTTTTGTCCGCCATTTTGAAACGCGACAGCTTTGCGTAGGCAAACACAATGAATATTGAATACTGAACATGGGGATTATATCTAGATATATGATTAAAAGTCACCAAATTTCTAATTAGTTCTTGGGCTAATAGCTTCTCCACCTATAGGACCAACTCTATATCTAATTAGGGATTGATCCTTCTATAACATCATGCGGATGCTAACTAATTAGGGATTGATCCTTCTATAACATCATGCGGATGCTAACTAACTATAGCTTCTCCACCTATAGGACCAACTCTATATCTAATTAGGGATTGATCCTTCTATAACATCATGCGGATGCTAACTAATTAGGGATTGATCCTTCTATAACATCATGCGGATGCTAACTAACTATAGCTTCTCCACCTATAGGACCAACTCTATATCTAATTAGGGATTGATCCTTCTATAACATCATGCGGATGCTAACTAACTATATATCTCACAAAATAAATGTATAGAATCTGGTTTCTCATGTAATTGCACTTCTTTCCAGCTGGCTGCAAATTCACTGAGACCGATTTATTTAGACCAAGTAAGACCTCCTCATTAACATAAGCAAGTTTTATATTGAATGGAATTGCACAACTCTTTTTGTGTGAACTGCAGCACGTTTTATGTTTTTAATCCGTAAAATTGCATATTTAGCCGTAATTAAAAAAAAAATTTGTAAATTGGTTGGAAATGTAAACATTTTCACAAAATTACAAGGGATTTTCATGAAGTAATACTCCGCTGTTCATAACACACTAAATAAGATCCAATTTTCTGGGAAATTCTCAAAAAAATTTCAAATTTGTTTTTCTCCCTTTAAATTCTTGGAAAGCCAGTTAATCCCCGCCATTCCATTCACTTCCTTTTATGTCCCATAGTGCAACACTTAGACGTAGGCAAAATAATTATTTGAACACATAGTTTTTCGAGAAAATATATGTTTTATAATTTATTGGACTTAAATTAATTGATGGATATGATAACAAACAATATTAGGCATTAATTTTTACAAGTGAAGAATATCAGAAACCCAGTACAACCTAAGTAACAACAAGAATTTAAGGAAGAAGTTGGTCGTGGGATGCGGCCAAAGACTAACACATTAATAAGTAAGACATATTTATTTTGTGCCAACGTTTCGGCTTAAGTTTTAGGTCATCATCAGGGCTAAAACAAAATAACAACATTGAAAATTGCAGAGGCAGTACCAATAACAGTAAAACATGATAAATAACAGAAATTACCAGCAAGATAAAAATATATATTGTAAAAAATGAAAAAGTAAAGTTAAGTGAAAAGAGTGAAGGGAAGAAGGATTATGAATTAGATGAAACAATAAGGTATGATACATTATACATGATATCATAAAATATATATCAACACTATTAATTGAAATGATTACTAGTGTGAAGATTTGGAAGTATATAAGCACATCATTGATGCTAAAATTGTTAACAGGTGACTAATGAAAATAATTGTCACTTGTTAGCAATTTTAACATCAGTGTAATCCTTTACAAAACTTACAATATCATAATTATCTCTATATGCTTTGTATAATTCCAAATCTTCATACTAATAGTCATACTAATTCAATTAATAGTTTTCATATATTTTATTATATCATATATTATGTACTTTATTGTTTCATGTAATTCATAATATTTCCTTCACTCTTTTCACTTTACTTTACTTTTTTATTCTTTACAATATATAGTGTCAGCTTTTTCTTTTTATACTTCATATATTCTATCTTGCTAGTAATTTCTGTTTTTTATCACTTTTTGCTGTTACTGGTGCTGCCTCTGTCGTTTTCAATGTTGTTATTTTGTTTTTTCTTTTAGTCCTGCTGATGCCTGATGATGAACCTTCAACCAACTTCTTCCTTAAGTATATCTACGGTCAACTAAACTCACTCCAACAAGAATTTAAACTGATCGTGCAAACAAATTATTCATACATGTAACATAATTACAGAATAAGACATTCAAAACAATAAATTTAATATTTATTGTTATACAATATATATATATATATATATATATATATATATATATATATATATATATATATATATATATATGTATACTTTAAAATTATGTTATAAAATATTTAAATTTATTGTAATTTTGGGGATATGGAAAAAATAAAAATTATTCATACAGTAACAGTTGTGACAATAACTAATTAGTTTGTAATTAGCTCATGGTAGTCCGTTCTACGAATACAAACCCAAAATGGGGCATATGATCAGAATCGCAAGACAATTCCACCAAAATGGATCGTAAAGCTGAAGAATTAAATTCTATCTGCAAAGATGACGTTTAATTTTTTGGACAAGGATTGTGTTGTCGATATATCGCTTGGTATTTTCTCAATCGACCATACAATACACAATTAAAAACTTTAAAGCCGGATCAGTGGACAATAAAAAACACCCAGGCAGAAACCATTTTGTCATAGTGCCTGAATCACGTGAGATCGTGCGAAAAGTAGCCATAAATCTCAAAATAAGTGCACGTGAACTTGCAGAACGCGTCACATCACAATGTTCCACCCTACATAATTTTATGATGAAAACAGTAATTTATATAAAAATTAAGTATGTAGATGTAATTTCTTTCCGGTGAATAGTGGGATTTTAATTTTTGTTTCACATTTTTGCACGTTTTGGCGTTTTTATTCCACGTTTTACAATTTTTTAACTGCACGAAACGGATTTCTTGCAGTTAAAAAAAAAAAAATATTGTTGCCCGGAGGCTCAACTGATATTTAATGCTGTTGTCGAAGCGGTAAATCTGCCTAGAAATGGGAAGTCAGGTAGAGGAAGTGAGGAAGTGAGGAAGGTGGGTATAGCTCGGCTGGCAAAATAATCTTAGAGCTCTATGCCCAGCGGCATTTCGCCAACAAAGGGAGGATTGCCCAGTTCTCCAATACAGAAGGTTGTGACCACGGTATACAACTTTGTTCAAGCTACTATAAATTTGTTTACACAATTTTCATAAATATATAAATCATATATAATAAATACATAAATCATCAAGTTTGCTTACAAAGCACTAACTAACAACAAGTTGCACATTTCACATCAACAGTCTAGAAAAAGACCCGCCAAAGAGAGACTGTCTCTATTCCAAGATCCAAGATGGTTCAACATATCCAGCAACAGGCTGCCTCATGCCAGTTTCCTGAGTCTTTTTAGACTGTCGGTGTGAGATGTGCTGTATCTAGTGTGCATTTGTGCGATTTTATCGTTTTCTGTCCTGATGATGCCATGAATTTCCGATAATTTGAATGGTTCATTATTTATCGATTTTTAGAACTTCGACCTTTTATTTTGTAATCTTGCAATTACACTGGTATCCTTGAGATTTTTTTGAGTTTTCTCTCATTTATGTCGATTCCTCTCTGTGCAGGTCTAGATAGAGGCGTGGGCATCGCGTACCGGCATTATATATTATATTATTGAGTTGAGGTTGTAGCAAACATTATATATTATATTATTGAGTCCACAATATAGCAAACAAATAATTGTAGAGAGGGACAGGACAGTAAACCCTGAGGACCTTGAGGGATAGAAAGTACGTCGGCCGCGCCTGCGCAGTAACGGCACAATGCCCTTCAACGGGGTACGGCTGCTGTTCCGCCTCTTCCTCCAATATTGCTAAAAGGGCATTATTTTAATAGATCTACATGTAGCATTAAGTAAGCAATTTCGATTGCCAAGGTCCAACGCAGTTCTGCGATTCCATGATCAATGAAGCAGTTGCGGGAAAGGAAGTTATGGCACATACAATTAGGGCTGAGAACCGAACTTAGCCCATTGCGGAAATTTTGCGAATTACCGAATCCCCCTCAGTTCAATGATGACTTTGTTGCGGTGACTAACAATAATGTTAGTTGACATCCGCATGATAATATAGAAGGATCAATCTAATTAGGGATTGATAAATTATTTGCCACTTCTATAAATTTGTTTTAATGAAAACTAGTTTCGAATGTTATACAAAAAATTCAAAATATAGTTTGGTATTATTATACATATTATATTATATGTGATATAAATCAGTAATATAAAACATTTATGAATTATGAATTTAATCAAGACGTATAAGATGTATTTGATTTCTTGTCTTGATTAAATTCATAATTCATAAATGTTTTATATTACTGAATTATATTACATCTAATTTAATATGTATAATAATACCAAACTATATTTTGAATTGCTTATTTTTGAATTTTTGTGTGTTTTTAGAACTGAAGATGAATGTATAACATTCCAAAATAGTTTTCAATAAAACAAAATTATAGAAGTGGCAAATAATTTATCAATCCCTAATAATGTTGTTGTATGAGAACTCATCAGGTTTAAAACAATTATAGGCCTTTAGGTTATAATGATATTGTTTTTCGTGTTATGGACTTAAAAATGACGAGAAACCTTGCGACGCATATATGAATAAATTAAAGACTATTCGTAATAAATATCGACATGATTTGAAACCTGTCAACACTATCAGAAATTTTATTGCTTGAAAATACTTAGTATTTTTTATAAAATATACTAGTTTAATTTAATAAAAATGGGAAATCAATAATCATCGATTGATTTATTTAAAGAGGATTATAGTTGACTATAATATTAGTTGACTATAATATTAGTTGACTATAATATTAGTTGACTATAATATAAGTTGACTATAATATTAGTTGACTATAATATTAGTTGACTATAATATTAGTTGACTATAATATAAGTCAATGTGTGCTTACGGAAATTCTTGCGATCAGAGACGAATTTCTTTGTGCAGTATCCTGCTCAATTTGCATTAGTTACATCATTGCCCACGTGGTGTAGTGGCAGAGCCATCTGGTCTCAGTATCTCCAATTATATTAAGTAAGTATATTATGCTCTAGGATACTTTTTTTTTATATTAAGATTTAATTTTTTTTAAAATAGTAGATGCTTAAAAAGAATTAGGTTTATTCTAACAAGAGGAGACTACGGTGGTGGCATCACCGACTTTAATGAAACTGTTTTTGCGGATACTGGGTCGAAGAGTATTAGGCCGTGTCCGAGGGTTCTTGCCAACGCGCCATAGGAGTCGAGAAACAAATTATTTTATATAATTTCAACGATTGTTTTCGGCCTTTGGTCTGCATGGATTTCAAAATTCTTATAAACCAATTGATTTCTTTTTTGTGAAAAATGAGGCAATATTGCACGCGTCAAATCCTACTTCTGTATTGTAAATGCTTCAAGTGCCATACAATTATATTGAATTTGAGAACTGATTACATATTTTTATAGCAGTGCTCCTCATGAGGATATTTACACTCGATTCGGATAATTTTTGCCTCAGCCGGTAATTCTCGGATATCGGATAATTTTGGGGTATAATGTCTTAATTACATGATGATTTAGAAGGATGTGATTGTACCAAAAATTATAAATTATTGATTGATCTTTAAATTGATACTGTATTGGGATGAGTAAAAAAAAATGAACGTTTCGAGAGTTTAATTTTCGAAACACAATCTATTATGTTCTATGTTGAGTTGCCATCTAGAAGCCAGCTCTATGTTGAGTTGCCATCTAGAAGCCAGCTCTATGTTGAGTTGCCATCTAGAAGCCAGCTCTATGTTGAGTTGCCATCTAGAAGCCAGCTCTATGTTGAGTTGCCATCTAGAAGCCAGCTCTATGTTGAGTTGCCATCTAGAAGCCAGCTCTATGTTGAGTTGCCATCTAGAAGCCAGCTCTATGTTGAGTTGCCATCTAGAAGCCAGCTCTATGTTGAGTTGCCATCTAGAAGCCAGCTCTATGTTGAGTTGCCATCTAGAAGCCAGCTCTATGTTGAGTTGCCATCTAGAAGCCAGCTCTTCGATTCCCTGCCGTTAGTTGCCATCTAGAAGCCAGCTCTTCGATTCCCTGCCGTTACCACTCTTTGTGCTTCGACTGAAAAAAGTCTTCGACTCTAAAGTTTACCTCCTTCAATGCTTGAATTGTTTCTCCCTCAAGAAAGTGAGGCATTAATCGGAAAAGATTAAAGTCTGAAGGCGCAAGATCAGGGCCAGGGCAGTACAGTGGGTGCAGTAGAAGTTTGATGGCATCAATTTCAGCAGGTTTTTGCATCGTGTCGCGAAGTGTGCGGTCGGGCGTTGTCCTGCTGCAGCTAAACATTCTTCCAATTCACCAACGCTGGGTATCGCCTCTCCAAAACTTCGGAATCGAGAAACGTCCTTCTGGAACAAACTCCTAGTTGATTACACTTTCAAATTCCAAAAAAATCACAGTATTGTGTTTCTTTCAAATTGACTTCGCCTTGCGACCGGTAGAGCAGGCCGGCCTCGGTCTATCCAATGTGTTAGGATTGAGCCAGTAAAGTACTGAGCCTCACAGAGAGACATGTTTACTAAAGGATTCAGTATAGTATTAGGATTAAAAAGATACCAATAACAACAACATTAGAATTAACAGAGATGTAAGAAAAAATAAACTTCATTTTTCTCTTGAAACGGTCTCTTTTTTTTTTTTTTACTCACACCAATAAATGGACTAAATCTGAGCGATGTGATGAAAAATACATCAAAGAATTTAAAAAAAGAGAATCGGGTAACACAGAACCAATGTCAACGACTCTAAAAATATAAACCAATCACCATTGGCAAAACACGCCACGATAAGTAACCATACTTCGACAAAATAACATGAATTAGACAAAGTTAAAATAATACATAGGGAAGAAAATAGTAAAACAAGAAAGATTAAATAATCAATTCATATAAAAAAAGCCACTGCAAATTATTGCAAAATAGTTTATTATTTCCTAGTAGTGATAATTCAAAAATATCTCGTCTACCCACACATAGCACTTCGGTGTAGAGGCCAGGTAATTAGATTATCATTGAAATGAGCATTTGGAATGTTTCGAGAGATGTAACGTTTTCGAGTTATCAAATAACTAAAGAAAGGTGAAGCGGTTTCCATAGCAACATGTACACATATTTTATACTTAAAAACTTTTATTATTGCAAAATAGTTTTATGGTTTCTAGTCCTGGTCAAGGCTAGAGTAACGACTATGAGTCGTCAGTATTTTGTGCTAAGCTCATCCATCAATAGCCGATTTTTATATCATTTCCAACCTTTTTTTCTCAATATATCGTGAGGATGAATCGACAGAGATGGTGTTTAAGTGCCATGATAAATTGAAACCTAAATTTTGAATTTTTGCGCTTAGTTATTTTCCCAAAAATGGCGTAGATATCTACCTGGTGCTTGTCCCAAGATGGTCATCTCAAGATGGTCATCCCAAGATGATTGTCGTAAACTTCGAATGAAACTTATCAAAACAAGTGGCTAAGATGGGAAAGACATGTAATCAGGATGAAGGGTGAACAAAAAAGGCGCACTTCAATGAGAAAAGAAAAAGAAAAGACCAAGAAACTGGAGGAAGTGGAGAAATAATCCAAGGAAGGATTATTTTATATTTTATTACCTTTCGATTGACCATAACAAAAAATAAATAAATTAATTAAAACTTTTGAACCCACGGATTTTTTCTAATCGATATTTGGATTCTACGTATAGTTATCACATGGGATTAGTCCTTCTATACCATCATGCGGATGTCAACTGGTTATCAGATGGCTATGACCCAGGAAATATTAGTTATTAAATAGGGTTTAAAACCCACGAAGTTATTGTTTTGCTTCCTACTTGTCAGCACCTAACAAATGTTATATCCCTAAACACCCCCTCCTCTTTTAACCTCAAATGAACAGCTCAATTTGAGTGTAAGAGAGTCTGAGACAGTATACTCTCATTATTTTAGCTTTAAGTCTAATGGTAATGTCTTTAGTATAGTCTATCTATAGTTAACACTGTCAGTAGCTCACTATTTTATATCATGGAACTCTGTAACTTGATTAATAAAGTTTTTTACTTTCCCTTACCAATATACGAAGTATATAGTAAGGGAAAGTATTGCGATCGTGAAAATTTTCGAATTCTAGTTTTCGATGGAAATACACGTTTTGAGGTCCCCTGAGTCCAAATGACCAAGTCTCACAAAATGGTCTGTGTGTATGTCTGTGTGTATGTGAACAGCCTAGCTCAAAAACGAAAAGTCGTACGATACTAAAATTGCGTATTTAAGGTTGGCACCTGCATGTGATGTTACAGCAACATTTTCGTCAAAATCGATTAACCGGAAGTGCCACTTTATATAATCGATTTTACACTTTTTTACAATTTTCTCCAAAACGGCTCAAACGATTTTGATGAAACTTGCCTAAATTATTCTTCATGAAGGTCTTTAACTTTTCATTTATGTAGTAAATCAGCGAGGAATTGCAGTGAAAAAAGTTATGATGAAAAGAGTATTTCGTTTGCGCATAGCATAAAAAGTATGCATTTTACGGTAAATTATGTGTAAAATTGTATGAAAGGTAATTGAATTATTTAAGAAACAATAAAAGAATCATCAAAATCGGAACGGTATTAGCAAAGATATAGCGCATCGGACTAACCGAATGTAGCTATTATATCATAACATTTTTAGATTACATTTGCGGTATGTAACAGAAACTTCTAAAATTAAAACTATAGAAGAAAGCCACCCGTGAATCCAGCAAAATATAAATATATTGAATTGTTTTAGAATTTAAATATTAAAAGGAGTGTCAAAAATTAATATTTTCTTAGAATTTGATTAAATTGATATTGGTCCGTTTGTACACTAGTCCCGACTTTTCTCCAACTTTGGGTCAAATTGTATGAGCCGTTTTTGAAATATATGTGTTTCAAAGAGAATGTTTAAGCGAAAGTAGCTGATGGGATTTGATAAAATTGGCCATCTAGGTACCAACCCACACTGTAAGTACCATATTGACCATCTAGGTACCAAACCACTGTAAGTACCATATTGACCATCTAGGTACCAACCCACACTGTAAGTACCATATTGACCATCTAGGTACCAACCCACACTGTAAGTACCATATTGACCATCTAGGTATCAACCCACACTGTAAATACCATATTGTTTTAGGGGTAATTTTTTTTAGGCACATGCTTACATTAAGATAATGAAGTATATAGTTTTTAACCCATCATTCAGATAGATGACACTCTCTCAGTTTTGTTTCTTTATTCTTGATACTTTTTAAAATTGACATAATATTAAGAAAGGCGCTGTAAAGAAAAACTTGAACAATGTAGCCTTTATAGAACACAGTTTAATTTCAATAATGTGTTTTCCTGGACCGAGAGAATCGTGGGCGTTTAATGCGAAAACATCGGAAATAATTAAGTTGAATATTACAAAAGGCGACATAAAATTTAATTGTAGCCCTACATTGACAAAGCTATTTTTGTTATGCGTCATGATTTACGAAGAGGACATTTGTAGTTGTTTAAGTATTTGGCTCAATTCATTCATAGATACAAAAATGTAAAAAAAAATAATCTTTTATTTTGGGGCCCAGAGGCTATAGCGCACTAGTTCCCGGTCAGGGGTGAAAGTTCTCTGAAATTACCTATAACTACTATAACAACAAGTGTCTTTGCAACCTTCTCACAAATACCTCATAACATTCTAACATTCACCATTACAAATTAACATAATTTATTTCAAAAAAATATTGTAAATAGATTTAGTAGGTAATTATCCCAGGTTTTCACCTTAATTTGTTTTTTACTTTCCCTTGCCTATATACGAAGTATATAGTAAGGGGAAGTATTGCGATCGTGAAAATTTTCGAATTCGAGTTTTCAACGGAAATACACGTTTTAAGGTCACCTGAGTCCAAATGACCAAGCCTCGCAAAATGGTCTGTGTGTCTGTGTGTATGTGAACAGCCTAGGTCAAAAACGAAAAGTCGTACAATACTCAAATTTCGTATTTAAAGTAGGTGTATGGTTGTGATGTTACAGCAACGTTTTCGTCAAAATCGACTAACCGGAAGTGCCACTTTATATAATCGATTTTACACTTTTTTACAATTTTCTCGAAAACAGCTCTAACGATTTTGATGAAACTTGCCTAAATTATTTTTCATAAAGGCCTTTTCATTCATCAACTTTTCATTTATGTAGTAATTCACCGAGGAATTGCAGGGAAAAAAGTTATGATGAAAAGAATATTTTATTTGCGCATAGCATAAAAAGTATGCATTTTACAGTAAATTATGTGTAGAATTGTATGAAAGGTAATTGAATTATCTAAAAGACAATAAAAGAATCATCAAAATCGGACCAGTATTAGCAAAGATACAGCGCATCGGACTAACCGAAAAAAGCTACTATATCATGGATTTTACACTTTTTTACAATTTTCTCGAAAACGGCTCTAACGATTTTGATGAAACTTGCCTAAATTATTCTTCATAAAGACCTTTAACTTTTCATTCATGTAGTAAATCACCGCAGAATTGCAGAGAAAAAATTTATGATGAAAAGAATACTTTATTGGCGTATAGCTTAAAAAGTATGCATTCTAATGTAAATTATGTGTAGAATTGTATGAAAGGTAATTAAATTATTTAAAAAATAATAAAAGAATCATCAAAATCCGACCAGTATTAGCAAAGATCCAGTGCATTTTATAAGGAGCACAGGATCCTAGATGGATAACCGAGCGCATCCGAAAGGACTCGTATGCGACCGAACCTCCTCCCACCAATCCGCCAATCTGTTGTATACAATGCGCTCTGTAATAAAGTAATTTAAGAATACAAAAGCGAAAATTAACTTAATAATTTCTACTTTCACATTATTTAATAGATTGAAAATGCTTTCATAAATACTAAACCGAAACTTTTAAAATATATTTGCAACTTGACAAAGTTAAAATATATAGGTAGTGTACAGGATTGTTGTACTAAAATTGTTTAAATTTTTTTTTTATTGTACTTAAGTGGGAGAAGATGTGTATGCTGCTGAGTTTATTAGAAGCAGTGTTTATGTGAACTCTTTAAAATTGTATTAAAAAGATGATTATTATAGGACAATAAGGGAAAGTTGTGCGATGCGTGCACCGCACCAGATTTTTTACTTCCTTGTGCGCAGTAAAGGAAATATTGTAATCGCGAAAATACTTTTTTAAATCATTTTTATCAATATAAATAATATACAAGGTTTTGGTTAAAATTTGCTGACCGGAAGTGTTACTTTACTTGAAGTTCATAATAGACTTTCATCAAAAATTATATTAAAATATGATGCCAAACATCTCAAATTCGGTATATAAGTTTTGTATATCAATATAAATAATGTGCTAGGGTTTAGTTAAAATTGAATAACCGGAAGTGGTACTTTATTATGAGCTTCAAGTTCTTCAACTTCAGGGCAAATCCCTTTTTAAAGTTTTGTTATTTTGTTCCCCTATATATTTGTTTCTTTTATATATTATTTATCCTTATATATTGAAAGTCTATTATGAATTTCAAGTAGACTTTCATCAAAAATTATATTAAAATATGATTCCAAACCCCTCAAATTCGGTATATAATTTTTTCATATCAATATAAATAATATACTAGGTTTTGGTTAAAATTGCCTCACCGGAAGTGGTACTTTACTTGAAGGCCATATAGCCTTTCATCATAAATTATATTAAAATATAATGCAAAACATCTCAAATTTCGTATATAAATTTTGTATATCAATATAAATAATTATACCTTTTGTTTTTCATAGTAATGTAAATATAGTAATCATTTTATTATAAGGATACATAACACTTAAACATTTTACTTATCAATAATTATATACAATAAATAATATAATCTAACTAAATCCTTTTCCATTTTTGATATGTTTATGTTTCATTAATAGATCCTATTAAAATTTGATTAACTATGAGATTACAATGTAGACATTCATTTACATTACATAGTATTTAAATAATCTAATGTAATTACTTATTTATTTATCTAGTCTTATTAAAAAGACACTAGTCCTTAAATATTTAATTGTTTAAGACTAAAGATTTAATTTATTACCCTTTTTAAAGATTAAAGGGCAAATCCCTTTTTAAAGTTTTATTATTTTGTTCCGCTATATATTTGTTTCTTTTATATATCATTTATCCTTATATATTATTATCTATCAAATGGATCATTGCATTTAATAATTCTAAAACTGGCTGTAAGAAAATACTAGGCAGGTCGTCTACCTAGACTGCTGATGAAGAAGGTCGTCTACCTAGACTGCTGATGAAGCAGGTCGTCTACCTAGACTGCTGATGAAGCAGGTCGTCTACCTAGACTGCTGATGAAGCAGGTCGCCTACCTAGACTGTTGATGAAGCAGGTCGTCTACCTAGACTGCTGATGAAGCAGGTCGTCTACCTAGACTGCTGATGAAGCAGGTCGTCTACCTAGACTGCTGATGAAGCAGGTCGTCTACCTAGACTGCTGATGAAGCAGGTCGTCTACCTAGACTGCTGATGAAGCAGGTCGTCTACCTAGACTGCTGATGAAGCAGGTCGTCTACCTAGACTGCTGATGAAGCAGGTCGTCTACCTAGACTGCTGATGAAGCAGGTCGTCTACCTAGACTGCTGATGAAGAAGGTCGTCTACCTAGACTGCTGATGGAGCAGGTCGTCTACCTAGACTGCTGATGAAGCAGGTCGTCTACCTAGACTGCTGATGAAGCAGGTCGTCTACCTAGACTGCTGATGAAGCAGGTCGTCTACCTAGACTGCTGATGAAGCAGGTCGTCTACCTAGACTGCTGATGAAGCAGGTCGTCTACCTAGACTGCTGATGAAGCAGGTCGTCTACCTAGACTGCTGATGAATTAAAACATTATGTCGGCTGGTAAGCTAATTATATCGGTTTAGTAAATCTCGACTCTTAATACCTTTTCAATTGTTAGTTCTTAGTTCCTTTATGGACTAGAATTTCCTCAGAATTGTAAGTACCTATAAATTAATTGACATAGTTTTTATTAAATGTTTTAAATTTATCAGTTAAATCCTTAGACATTTAGCTTCAATTAAAAGAAGTTTCAATTTAATTTTTGTTCAGAATTTAGGGATCGCATAAAATTATAAATATAAAATATATGTTTGTCCGAGAAAACTATTAAAAGGTCTGTACTGTTGTTGTGGTCTATAATTATTAATTGGTCAAAATTTTAAGTACTTCTACAATTTCTTGATTGCGGTTTATTAATGAAAAAATTGTTTTTTTCTTGTCTCACGACGTTTATAAAATTATCTGATTCACCATAAAAAAAAAATATATATATAATATTATTAGGTTGTTTCTTATCCATAAGGATGCCAGATTTGTTAAATACTTCTAATTATTATTTAATTAATTATTAATAACTCACTAAAAATTAAATATTTTCTTACATATAACAAATTATTTGTTTTTCAAAAACATTAATTCATTATGTACATATATATATATATATATATATATATATATATATATATATATATATATATATATATATATATATATATATATATATCAAAATAACTTGAACATCAAAATAAAATAATTGTAGCACAAAAATTAAGTATTTAAGCGAATATCATTTTCTATTTTATTAGGAAAAATGATAAAAAATTTAATATTTGTAAAGTACATCATTATATGAACAATTAAAGAAATTCAATTATGTATTGGTTTTAGTGAAAATGAGATAATATAAAAAGATATTAATAAATCTCGACGTTCTGAGGCCGGGAGGTGCCAGGGTCGAGGGTCGAGGGTAAAAGAATTGACGAAACAATTGCTTGGTTTGGTGCTAGGCTAGGGTCGAGGGTCGGTGCGCGGGGCGAGGCTTCGTTGTGGCCAGTCCCATTGGAAACAATGTGTTTATTTTTTTCTTGGTTCGAGGGACTAGGTGCGGTGCGCGGGTCGGTGCTCCATTGTGGACGAGGCCTAACACAACTGATGAAATAACTAACGGTTCAAGCTGGTGAAATAACAGCTATCACTAACAACTTTAATAACAAGAAATCTTCTGGTCATGATGAAATTACCCCAACCATAGTAAAAAAAATAACTGAATTTTCCCCCATATCATTGCATAAATCTATAAAATCTTCTGAGATGAGACCCCTAACCGTGTTACCAGTTTTGAGTAAAGTTTTGGAAAGAATTGTTAAAAACAGATTGATGCACTTTTCATCATCCAATAATTTATTAGATGAAAATCAGTTCGCTTTCAGGCCACTGTCAGGGACAGATGACGCTGTGTAAGCCCTAAATGGACATACGAATGCTTCATTAGACCAAAAAAGACACTTGCTAGTGATAAGCAAATTCGGATATAAAAGGAGCCTTAGATAATGCGTGGTGGATAGCAATTTTAAGAAATTTAAAGCAATACTGTTGCCAACAAAATCTTTATCAAGTAATTCAAAATTATTTCTATAACAGACAGCTCATGATAGTTACTAACTCATTCACTATTGATAAACAATTGAGTAAGGATACTCCGTAAGGTTCCAGTTTATCCACGCTAATATGGGATATCTTAACACTATTTTTCAAATACAACTGCCGGATGACACTGAACTGATACCAAAGGCCGACGATATTCTATTGCTGGTCAAGCGGCCAAACGTTGAAGAGCTCGTAGTAGTCACCAACTGAGTATTATCCAGATCAACAAGGTGGGCGAACCTAAATATACTCTCTTTCAATCCTCACAAAACAGAATTCATAATTATTTCACGGAAACAGACGATACCAAATTTAAACATAAGACTAAATTTGACACACATGAAATAACGCGACACGTTAAAATATTTAGGCGTACTTTTTGACCGAAAATCAAAATGGAAAAGACACATAGGCAATATCTACAATCAGGCTCTGCAAATTATTAACCGACTGGGGACTTAAATCGGAGGTTCTCAACATTGTGTATCACGGAGCTATCTTGCCTAAGATATTATACGCAGCACAGGTGTGGCATAAAGGTTTGTTCCTAAAAACAAATCTCAAGAAACTCCAAAGACTAATGGCAATAAAAATATGTAAGTCTTACCATACTATATCACATGAAGCTCCTTACATTTTGCCAGGAATAACTCTGATATGAAAATTCACAAAACCATCAAACTAATTAACATTAAAAACGACATACTAACTAAAAAAATATATTGCACGAAAATATAGATCTTCAAAACGACTGTAAATACTGAATTCATCCTCCAATACACGCACAACCATTGCCACACGAATAAACTGACGCAAAAACTCAGACAGAAATTTTTACTGATGGAAGCAAGTCTGAAGACAACGTGGGATGTGCTTGAATATTAAAAGATAAAAATGAAAAAGTAATAGAAGCTCAGTGTAGATTGAGATCGGAATGCTCAAATAACCAAGCGCAGAAGCTGGCTGCCCTCAAAGCTAAACAATATCTCTTTGAGGCACATGTTCGGACATCACTATTTACACGGACAACACGAATGCTATACAAGATGGATGCTATACAAGATGGATGCTATACAAGATGGATGCTAAACATTCCATTCAAAGCGCAAAAATCTATGACGAACTTACTGACGAAATCAGAAACAACCTGACTAAGCTGCAGTACCTCAATAAAAACATAAACATTGTGTGGATTAGAGGGCACTCAGGAATAGAAGGAAATGAAAGAGCAGACACCCTTGCGAAGTTAGAGGCTAACACTGACCTTCCAATATTGTATAATAAGGTTCCTATATCTTAAATTAAAGGACTAATAAACGAATTGTAGACATGTTACTATTCCTAAAACTAAAATTTATTCAAATTTTAAAAGCAAAATGATTCTTTAAATAATATGCCATAATATATTTTAAACTTGAGTGCCAACTTACTGTTTTCCGCCACCACCACCACCTGTGGTTGGAGCAGCAGATGCCATCACAACAAGAGCCAAAGCCTAAAATATTTAATTATATTATTAAATTAATTAAAGCAATTAAAATTTATAAAAACTTGTATCGAATATACTTTGTTAGAAAAAAATAAGATAACTTTTACTCGAAGTGGATTACTGTTGAAAATAGACATTGTAATAAGAAACTGATTGTCCAGTAGTGGAGTGAATTATTACTAATACATAATTTTTTTTCATTTTTGTTTTTGTTTGTTTTTTTACCTATGTTGCTTATAAAATTTTACTATCGATAATTTTATTTTTTTATAGGATATATTCCTATATTGAAAATAGATAAAATAAATTACCATTAGTTTTTAACATAGTTCAAAGCAACGTAGTCTTCATTACTAAACATTTAAAGACAATGTAACAAAATTTTCGCTGAAGACAACAATACCTCAAAATTGAAAAATTTAGGCAATGGATAAAATGATTGCTTGAGAACATTAAAGGGATGATAGACCTCAAAATGATTGTTTGAGAACATTAAAGGGATGATAGACCTCAAAATGATGGCTTGAGAACATTAAAGGAATGATAGACCTCAAAATGATTGCTTGAGAACATTAAAGGGATGATAGACCTCAAAATGATTGCTTGAGAACATTAAAGGGATGATAGACCTCAAAATGATTGCTTGAGAACATTAAAGGGATGATAGACCTCAAAATGATTGCTTGAGAAAATTAAAGGGATGATAGACCTCAAAATGATTGCTTGAGAACATTAAAGGGATGATAGACCTCAAAATGATTGCTTGAGAACATTAAAGGGATGATAGACCTCAAAATGATTGCTTGAGAACATTAAAGGGATGATAGACCTCAAAATGATTGCTTGAGAACATTAAAGGGATGATAGACCTCAAAATGATTGCTTGAGAACATTAAAGGGATGATAGACCTCAAAATGATTGCTTGAGAACATTAAAGGGATGATAGACCTCAAAGACAACTTGGAATATTGTTATCTAAACATTTTTTGTGAATTCCACTAAAAAGTGCTATGTATCACCTCTTACTTTTGTAATGTAACATTCTCATATAATAACACATTTTTAAAACCTAAGATTTTCCGAACTGTTGAGTAGACACAATTTTTTATCAGGCAGCTAGACAACATTCGGGCAAGACTAATTCAGAACGTTTTAGTAAAACATGGGACTTGGGCAGAAACAGAACAGAGACTGATAATAAAATTTAAAAAGGACTTCTTTGAATTTATAAAAAAATTAGACTTTAAATAACTTACGGAAGATTGTAGGAAGGCAGTTTAATTCAGATACTTTGGCAAATCTTGTTGTGCTTTATCAATTTTCTTTAATAATTTTTGTTTTTTTTAAATTTGTTCATTTTTATTTTAAAGCATTATGTACTTATATTTATATTTAGTGATATATATTTGTGTGTAAAAATATGCCTTTTTATATTTATGTGTTTTTGTAACTTATTTGCTTGTTATAGAAGGAGAATATATAAATATAATAAAAATATATATATATGTTGGAATTACATTTTAAGATATTATAATATTTGTAACTTTTCTATGTTTGATGTAAGTGGCCTGTAGCCTTCTTGGCATGGATTCTACTAAATTTGAAGTATCTTGTAAAGTAATTTTCTTCTAACTTTTAAAAAAAAATCTCTAGTTCTGTACCAAACATGGGGGACCTAGTGCTGCAACCTCTTAGAGTGATAGTGAACTATGCCAATATTTTCAGGATGAAATAACTCAGAGCCTGGGTCCAAGCAGCCCCACTCAAGATTAAAGCAGTTTTATTGAACGTTTGAGTTTTATAATCTATTCTCTTCAAGCTAACATCAATAGGATTAACACCTGCTTATTTAGAAGTCTCAAATCTGGAGAGTGTTTAGAAATGTGAAAAAGCTTTAGGAAATTTGATAATAACCCTTTTTATAGAAGACTGTTTAGGAGCATTATACAGTTGAAAGGAGTATGTATTGTTAATGCCTGATTTTCTAGTACTTTTCCTCAAAATACAGCCCAATATATAAATATAAACATATCTATCTTAACTGAGAACATGATCAATAATTAACAGTTGACTAACTTCCCCAGACCCACACTATCATATTAACAGTTGACTAACTTCCCCAGACCCACACCATCATATTAACAGTTGACTAACTTCCCCAGACCCACACCATCATATGACCTCCAAGACATTAACAGTCGACTAACTTCCCCAGACCCACACTATCATATTAACAGTTGACTAACTTCCCCAGACCCACACTATCATATTAACAGTTGACTAACTTCCCCAGACCCACACCATCATATTAACAGTTGACTAACTTCCCCAGACCCACACCATCATATGACCTCCAAGACATTAACAGTTGACTAACTTTCCCAGACCCACACTATCATATTAACAGTTGACTAACTTCCCCAGACCCACACTATCATATTAACAGTTGACTAACTTCCCCAGACCCACACTATCATATTAACAGTTGACTAACTTCCCCAGACCCACACTATCATATTAACAGTTGACTAACTTCCCCAGACCCACACCATCATATTAACAGTTGACTAACTTCCCCAGACCCAGACCATCATATTAACAGTTGACTAACTTCCCCAGACCCAGACCATCATATAAACAGTTGACTAACTTCCCCAGACCCACACCATCATATTAACAGTTGACTAACTTCCCCAGACCCACACCATCATATTAACAGTTGACTAACTTCCCCAGACCCACACTATCATATTAACAGTTGACTAACTTCCCCAGACCCACACCATCATATTAACAGTTGACTAACTTCCCCAGACCCACACCATCATATTAACAGTTGACTAACTTCCCCAGACCCACACCATCATATTAACAGTTGACTAAGTTTCCCAGACCCACACCATCATATTAACAGTTGACTAACTTCCCCAGACCCACACCATCATATTAACAGTTGACTAACTTCCCCAGACCCACACTATCATATTAACAGTTGACTAACTTCCCCAGACCCACACCATCATATTAACAGTTGACTAACTTCCCCAGACCCACACCATCATATCAACAGTTGACTAACTTCCCCAGACCCACACCATCATATTAACAGTTGACTAACTTCCCCAGACCCACACCATCATATTAACAGTTGACTAACTTCCCCAGACCCACACCATCATATTAACAGTTGACTAACTTCCCCAGACCCACACCATCATATGACCTCCAAGACAATGCACTTGTAATCTATTTTTCTCCAGATGAAAATTATAATTCTCTAGAACTTCATTGGCTTTTTGATAAACGTACAGGGCAAATCAAGCCTCCTTTTTTAATAACTTCAAATATAAATGGTTTATACCTAAGCATTCTACTTTTATATCTATAAAGATGATTTGAATTGTTTCCAACCGCATGTTCTTGATAGTCAGGCCTTGTCCATTGTCTAATATATATTTAGTTGGCATAAATCGTAAGGTGTTTGTAAATAAACATGTCTTCTATTTAACTGTATATTCATTCCTCCATTTAACTAACATGAAACAAATAAATAATATTTTTTAAGTTCTTATAGCTTATTTCTCATTGAATGAATGTCAACTTGCCAACAAAAAGTTTAATATCGTTTTAGATTTTGTCAAGTTGAATATCAACAAAATAATGCTTGGTACATCGAATACAACTAGATATCAATAAAAAGAAAAACAATTAAAAATTGAGACAATGATTTACAAAAGGCGCTAAATCCATTTTTTGAAATTTCACAGGAAATGCAAAAGTCTCTCCTTAATTTGTTATTGGATCAATTTACCTGACTTTTTGCAGAAAAATCTTATTTTTTTTTACAATTTTAGCAACTTTGATTTGTACTTTCTAACACTTTTCTCATGATTTCTTGGTACCATAGAATGAATACAGTACTTTTGCACTAAATGATGGACTATAGTGCTTATTGAAAGAATATAACCTCTTTCATTAAACTAAAAATTAAAACTGTTAATTAGGTTGACACTTACCTAAGTAGGGACATAACAATTCTTGGTTTAGCTCCAGCCTTTCCACCCATTATTTAAATTTCCCTTCTGGTCGGTCGGATTTACCGTTTTTTCCCCTCAGCCAGAGCCTGAAAATCCCTCAATTTTTCCCCCTCACATAAATATAAACAAAAGCGTAGGTAATGCATATTATATTACATAAATGTTATCTATTTCTGAATTAAATGTATATATAAATTTTTTAATTGAATAATCAAGTTTCCTAGTTATGATAGCCACCAATATGTTTGTATAATGCTATTACCATCTTAATACGTCCCAATATGGCTGAATTCAAATAATTTAGTGAGAAAAAAATTCAGTAGATTACCTCTCTAAAGAAAAGACAAACTTTTGAAATAATATAAAAATATATTATAAACTAAAATAGAACAGCTTAAGTTTTGATGAAGCCCTTGCCTTAACTCAAATACTTTTTAGGTACCCAAGTAGCGGAAAATTTGGTTTTTAGGAAGGTAATTTTCAAACTTCCTGCCCCACTCCTCTCCCCTTAGCTCGGCCTCTGGTTTTGGGCAAGTAAACTCTCATCTCAGAGCGGATAATTTACTTAAGCCTGGCAGACAATTAATATAAAAAATATAGCAAAGTTAGGAATTTAATCTTTCGATATTTTTTTTTTCCTGCTAAGTAAATGATTTAGAAAACATCTACTAGTTGACTAGTTATTACTAAACGCGGCCAATGATTTAGGAAACATCTACTAGTTGACTAGTTGAAACATCTACTAGTCAACTAGTTGAAACATCTACTAGTCGACTAGTTGAAACATCTACTAGTTGACTAGTTGAAACATCTACTAGTTGACTAGTTGAAACATCTACTAGTCGACTAGTTGAAACATCTACTAGTCGACTAGTTGAAACATCTACTAGTCGACTAGTTGAAACATCTACTAGTTGACTAGTTATTACTAAACGCGGCCAATGATTTAGGAAACATCTACTAGTTGACTAGTTGAAACATCTACTAGTCAACTAGTTGAAACATCTACTAGTCGACTAGTTGAAACATCTACTAGTTGACTAGTTGAAACATCTACTAGTTGACTAGTTGAAACATCTACTAGTCGACTAGTTGAAACATCTACTAGTCGACTAGTTGAAACATCTACTAGTCGACTAGTTGAAACATCTACTAGTTGACTAGTTGAAACATCTACTAGTTGACTAGTTGAAACATCTACTAGTCGACTAGTTGAAACATCTACTAGTCGACTAGTTGAAACATCTACTAGTCGACTAGTTGAAACATCTACTAGTCGACTAGTTGAAACATCTACTAGTTGACTAGTTGAAACATCTACTAGTTGACTAGTTGAAACATCTACCAGTCGACTAGTTGAAACATCTACTAGTTGACTAGTTGAAACATCTACTAGTCGACTAGTTGAAACATCTACTAGTTGACTAGTTGAAACATCTACTAGTTGACTAGTTGAACTAGACGCGGCCACTACCAACATCACCTTTAACTTTATTGTAAAATGTGTGGTATTGGTTAACTTTAAAAAGGTAAATATCTGTTATTATTATTATTAATTTGCACAACAGTCCTTAAAGAACCTGGGCATCAGAAACAAACTTTCGCCAGGCTTCTCTATCGGCAACCATTGTTCTCCATCTTCTTATTCCTATGCGGCTAAGGTCGACTTCGACGTCGTCGATCCACCGCAGCTGTGGCCTTCCCCTTGGGCGTCGATCCACCGCAGCAGGGGTCTTCCCCTTAGGCGCGCCCCTCCTCGGCGGTCGTAGAGTAGTCTCTTTGGCAGCATCCCTTCTTTCATCCTCTATACATGACCTAACCATTTGAAACAGTACCTTTTAATAGTGACCACGGTGTCTTCATTGTTGTAGAGCGAAGTTTTTCCTTATTCGCCATTGATCATTTATTCTCTTGGGGCCGTATATTTTTCTCAGGACCTTCCTTTCCCAGAATGTCAGCGACTTCTCGCTTCCTTTCGTCAAAACCCATGTTTCATGATGGAGAATGTACTCGGGCAATAGTTGGGAGGAACGAAGCGAGATCCAACCTTTTCAAGAGGACAACAAGAGCGACAAAGGAAATTTATATGGTAAAAAGAAAAAGAGCCAAAGAGATAAGTCGAAGGAAAAAGAGAGAATGGGAGATAGAAATAATAAAAGATATTCTAGAGCAGTATGCAGCGAAAGAGTCCAGGAAATTTTACAAAGGAATAAAAAATGCAACGATCGGTTTTAAACCGCATCTGGATTATTGTAAATATTTGTTAAATGAGGAAAATTAATCAAATTTTAGAATATGATTTAAGAAAATATATAAGATTAAGAAGCTTTTTCTTTGAATTTTAACCTTTGCACGTATGGAAATCAGACACCTAGATTTTTAAAAATCTTGAACGTTGTTTCCGCGTGAACGATTTAATTTTTTTCCGATTAATATTAACAGGTCATTTTCTTTCTGTTTGTTCGTTCAACCTAATTTTCCTTGTCATGAATATGTATTATTTAGTTCCAAAAAAAAAAAATTACTGTGGCTGTCCCATTATTATTGTTGTACCTTGGATTAATTATAATTAACTATTATTATTTAAGAGCGCAACAAACTGGTCTTGGCCTCCAGTCGTCGCGGTCTTGTGCCTCATCCGCTTCATCCAGTTGTTGACTCCCAGGATATTGTTAGTCTCCCGCGCCAGAGCAGCCGACCACCTCAGCTTTGGTCTTCCTCTCCTCCTTGTTCCATGAATTGGCTGTGTAACCAATATTTCTGGTATTTCTTCGACCGCCATCTTGGCGATGTGCCCCGCCACCAGTTTTCCCGAAGGCACTATAGAGCTCCCTGTTTATGCGTAATTTCCATTCCCATCCAATAATATGGCGAAGAACATTTCTTTCAGAAGTAAAGATGTCTTTTTCGGAAAAATAGATGTTGACCAACGCACTGATCCATGAAGAAGTACGGGGCTCACCAAGGCTTTATAGAGGTGGAGCTTGGTCAGGCACGGTCACGAAGTTATCCTCTTTATGATTACAAGATTATAATTTGTTGGGGTTGGGCTTTCTTTTTTTATTGACCAATGAGAAGAAATATATTTACTTTCATAGTTATGACGTAGCAGTTCCATCTTCTCCCTCTACTTTTGTCGATTCTTCTTGTCGCGTAGCCATTTCTCATCCTTCCTTCTTTGTCTGTCCATTAATGGAGTTCCATGGTCCTAACCATGGTTTCATTGCCCGACTACGGCGAAGCAACAAGGAGAGCAGCTTGACCGTTAGTAGTTATCTGACGATTTTTGGAGCGAACGGCTCAACCGATTTTTAAGTTTTATGGCTCAAATTATTCATTGTGATATCGTTAATGTTTTGAAACATTTTGAGTTCAAAATACTAAAGAAATGTTGTATTATATATGTCCGTTTGAGGGTATCTAACGGTTTTTTGAGAGAATGGCTCAACCGGTTATCAAGTACTAGGTTGTTACAGAAGTCCTTGTGCATTTGAATAGCTTTATTTTAGATTACCTATTTTAAACATTATTGAATACTACTCTTCAAAGTAAAGTCCATTGTTTTCAATTACTTTAACCCATATTTCTGCCAGTAATTGGATTTGATGCCGATACCACCCCTTTGGTTTTGGGGCAAAGAATTCTTCATGTCCAATTTTTACGTCCGCGTAATTATCAAAGATCCTACCTTTTAAAAAATGAGCCATTGATCTAACCAAACCAGGATATGGCAAAACGTTTACTCCTTGCAGTTCCGATTATTTTTCCTTAGTCAAACGAGAACGACGTGCAGGTGCATTGTCGTGTTGCAAAATGGCTTGGTTCCCGTTGATCAAAACTGGGCACTTTACACTCAAAACTGCATAAACTCTGTCTAGTTGTTCACAGTAAAGGTTTGAGTCCACTACCCGTCCATCAGGAACAAGCTTAAAATGTAAAACGCCTTCGAAGTTTCAGGAAACACAAAGCATTACTTTTTTCCCAAACCGATCTTGGCGAACCTCCGGTTGTTTAGCTTCACATGGCCGTACCCGATGCTCATCCTCACTTGTGATAATTGTTTTCCAGAACCTGTCATCTTTCGGGTTTTGAACCAAAATTTTGCACATATCAACTCGCTGCTGGGCTTGGGCCTCTGTCAAGTCATGTGCGTCGGACCTTGGTCTTATATTCCGTACGTCCAGGTTTTTAAGATGACAAGCCACTGTGGCATTAGAAGCACCTAATACGGCCGATAAATCACGCGTAGTTGCCTTTGGGTCCTGGTTCACACATTCAAGAAGAACGTCATCACCAACGACCGATGGGCGACCTGATCTGGGTTCATCTGCAAGGCTCATATTCCCATTTTTGAAACGCCTGAACCAAAGTGCGGCAGTATTTCGATGGATAATTGATTCTCCTTCTATGGTACAAATTTCTTCGGGGCTGCCTTTGCGCTTATACTTGTTTTCCGGTAATGCCTCGAAAGACCGCGAATCACAATGTTTTCTTCTGGCATTGCACGTGCGTTTTAAAAATGTAAATGACCCCCTAAGCCAAGTCACAAGGAATAAAAGGAAAAGTCAAAGGAAACATTGACATAAATAGTAGGAACAAAAACATTCAAACAAAGGGTTATGTTCATGCACAAGAACTTTTTTATCAACCTAGTATGATGAATCAAACTACTCCTTGTGTTCCGGTGAGTGTTTTGATACATTTTGAGCTCAAAGTACTAAACAAATGTTGTATTAATTGTGTTCAATCTATCCACCAGAGGATATATAACGATTTTTTGAACGAACTACGCGTCCGATTTTTAAGTTTGGTGGCTCAAATTACCCAGTGAACTCCCGTTTTGAAACATTGGGAGCTCAAAATACTGAAAGAATGTTACATTATATTTTAAATGTTTTCGGCTTTATTTTTATGTTTCTTGTTATATCAATTAAGTCGTTTATTTCCAAAATGAACCCTAATAATTATTGACAAATTATTTTTCTATAAATATATTTGTATATCTATATAATTTTATGTAATTTATTATATGTTATAATCCATATAATTATTAGTGATTTTTTTTTTAATTCGTTTTAGTAAAATTTCATATTTTGAGCAGAAACTTTCACTTCTAAATTCTATTATTCCATTGTCCTGAAAAAGTATAAAAATATTTACAATACAACCATATTAATTTTAGGCAATCATCAAATAAGAATGTGTTTTTCCTTTTTTTGATTCATCAGTTTTAAGAATTTTTAAATAATTGCTACCATAAATTAAAAATGAACCGTGTAGTTCATTTGAACTAGTTCAATAAGAAGAACAATTTGAACTAGTTCAATAAGAAGAACGATTTGAACTAGTTCAATAAGAAGAACGATTTGAACTAGTTCAATAAGAAGAACGATTTGAATTAGTTCAATAAGAACGATTTGAACTAGTTCAATTACAAGAACGATTTGAACTAGTTCAATAAGAAGAACGATTTGAATTAGTTCAATAAGAACGATTTGAACTAGTTCAATTACAAGAACGATTTGAACTAGTTCAATAAGAAGAACGATTTGAACTAGTTCAATAAGAAGAACAATTCCTCAAAAAGAAGACATTAACCATCTCCAATCAGAGCGGTAATACAAACAGTACCAAGTGAACCAATGAAAAATCACAAACATGGAGAAAAACAATAAAATAATATGAAAATCAAGATTTTCTGCTTTCAAATCATAAAATATAGTACCTTTTGGAATACAAATATGTCAAAATATCGATTTCGAAATAATTGTCCTCTAGTAAGAACCTTTTGGAAATCAACATCTCAATTGAGAAATTAGGACACAAACACATAAAGTATTTATATTCTTTATATGCTTTTTGCTACCCCATATTAAAAAAAAAAAAATGAAATATGAACATGCATTTTGCTATTGAATTTCAAAAAGCATAATTATCTCAAAAGAAGAATTATGCTGTTTCTTTTTTAAGTCACCACCTACATAGACAACAAAAAAAAAATTGAAAGGCAATAAATGGATGCTAAGGTTGAAATAATTGTGATACAATCTGTATTAATTAAATATTTATACTTCAATAATTTTTATTAAAACAAAATTATGTATATTTGTTTTGTTTTGGGTTTTTTTATTTTTCCTGTAAATATATTAGAACTAAATTGATAATAAGCTCATTATGAGCTCGATAGTAACATTAATAAAAAAAAAAGAATTCAATAATTTAAACAAAATAATCATACAGATGAATTTATTTAATGTGATTACAAATGAAATACCAAGTATACAATTTAAATAATAGAATAAATATTTTTAACAATTACAAAAAAAAAAGTGAAACCAATAATCAAGCGTTCACATAACACGTGTGTTAAGCTTATTCAAACAGCCTTTAAAAATTAGAATACAAATCTATTTAAACATTGTGATCAATAAAACAAAATCTTTCTAACAATTTAATTTTGCATATTGTAACTTAAAATAAACTTCATTTCGTAGAACAGAGACATAAATGATGATGAGCCATACTTAAGCTAACTTTTTCATTTTTCTGTAAGAATTGTCTATATTTGCATGTAACCAATTTTCATTCAAGTGCACCAAATGTAAATATAAGTTAATACAAATATTTTCGTTTAATCTATAATACAAAACATTGGAGTTAGTACTTTTAAAAAAAATAGATAAGAGCAAAGTTATTTAACTTAGCTGTTAATTTTTTTTTTTTAAATAGTAGTATTACATAAAAAAAAAAATTGCAGAAAATTTATAAATGTGAGAGAAAAGGACATCACATTTTTAAATATGAATTAAAATACTAATAAAGTAATAATATATGACTATTATTCCAATTTGATTGCACAATCTGTTCGGAGGCAAAAAAGTGGCCAACCTTAAGGTTTTGGGGACTTTTTCTTCATCTCATACCCGGGCAATGATTCATCCGATCTTTAAAAAGGCCATTGTGTAGCTCAAGTTTAGCAGAACAGTTTGCAACATTAAACTTAGTCCATAGGTTGTTATGATGGAAAAATGTCAAAATATCGATCTGGATTTAACCCTCATTCAAATTAAAATGTTTATACAAAAATATATATATACATATATTTTAAAATACTGTTGTTGCCTCATCACCAGAAGGTTCAATTATTATGTAGCTCATGTGTGGTTCATTTCTTGCTGTCGCATGTGTACTAACCAATTTTTTTAGTTAATTAAAAAATAAAATATTTAAAAAAATAAAATCAGAGTTGACATAGGAACACAATAGAATCAGTGTATATTTTTATTAATTTTTATAATTCAATTACATTCATAATTAGTATGCTTTGAGCTGTCAATTATTTTAAAAGGCTGTGGAAATATCAATTATTTATTTTGTATAAAAATCGAATAAATAATGAATGATGGCCACTTTTATTTTCTCCCCGGAGATTGCTGTTATCAATATTTTGGAAAGAATGGGAAGCAGATAATCATTAACAATTGAGTCAAAAGATGAAAGGAAAATATTTACTTAACGGCTCCTCCAAAACAAACCAAAAACCAACTAGGCCTTTTCAGGAGAAGAAAATATATCATTCGCAAAACTGTGAAACCACCGCAGTCCAAAATGGCTCGATTTAGATATTTCATTTCTTCCTAAATTTTATGCCAAACAATTAATTTTTTCTACTAGATAGTATATCACTTGCTACTGCATACTATTTAAATAAAAAAACTTAATATGATGAAAATCTAATTTATTAAACTTTTCTGTCTCTTCTGAAAAGTTGTGATTAGACAGCTATGTGGATTCACACTTTTGCTGATGATATGTTCAACACAACCTCTATGCAATTCACATTTAAATCCTCATCAATTTTATCTAAAAGTAATGGCAACTTAGGTTTCTATTTTTCATTAACTTTCAGTAGTTAAAAACTGATACATCGTCATAACATGTTAACATTTTGGGGCTTCACCATCTTTAGAACAAAAAATTCTGCAATTGAAATTACATCTATCAAATAAATCTACTTAATATATTTTTTTAAACAATATAATAAGTAAATATTAAAATTACGCCTCACAGGGACAAAGTGCAAATAACATGATTCTTGAATAGTTAAAAGTGACCAAGGTGAGCTAATCCATACCTCAATTGTTATAACTTTTTTAAAGTAATTTATTAATGTATGACGAAAAAATTATAATAGTTGACAAAAGGAATAATCTTGTAAAAAATGTTAGCTATTTAGTTGCCATTATTTCATTAAAATTGAAAGAACTACCTACAAAATTGAAAAAAAAAACAACATAATCGAGCCTATTCAAAGATGAACACATATTTTTGTAGATTCATCCAAAATGATATCGGTGGGCTGCTTTGTTTAATTCATTCAATATTAATTAGAATAATTAATTATTTCTAATCCTCAATAACTATACCGCATTCAATAAGGCTGAGAGAACAAGCGACAATTCCTCCTTCTCAGCAATGCCAACTTGACAAACAGCGCTATCTTATTTTAATCAAGCCATAAACTTTAATTGCAATAACAATGTCGATTGCTTGAAGCGTAAGAATAAAAAAACTACAAACCAAACTAAATTAGAAATTTCAAGTAGTAAAACTATTTAGCAACGAATCAAAGAAAAAAAATGTTTTCTTTAAATGTAAATTTATAAGAGAATATTTCGGCATGCACAAGAAAATTAAGAAGCTGAAGCTATTTCAAGATATTGCATGTAATAAAAATAATATATCAGTTCAGCGATATTATTCACCAAAATGAAGTGAAAAACTTTGAGAAACTCCTCGAATTACAAGCAAGACTAAAGAATTTTTTTTATAATACTCATGAAGATAAAACCTAACTAGGAAATAGAAGATAAAACCTGACTAGGAAATAGAAGATAACTATAAGGCATCATCTATAAGAAATTTAACTTTCATAAACTTATCGACAATTTAACAACTTGTTACTACCAAATTTCTAAATATATTAAAACCATAATTTTGTTATCTCAATTATTATTTGATAATATTGCAATAACTCCAAACAGATTCTACACTTTAGCAAGTCTTAACCCTCTTATAAGCGAATAATTTACATAGTTGTTTCAATCGCAATTTCAAAGATATTTCTTTTTACCATAAATTATAGTCTAAGGTTTAGTTACATATATATATACACTTAGCAGAGGCCGAAACAATTATTCACATTACACTTTATAGTTTCATAATTTCTATAAAATGTAAATGTTTTAAGTGTCAGCTCGACTTTAATTCACTGTGAACTCTTGTTAACTCAAACTGAAGGAAATGAGAAATGACTTAGAGTTATCTCTACTACGAGATAAAAATATTTTGTTACAGAGGTTAACTTTTGAGATATAAAGGTAATATTTCTAATTGAGATTCAACGGCTTGAATAAAATAATACATAGATAAAACATGAATGTTTTTTCATCCAACTTTTACATTTTAAAGATGGTGGATTTCTTAAATATATAAGATTATTTTTTTGTTTACATAGTTCATGCCATTTATTCTGTCCGAAGCATAAGATTCAATAGAAAAAGTAAATTAATAGAAGAAATAGGAATCAAATACCTCATTCCTCTAGCTTGTAGTGATTAAATTTCTCATGAAATTATTTTGAGTTATCCTCTTATTTCTTTTAAATTCGAGTTATCGAAGAATTCAAGTTATTGAGTTTCGAGTTATCACGAGTCAACAGCATTAGTGTATATAAAAAAAACGTCTAAAAGAAATAGTTAAAAATTTGAAATAGTGTCACTGATAATAATAACTATAAAATGATTCAGAGTTTGTTATTTATTATTATTTATTAAGGTGCGATGAATCAAGGGTAAATAGTAATCCTGTTGAAAACTAATGGACAGCAATTCAATACGTTTATATTTAAAATACTATATCATTTCAGTCATAACTTTTCCTTTGTAGTTCTTATATTATAAATAATAAAAAACAATTATTTTCAGCAATTTGTTAAACTAAATTTAAAGAATATTATAAGTAATATAAGTTAAAAAAATTTCACCATTAATGTTTTAGAATAATTTAATTTAATATATATATATATATATATATATATATATATATATAAAAGAACAAAAATGCCTGACTCGGAGAAATTAGTATAGTACTTCATTAAATGAACGAATGCCATAGACCAGCAACTTAAAGCTTCCCTTCTTCTTTTTCTCACAAAACTTGAAAATTTAAGTTAAAGTAACAATTCTTTATTATAAAAAATTTGAAATTAAAAATAATACATATATATGTATAAAAAAGATTTGATATCAACAAATTAAAATTAATTTTTATTTTTTTCATTTATGGAATAGAAGATAACAATTTATTTTGATCGCCGATACAAAAGGGATACAGACATACATATGTACTGTATATGGTTGTACATTGTTTTTCAATTCCTTCATCTAAAACAGCAGTTAAGATTTTTTGGAAAAGAATTTATCCTTGATTAATGCTAACAGATGCAATCAAATGCTGATTTTATTGTTCAAATTTTCTATTTGAGACTATGCCCATTTTTTTTACCACAAGTAAAACAAGTCTAACATCTCAACAATTCATTTTAATATATTATATTTATATATTATTTTTACTGCTATGCAAAAAATTTGTCTGTTTAAAATATCCCGAAATCATCACTGGTATAAGAGGACTTTGTAGACCAGAACATAGTTATTACAAAAAATTGTTTAGCAAAAACTTGAAAAAAAATTATTTCATAAAAATATTCTATATAAAATCAATCTAAAAGGTACAGTTAATTTACTCGAGAAACAAATCAAATCATACCAAAAGAAAATTTGTAGTAACCTTGTTATACTTATAACAATAACTTGCTGAATTTAAAAAATATATAGATAACTTTAATAGATTATATTTGAAATCTAATAAAATATAAAAAAAAAACATTCTTGGCCGAAAAACAGCAGCAGGGATAACGTAAATAATAAAGTGTTGAAGAATAAGACTTATTTTCACTTGACGCACGCATGATGGTACAGAAGAATCAATCCCTAAGACTTGTTTTGTTTACAGTAAAAAAAAAAAAAAAAAAAGTAGGTAATTTTGTTTAAATAAATCTTCAGCTTCAGGAAAAATTAAAAAACAAAAAATATAAAAATTAGTAATTGAAAACTTATTTGATTTCTTAATCTAACATACCTAAATTGATTAAGATATTAAACAAATATTAAATAATCCAGCCCTCTAATAACTATTAATATTTACTGATTTAAGATTAAAAAAACAAAATAATGAATAAATTCTTAATAGCCAAATTACAATTGCATTATAACAATAAGATGAAATCTGTCTATTTTTTAAGTTACTATATCTCTCTTCAATATCTGCCTACCGTATCTGCCTTCAAGGGGCACAATGACATAAATGATACCATTACTATTAAAATATATATTATAACCAAAATCTAAGATGGTTGATGAGCACTTATTCCTCATTATTTTTTCAAATTATAATTTTTTAAAAACTGTATTTGAAGTTCTATCTCTAAGAGAATAAGGAACGTTATCACTCCATTTTTTTTTCTTTCTTTTTATATAAAATTTTAAGTGAAAATTTGGACTAATAAATCCCTAAGACAGTTAATTGAACTATAAACATTTTATAACAAAAAACTCAACTGACTTATGATACAGATTTTATACACGTTATGTATATACACATATGGTACAATATTTTACAGTTTAAAGCATGTTTCAATTTTTCAAGCCCATTAATCAATAAATTGCACATTTGACAATTATTTTATAAAAAATGATTTTCAAGTGAACATGAATTACTTATTGACCAATAGTGGTAAGTTGTTTAACACATTATTTTATACTAAATAATTAAACTAGTAAAATTGGTTAAATTATATTCCATTACAACTTTGTTAAGAAAAATGGCCTATCTATCAGTCGTCATAATTCTTTTTACACTTTATTCTGTGTAATCTTTTAAAGTTTAATAAAACTTTTGTACTAAATAAACAAAGTAGAAATAAAAATTATCAAACATTTAAATTCTAATAAAAATAGGCTCAAAAAAGAAAAAGTTCTTAAAGTTTGATATGGTAACTTAATTAGCCTATTTTAAAGAATAAAAAACAAAATTTCACAAAATTTTCATTTTGTTCCCTAAAAATAAATAAATAATAAACTGAAAACAGACTTAAAATTAAAATTATATACAAAGGATTTCAAATATTTGCCTCATAGAGAAAAAAAAACATAAGATAAAAGCTTAAAAGATAAAGCAGACTAAGAATTAAAAACTAACTCCAGATACAATACAATACTATATACCAATACTATATACAATTCCTTTACTATTATAAAAAAGTCCACAGGTGTCATTCTGCATTGTGATTAACCCATTTATAAGGATTTTTAGCGAGTGGAGTGTGGTCGAACTCACAGCTCCCTTTTGTGCAGTTGATCCCGAACTTGCAAGGCTGGAAAAAAAAAAAAAAATCCAAGATAACATCCAGGGTATAATATTGGCAAGGTATAACATTATAAAGTATTATATTGGTAGGTTATTATATTATAGGTTATTATCTTCGGCAGGTTATTATATTATAATATAATACCCGTGTAAATTATAAATGTATATTATAAATGATACCCCTATAGAGTATCATATTGGCAAGGTATCGTATTATAGGGTATTATATTGTCAGTACTAATTATATATCGAAGAAATCGAAAATACAGCAATGCAACTAGGCCTGAGGATAAACGAAAGAAAAAAATCTGAATATGAAATCCTCACGGAAAAATGTAACAATACGTGAATCAGTAAAGATTAATCAACATCATTTTCCAGTGGGTAATAAACTCAAATGTCTTGAAGTGGTAGTGGCAGAGCAAAACAAAATGTAGGCCGAAATAAAAGCCTGAATTACAGCAGGCAACAAGTGTTTCAAGCCCTAGCAAAATCACTAAAATCAAAGGAACTCTCTTGCGACACGAAGGTGACCGTTTATAAAACAATTATAAGACCAGTGGTTACCTATGGGGGTGAAGCATTTGTTTTGACTCAGAAAAGTGAGAAGTTGCTGACAACCTAGGAAAGGAAGGTCCTAAGAAAAATATACAGGCCCAAGAGAATAAATGATCAGCGACGAATAAGGAAAAACATTAAGTTATATGAGGTCTAAAACAATGACAACATTGTGGTCACTATTACAGTGACCAGGCTATGTAGAGAGGATGTAGGAGGGGAGCCTGCTAAAGAGGTTGCTCTACGGCCGCCCAGGAGAGGTAAAGTAAAGCAGCCTGGTTTTTGAGGCCCAGGTCCGTTGAGGAAAGTTGTTGTATAAATTAATAATAATAATCTCATGTTTTTATAAAAGTGAACTCAAACATAAAATAATTAGCAATGTTATGGCTTTATTCATAAGAAATATTGGGAAAATAAATGGAATTTCATCTGAAGAAATGAAGCGGAAGAAACTGATAGTTTCAAAATGATTTTAAAGGAAACGAAACAATTTTGTTTGGAAAGGGAGGATGAATCAAAATCAATACAAACATCAAAAAAGTAATTTTTTTATTACTATTTAGGTGCCTCATTCACAAGTTATATCATAAAAGCACTAACCATCCAAAGATAAAAAAAAAAAAAAAAAATAAACATAGCCAAATATTTAATAACGATAAAAAATTATACTTACAATTCCAGTAGTCGCTGAATAGCTATGCTGGTAAGGGCAGAATGGCTTCTTGCAGTTGGGGTAGTACATACAAATTTGACCGTTCGAAGGAGCTAAAGGAACTTTAGTCCACACTTTAGCTGAAATTAAACAACAAAGTTAGTTATAATATTAAATTGAATAATTAATATAATGTATTATATTAATATAGCAATAACACATTACACCATTTAGTTATCTGTTACATTACACCATTTAGTTATCTGTTACATTACACCATTTAGTTATCTGTTACATCACTTTAACTACTACCGATAGTCTGGAGCTGAGGCCCCAAAAAATGTCTGATTTCGAGAAAATTTTCGACCATTTAGGCCAAAAATACTCTCATAATAGACTGAAAATATGAACATCTGCCACCCTAGATCGGTAGCAATCAAATTTTATAGACCAACGAGTTCGTTATTTTCATCACTTTTTTTCAGATTTTCCTCAGTAACTCGCTTCTAGTGCATTTTAGGTAAAACTTTGGCATTACCAATTTTAAAGAACATTAAACTTCCTGTAAGTTTTATCTTTAGTATTTTTTAAATTCGGAACAGCTGCTAAAATATAGTCTACAAACTGTCAAAAAAAGTTAGATAATCAGTGGTTTTGCCTTAATAACTATTTTTTAGTACAAAATGCATGATAACGAATCTTGTAGAGGATTAAATTTCTTACAAGATTCATACAAAATATTTGTAATTACTCTCAACAGACTCCAAGTAATATTGAAGTAACAATTTTAGAGAAAGGGAAATTATTATTTTAACATTTCTTAGCATCAGTTGAGAATAATTATAAATATTTTGTATGGATATTATAGAAAATGTAGTCCTGTACTAGACTGGTTATTAAGCATTTTGTATTAAATTGTACTAAGAAATAATTATTAAGGCAAAATCTCTGAATATTCAACTTTTTGCGTATTCTTTAAATTTTTCAAATGTTTACGGTTCCGCATCTCATCAGCTGTTCCAAATTTAAAAAAATTGTTACATGCAAAACTTGCAGGAAATTTAAAATTAAATTAATTAATTAAATTTAAAATTGGATATGTTAAACTTTTACCTAATATGCACTGGAAGCGAGTTATTGAGGAGCATCTATAAAAAGTCCACTTTCTCTAAAATTGTAATTTCAATATTTCTTGACATCTGTTGAGAGCAATTATAAATATTTTGATTGAATTTTGTAAGAAATTTAATCCTCTGCAAGGTTGGTAGTTATTATGAATTTTGGATTACAGTGCACTGAAAAATATTTATTAATGCAAAACCACTGAATATCTAATCTAACTTTTTGCCTTTTTTGACAGTTTGCAGATCTGTATCTCAGTAGCTGTTCCGTAGGTCAACTTTGTTGACCTATAAAATTTGATTACAACTGATCGAGGGTGGCAGAAACTCGTATTTCCACTTTATATAAGAGTACTTTCGGCCTAGGCGATCGAAAATTTTCTTGAAAGCAGAAACATTTTTTGGCCTCAGCTCCCAGACTACAATGATTGGTCAACAACAATCTATATTCTAGAGAGAAAACTATCCATATCATGTGGGTGGCAGTCATATGGTCTGGCCTAACAGACCAGCCCCTGGTGGGTTTCGACGATGCAAAAGGTAGGATAGAAGCTTTTATTTTTTTATATTGTATACATGGATGCAAATATGTAAAAAACAAAAAAGTTAACATAGATGACCTTGGGAGAACTTTTTGTTTTTCTCTTTATAATTCCTAAACGATGCATTTCATCCAAAAATTATAGTATAACAAATTAAAGAGCATTAAATCCTGCATCGAATGAATACCAAAACATAATGATAGGGTTAAATTGTGTGATAGAAAACAACTGAGACGAAGAACTATAAATTATTCTCTAGCTTGGAAATGAGTACACTAAGAGAAAACCTTATAGAATAAAAGTTTTAGAAGAGGGAGTTTTTTGTTGACCGTATAATTATATTTAAAGGGAGAAGTTGGTCGGAGGGTGTGGTCAAAGAATTACACTATTATAAGTGAACTTATATATATTGTGCTGACGTTTCGGCTTAAGTTTTAGGCCATCTTCAGGTCTAAAAGGAAAACAAAATAACAACATTGAAGAAAGAGACAGAGGCAGTACCAGTAACAGTAAAAATGATAAAAAACAGAAAATATAAGTAAGATAAAAAAGTATGAAGTATAAAAAGAAAAAGATAACACTAAATTACATAGCACAAGAGACAAATGAAAAAGTAAAATAAAATAAAATAAATGAAATAACAATGTAAAAATTAATTGAAATTAAAATAATGCTTTATTTACACAGGGAATAGTGAAATATATGAAATCTATTAATTAAAAAGACAAATAGTATGAAGGTTTGGTAATGTGGAAAGCATACAGAGATAATTGTGATGTGACAAGTTATGCAAAAGATGACGATGATGTTAAAGATGTTAATTCGATGATGTTAATGTTCGACGATGATGTTAATTCTTTAATGATGTTAAAGAAGTTGACATTGTTGTAATTAAATAATTATGAGATGAAGGAGAAAAATATAAAGTAATGTAAGCCTCAAAACAAAAATAGATAAAAAATCCTATGTGGTGAAGAAAGTTGAAGGATAGAAAACAATGAGGAAAAGGAAATGTAAAGAAAACGTGATAATTACATACTGAAAAATTTTAGAGCATCAAATTTTGCGTCCACTGAAAATCAAAACTTTTAAATTCGGTCAAGTACACCTCTCGAAATTGACAATCTCTCGATCTCCGGCAGTTGGGATATTAGCCCAGAAGAGGTATAATTTTGGATTTCAAAAGGTGGAGTAATTTTGATTTTAAGGTATATTGTATTTATTGCCCTTCTTGTGAAAAAGCCAAGTTTTCGACCTCCTCGTTTTTGTATATTTCCGCCATCTTTAAAAATCTCTAAGATAAAGCACTTTATTTAGTTTTTTCTCAGTAACTCGCTTTCAGTGCATTTAAAGTAAAAATATGTCTGTACCAATTTAAAAAAACATTAAATTTTCTGCAAGTTTTGTTTGTATTAGGTTTTAAAATTCGGAATAGCTACTGAGATATCGGACTGTGTTGTATATCAGCAAACGTGTAAAAAAAAAACGCAAAGCTGTATTTGGTTTCGTCACAATAACTATTTTTTAGAGCAGTTTAGTGTAAAATGCATAATGACCAATCATGAAGAGGATTAAATTTTCTACAAGATTCATACATTCATTTGATTAAGTTCTGTGGTCGGAAACCATCGTCAAAAAATGACAATTTTTTCCCAACTTAGTCAAGACTGAGACATACGAATCTGCAGCATGTAATCAAGAATTTTAAGAGACAAACTCACGAAATGAAAGTTGTAGAGTATCATATTTTGCGTCCACTGAGTGCCGAAATTTTTAAATTCAGTCAAGTACACTTCACTAAATTGCCAATCTCCCGATGTAAAGTAACTGGCCTATGAAGGTACCTAATCTCCCGATGTAAAGTAACTGGCCTATGAAGGTACCTAATCTCCCGATGTAAAGTAACTGGCCTATGAAGGTACCTAATCTCCCGATGTAAAGTAACTGGCCTATGAAGGTACCTAATCTCCCGATGTAAAGTAACTGGCCTATGAAGGTACCTAATCTCCCGATGTAAAGTAACTGGCCTATGAAGGTACCTAATCTCCCGATGTAAAGTAACTGGCCTACGAAGGTACCTAAGAGGCAGATTTGGTTTTGCCTTAATAACTATTTTTCAGTCCAAAATGCATAATAACCAATCTTGTAGATGATTAGATTCCCTACAAAATATTTGAAATTACTCTTAAATAGAAGTTTCCCGATGTCCGGTGATTGACATATGAGTTACAATATTACAACAGTGCGGGGGTAAATCCAACAGTTATTCTTGCTTTAGTATATTTAATCAGGGCCGGATCTAGAGGGGGCAAAAGAGGTACTTGGCCCGGGGAGCAGAATTTATAGGGCAGCAAATTTCAAATGAAATTACTTTTAGGTTAAAAATAAAAATATTTGGTAGCCTTTATGATTATTTTGACTGTCATTTGTTTGACTTAATTCAGTTAATAAAATGAGTTAATTACAAGATGATGATATTTATTTAAAAAAATATTATGTAAATTTTATAGAGGACGGAGTCACCTTCTCCGGAAAAAGAATTCCCCTTTGATCACATGAACGACTGAGCATTTATCAATTTATCAATAGCAACTGACATCTGTATTGACTAACTAAAATGGGTTACTATTCTTACAGTATAGGGTTACTGTTCTTACAGTATAGGGTTACTGTTCTTACAGTATAGGGTTACTGTTCTTACAGTATAGGGTTAATGTTCTTACAGTATAGGATTACTGTTCTTATAGTATAGGGTTACTGTTCTTACAGTATAGGGTTACTGTTCTTACAGTATAGGGTTACTGTTCTTACAGTATAGGGTTACTGTTCTTACAGTATAGGGTTACTGTTCTTACAGAATAGGGTTACTGTCCTTACAGTATAGGGTTACTGTTCTTACAGTATAGGGTTACTGTTCTTACAGTATAGGGTTACTGTTCTTACAGTATAGGGTTACTGTTCTTACAGTATAGGGTTAATGTTCTTATAGTATAGGGTTACTGTTCTTACAGTATAGGGTTACTGTTCTTACAGTATAGGGTTACTGTTCTTACAGTATAGGGTTACTGTTCTTACAGTATAGGGTTACTGTTCTTACAGTATAGGGTTACTGTTCTTATAGTATAGGGTTACTGTCCTTACAATAGACTGGAGCTGAGATTAATTCTTTGGACGCAGCTGCATCTTTTTTAATATTTCATTAGGAATCTTGCTTTAATAAAAAGATAGATTTTAGACCTATGGACGGCTGCGTTGGGAATATATATACTAACAACTTTTTTTTTATTGTGTTTTTTTGGTATTTATTCGGGATATTATTATTGACTTAAAAAAAAGTTTTTTTTCTCTCATTTCATTTTTTCTCTGAGACATATCCTGTTGTTGACTACAAAGAACAATTGTACCACAAGATCCAGAGAACTGGACACGACCATCCGCTAAGTAGAAGTTTCATTCGCCCTTAACTTGGTCATTTATGAATTTCGAGGAGCAAAATAAATCTTTTTGGAATCGTTATACCAAAGCCATAAATAAAAAATTCAGGTCAAATTTTGTACGCTATAAGCGGAATTCACTATAACCGAAATGTCACTTACAGTGCACAGTTCATTATATCATGTGTGTGTGTGAAATTTACGTAATAATCAAGTGAAACGTTTGAAGGAATGGTCGGGAGTCAGAGGTAAAACAAGCTCATAACATGTCCGCATTAAAAATTTGATCTTCAGAATTGGGCCATTTAATCTGGGACTCTGGTAGGAAGGAAGTGTTGAAAAGCTGGAAATAGTTTTAATCTGTTCATTAGACATCAGCTAATAGTAACCAAAGTTTGCCCCATTCTAAGCGGTGAGCCAAGGCAGAGGGCAAAATTTTCAAATTTTTTTTAGCTTTTGTTCTATAACATTTAAACGGCACACCCTAGCAAAACGTTTATTTTATTCTAAATTCAAGAATATAAATTCTGCGTAAAATGAGTACCTCAAACATTGAAGATAACAATGTTCAAATTCGTAAACAGTACCCTAAAAAACTTAAATGAGCAGATTTTCACAACTTCTAGAAACTTTCCACCGAAACCCCTTGCTCAAAGGTTAATTTTGACATTCCGCCTTTTAATTTTGATTTGCTTCAAAATGGAGCATTCAAACAAAAAAAAACTATAGAAGTGAAATTGTAGATAATTTACTTTCCTTTAATTTGGTATAAAATAAATATTAGAATTTCTTCGAATAATGCCTGGTTTCCAGATATGAGAAAAAAAAAACACGAAAAATCTTTTGTTTTTTTATACTTCCAGGAAAAATTCAACATAACAAAATTTAAATTGATAATCAGTACATAAATGTATACTCTATGCATGTATACCGTACAAAACATAAATGAAAAAATTTCTCCAATGAACAGTACTTCTCAAAAACTTTCCTGCGAGATCCTTTTCTGGTCTCAACTGGGATCCACTAGTTGAGTTTTTATTTTAAATTTTGATTCTTCTGTCAAACCGAATTCAACGTTTGAGGTACTCATTTTATGAAGAATTTAATGTTCTTTAATAAAATTTTCGCTAGGGTGTACCGTTTAAATGTTATAGGCCAAAAACTGAAAAAAGCCCAAAAATTTCGTGATTTTTCCGAAGACTATGTTATGACGAGCACGAAATCTTTGTATCTATGACGAGCTGCATGTGAAATTTTCTTTCTTTTTTTTGAAAAGGGAAGATAGTTCATTCATTTTGATCTCAAGAATAGGATCATTAATGGACATATTGTTCGCTCTTTGTTTTTTTTTTACTTTAACTTAAGACCCTAAATTTTTTTTAACTTTATGGCACTTGTTAAATTGTTTTATTATGTTTTCTTTGTTTTTAAAAATGCCCGATATTGTGGAGAGACGTCCCCATTTCACTGTCAACACTGCAGATTCAATTCGAGAAATTATTACGGATTTTTCTTTTACAGAAAATGACTGATGGGGTATTGATATTTGCTAACAAAACCAAATTGAGAGACAGATGGGGTGTATTTATATTTGCTAACAAAACCAAATTGAAAGACAACCGTATGTTGGCCAAGACTAGATTTTGAAAAGTGGGAAATTGCTAGAATTAATTTAGCAAATGAGCTTATACTCACTTCCTGTACACAATAACCGATAGCAAACAGCTGGAAAGGTTCCTGGAATATGATTATTACAACCGATGTTTGCATTATAAATGGTTGTATATTATAAACAGCTTCGTATGATAGGGTCGGAGATTTTGTATGATACAACCGATTGTTCCTTAAACTAGTGTTATCAACATTTTCTAGTGTATTTGTATATAAATGCTGTTTATAATAGTAAACAAATTTTGTTTTATTTTCCTAAACCGCTAGGTAAGAAAGGTATTGTAATCGGGTCAAATTTTCGAAACTGAGCAAATTTTGTTTGTAATATTTTTTTTATAAAATGCATATTTCCTGAAAAAATAAAACGCACTTATAGCAGGTTTTATCTTGAAATACTGAAAATTACACAGGTGTGGCGTTCCGTAGGGCCGTTATCGTTAGTTTTAGCTGAAAATGTACTTAAGGTGATCTTAAGCTGAACAACTTTTGTTTGAAACTTTTTTTGATAAAATGCATATTTAATGAAAAAATCAAACCCACTCACAGCACGTTTTATCTTGAAATACCGAAAATTTCGCAGGCTTCATGCTCCGAAGGTCTGTTAGTTCTAGCTTCAAATATAAATAGACTTTTTCTGTTGGTAATCTTAAGTTGAACAACGTTTGTTCGGAACTTTTTTTGATAAAATGCGTATTTCCTGAAAATTCAAAGAAAAACTAAAAAAAAAAAGTTGTTTTTTGTTTTACAATTTATGTTGACTAAAAGCTAGGTACCGGTTTTGATTACTGGATTATCATATTCGTAATCTACGCAAAAAAATTATATCATCTTAGCCTTTATCGCAGAAGTAAGCCAATCCACTAGCTGATAGACTACCAACCCTTAACCGAAACCCCTTGTCCTAATGCAGTGCAGCGGCAGCACTCCTTTGATATCTTAAATTTCTGTTTCGGATGGAAACGTTGGTTGGATTTGAAAACTGAAAAATGCATAGCATTCATGATTTTTTTCTACAATGTCGCTTTATCAAATTTTAAAAAGAAATATAAGATTTCAAATTTCAACAAATATTTGTTTGAAAATTTTCAGTCATTTCCCGCCATCACACTCATCATAAAGAAAAAAATGCATATTTTTGAATAAAAATCAGACTATTTTTTCCCAAAGAAATGCGGAGAAAACAAAACTTTCCAAAAGTGCAGTCATATCTTGTCTTACAGTGTCCTCCGATATACAAGAACATATATTATATATATATATATATATATATATATATATATATATATATATATATAAAACACAATTATCAAGCGTATCATACACTCAACAACAGTCAATTTCATCAAAATTACTTCGAAAATGTGAAACTAAAATACTGCCATGACATTTATAATTAGTTGATTTATTAAGAAAGGTTAAAGCTTTAACAAACAGAGCTTAAAGGTACAGTGATTACTGAAGTAACATATAGAGTTTTATAAAATGGTTTTAGATACTCACCTTTGACGACAGGAGGAGCCACCGGAGCGTGAGTGTAAGGACAGGTCACGTTTAAACATTTATCCGCGAACTTGCAAGGAGGATGGTAATACAAACATTTCTGCCCAAATTTACAATTAGGAAGGGTTCTGCAAAAAATAACAAAATTACAGAAAAAATGACAAGTTTTATCTTCATGAGGTTTCATCTATATCAAAAGAAGTGATAACCAATATCGTCGTTATGAGATCAAAAAAAAAAAAAAAAAAAAGAAGAAAACATTAAAGAATGTAACATCTAAGTTAAACCTTAAAAATATATTTTCCTTTGCCTCAACTTTTAAATTTACAAATAAATATAAAATTTTGCATGAAATATTGTAAGAATAAATATTCTAAAATACATTTTTTTTTTTTTTTAACGCAGTGACACAACACAGCAAAATTGAAAATTTCAAATAGTTGTAGCTGTTTAAACTGCAATTATTAACGTATAATAAAAGTTAACATTAACAATGACTGTCATTTAATAATTGTAAAATTATGTTTTACAAGGGAGGAGGGATCCTTAATTAATTAATAGTTGAAAATCACAGATTGGTATTAATTAATTCAAAACCTATCTGATGGAGAATAGGCCCTCTGACCGATCGAGAGGAGGGAATACTGTACAAATAGGAACAAAGAAGAACAACTTCTCAAAGAAGAACCCGAGATTTTTATTATTCACTCAGTGACTCGTTTTGAATCTAAGAAGAATTTTAGAATTGTCCTTAATCAAGACTACTATAAGAATAGTAAACTAAAAATGTAGATACATACCTACAATATTCTTTAGGGTGATAAAACCTGCAATCGTTTCCTGCTTCACAAGTCGGCCAAAACTTACACTTGATGACCTTTCCATTTTCATCAGTTTTGCCTTCAGCGGATGCATATACGTTTTCGTTCATGATCGTTTTTGTTATAGAATCATCAACAGGAGCAAGACCTACGGAGAAATTGAAACTACATTAAATAAGACTTTAGTGTTTATATATGCAGTTCAAATTCTGTTTCATTTTTTAATTAAAACAAAAAATATTGGCTACAGAAATAAAACTAGCTTTTTCCTTTAACGTATAATTATGCAGAGGTTAATGCTAGAAGGTCAACAGCCACATTTTTATCAAAAATTGAGATTCGACTAATTTTGTAGCCTTGGAGGTGCGGCACATATATTCATGTTATAATGTACTCAGGCGACCAGTCCTTGTCAGTAAAAACACCATATGAGAATCAGGGGGTCATGTGTTAAGCTATCAAGACCTCAACTATTGCCTACAGTCGTTGTCAGTAAAAACACCATATGAGAATCAGGGGGTCATGTGTTAAGCTATCAAGACCTCAACTATTGCCTACAGTCGTTGTCAGTAAAAACACCATATGAGAATCAGGGGGTCATGTGTTAAGCTATCAAGACCTCAACTATTGCCTACAGTCGTTGTCAGTAAAAACACCATATGAGAATCAGGGGGTCATGTGTTAAGCTATCAAGACCTCAACTATTGCCTACAGTCGTTGTCAGTAAAAACACCATATGAGAATCAGGGGGTCATGTGTTAAGCTATCAAGACCTCAACTATTGCCTACAGTCCTTGTCAGTAAAAACACCATATGAGAATCAGGGGGTCATGTGTTAAGCTATCAAGACCTCAACTATTGCCTACAGTCGTTGTCAGTAAAAACACCATATGAGAATCAGGGGGTCATGTGTTAAGCTATCAAGACCTCAACTATTGCCTACAGTCGTTGTTTTTTTTGTGTTTTTTTTCCTCCCCCTAGATTTTACAAAAATGGACAGATGCTCTTCCAGCATGAATCAAATCATTGTAAAAATTTAAAAAAGTAATTTAAATAAATTTTAAATCATGGCCTTTGGCAATGAGTCCTTCAGAGTAAATTTATTAACAACAAAATAAAATAATTAGTAAGGAAAGTACATAAAAAAAAAATTTTTATTAAGAAAAATGCTTGAATGTTTTTTTTTGTTTTTTTTCTGATTCATTTCGGGCATTGCCCTTTATGCAAATGCAGTTGACTCTGCCAAATCAATCTCTTCATCTTCAATAGCAACATCTCAACCTATTCTGCCCCAATAAAACGGAGTTCCTAAAAAAAAAACTTTCTCGAAAAATCTAACAACCTTATCTGTAAGTGGCGAGTTTTTATCCACTAAATTAAATGTGGATTCATGTCAGATATATCTTACATAGATGAGAACATATCAACAAACAAAAATGTGTATTTTTAGTAGATATTTATTTATATATGAGACATTAGGTCTTTAAAACATGGTAACTGACAAAATGAAAACTTCTACATTGTTTAAATTTTAGTTAATTACAATGTTTTACCTTCAACTAGAAGTCACTTAATAACAACATAATACTTTAAAAAAACATATTTACTTTAAATTCCTCCAGCAACCAATGAAGTAACATTTAAGGAATCCTATGCTGGCAATAACCTTAAACTCAACAAATGTTAGATACCAAGTTTTACAACTGAATGCTACATATTATAATATGAATTCCTATTTTAATTTTTAAAAAATATGAATTCAGAGTTTTCCCAATGCTTAGTAGTCTTTTTTATGTCTTAGCCAGAAACAATATATTGGTGCAACACAATATAATAATGGGTTCCACAACTTAAGCTGTCTTTTTGAAATGCTGTGAACTATTTGGTGTTGTATGTTATAAAGTCAAATGCTGTGAACTATTTGGTGTTGTATGTTATAAAGTCAAATGCTGTGAACTATTTGGTGTTGTATGTTATAAAGTCAAATGCTGTGAACTATTTGGTGTTGTATGTTATAAAGTCAAATGCTGTGAACTATTTGGTGTTGTATGTTATAAAGTCAAATGCTGTGAACTATTTGGTGTTGTATGTTATAAAGTCAAATGCTGTGAACTATTTGGTATTGTATGTTATAAAGTCATGTTGTTCAACTTTACCTTGTAGGATTGAGAATTTTCAGAAGCTATTCATACTTAATGTAATCAGTAACTATCTTATCAATGCCTCTATATTACATCTTCTTAAATTTTATATTAGATATGCCACTTGTTCAAGCAACCGACATTTTTTTCTCTTTAAATTTTGGAGTTCCCCCTTCCCATTGTCAACTCATCAATCTTACATTTGAATAGATGCATGCATATTTCTTCCAATTACAAGGCTGAACTATTTAGAGCTTTGTCGACCTAAACAACATTTCATTTTAATTTTGCTGAGGTTTTGAACATCCGATGGTAAATGTTGATTTTAAAACATTTAAAATTTCTGATGAACACAGAAAAGACATGATTTGATGTTGTGAAATTTATAATTTCACAAAGACACTTAGATTCGGACAAGAAGAAACTTTCCATTTATTAATCCCTAATTAAAAGAAGGTATATTCGTTTTGAACTAACTTATTCATTCTTAAAAGTTCTGAGAACACAAAGTGAGAAGAAAACCTGATTATTACATTCCCAATTTCCTTCTAGTGTTGACTGTTCTGCCCTGATAAAAGTGAAAACTTTGATTCCGTTCCACATAAATTATTCAACGAAATACTTGGCCAAATTTTCTACTTTTTTCATACAGAGTCACCTGTATGTTTTTATTTATATATATATATATATATATATATATATATATATATATATATAGACTATAAAAACTGAACATGGAAACAAGTTCAATTTCTATTAAACTTTATAGTGCATTTATTAACTTATTATTATTATTAATAGCTACACTGCCTCTACATTGAATTATGAAATTGGGACTGGACAAGAGTTCTATAAATAAATAAAAAATCATGAAAGAATTCAATGTTCAAAATTAAAGACAGATTCTGTGCAATTACATCTTTATGAATTCCATGAAACATAGACAGAAACTAGAATTATACAATGTTGTTTTTTTATTTGTTGCACCATACAGAGTTCTTTTTACAATGTTATAAGTATTTTTGAGCCAATTTTTTTTTTATTTTTTTTTTTTATGCTGGAAGATTACGTGTTATAATATATACATTATTATGTTGGAAGATTATGTATTACACGCACACACTAGATATATATATATATATATATATATATATATATATATATATATATATATATATATATATATATATATATATATATATATCTTCCTCTTATATGAATAAATAGATAGAATGGCATCAATAAATAATATGAATGCTACAGATCTGAGGCAAAAATAAGATATGAAATTACTGTTATTTGCTAATATATTAAAATAATTAATTAAATATGAATTGTTAATTATAATTGTAATTTAGATGTCCTGATGACGGAGAAAAATGGTCAAAAAATGTGTTGTTTTTAGTTGTTGATGTTTTAAAAGCATGTTCTAAACGTTTTTACTAAACGGAGAGCAAATTATCAAGAACTTTAGCAGTGAACTTAGCAGTAAATAGAGATTGAGGTTCATTAAGGGCTATTAGAGCTATAGAAGTGAACTGAAGACGCCTGACATATTAACATACCTCGCCGTGACACATTAACATGTGAACAATATCGGCAACTTGTTACTTGCTTCGGGAGTGATTGTTTCAGCTCTTCACTATGCTTCTTTTGCATTTGCCCAACTAGAAAAATATACTGTTTGAAAATGTTTTCTGAAGACAGAGAGGAAGAGTGAAACTGAATTTAAAGTACTTTAAGAGAAGAAAAGAGTTTTGGTACTTAGATATTATTATTAAATAACAATAGGTATATTGAGATATAAATTACGATTTTTATAGCTAATAAGAGCAGTTGCAGTCGCCGGTGAAAGCGTATAGGCACTAGCCCAACATTCTTCCCACCAATTCCGCCACTTATTCTTTAACTCTTTCAATATTAAGATGCTTAATGTTTACTAATCAGAATTAAAACAAAAAATCTGGTGCACATCTCAAACAACTTTCACTTACCTCTACTTGAAATAAATTTTAAAAGTTTAAAATTAGTTTCCATGGAAACATTTAGTTCAGAAATAATAATGCAATTGAAATTATTATATAAAACAATCACTTAAGTTTATGCCTATTTTGTCACTCTTTATTATCTTCTACGACTATAGATGTTAGATAATATTTTTTCTAAAATCTTTAGCTTTCCAACAATGTATCATACATCTATATTATTACTCTATTTCCGGAAATTTGGTTTTAACCTGGAAAAATATTTCTTCTTTGGTTAATTTAATAATCAAATTCTTTAATAGATTCTATTTACTCATTTTTGATTGCTACTAATAATGATTATTATTTCAAATAAAGAAAATTTAAGATACTTCAGAGGAAGCCTGAAGTGTATCGTTAAAATGTGTATTTAAATAGAAAACCCAGATTAGAAATTTTTCACAATCGCAGTACTTTTCCTTACTATATATTTCATAGGTAAGTAATTGAAAGTAAAGATACTTTTAAAAAAGCTTTTAAATGTTCCAGTACATAACCGCTCTCAGTACATAATCTCTCTCAGTACATAATCTCTCTCAGTACATAACCTCTCTTAGTACATGACCACCCTAAGTTTATTTAAGACACTGGAGCAGAGGAAGGTTGCGTGAACTCCCTCTTCCAAACGTCAAACTCAACTTAGATAGACTCTGCCCAATAAACTAAACAACTTCTTAGAATAGACCCAGATAGCATCCTCCCTCCCCCCTCTCCCACCCCGGTTTTGAGTTGAGTTACTCATCTGACCTAAGGAAGTCTTGCCTATATATAATCAAACATCATGCTAGGTTAAAGCGTAATTTTAGAAATTAAAAATATGGCATAGCAAGAGATATATGAACTTAGTAAAAATTAACATAACATTACTTATTATATTTCTTAGTAAAAAATAACATGGTCATAAAAAACATGGCATAAAATACATCCAGAAAACTAAGAAAGGGTACCTTAAAATAACTAAAACTTTTAAACAGATATCAAATTAAACAAAGCAAAATTACACATCAAATTTCCAAAATATGACAAACATGTTATAACTTAAGACATTTTAAATGTAGCCTAGTCGCTAGCCAATGCAAATTTATTAATAATATTGCCCAAGTGAAATAAATATGTTGTTTGTAGTTACTTAACTCACCCCAACAAAAAGGCAGCCAAATTTCTAAAATATTTTTCAAGGAATAAAAACAAAAAAACAATTTATATATAAATAATTTATCAATCCCTAATTGGATTGATCCTTCTAATAAACTAAAAAGACAATAGTTAATGTGGTAAATATAAAATTTCAGGTCGACTTGACGTAAATAAGACATAAGTGGAACTACTGTTAAAACTTGCATTAAATTTTGATCGATTATTTAAGATCAAGAGCACTAAAGCTACAGATGGATGCATGGGCAAATTAAGACTGTGGAATATAGCAAATGAACATGGCGAGGATGGCAATCTGAACATGGCGAACGCTGCAATCAGAACATGGCAAGGTGGAAGTCAGAACACAGTGAGGATAGCAGTCAGACTATGTCGAGGATGACAGTCAGAAAATGGTGAGGGCAGCAATCAGAACATAGCACAGTGTGGCAGTCAGAACATGATGAAGGCGGCAGTCAGAACATGGTGAGGGCAACAATCAGAACATAGCAAAGGGTGGTAGTCAGAACATGGTGAGAGTGGGAATCAGAACATGGCGAGGGTGGCAATCAGAATATGGTAACAGGTAGCAGGCAGAATATGGCTATGGGTGGCATACTGGGATGATTTTTTGGAAACCTGGCACCAAAGTAACAGGTAGCCCAGGATGATCCTTCGAACTCGACATTACCATCCGGCATATTGTTTCAAAATGGCAGATGATTAAAGATTTTATGCACCCATGTCTCTGTCATTTATGAAGATGGAGGAAAAAGAAAAACTTTTTAAAAATAATTGTGCCCAAGTCTTTAATAAAGAAAAAAATATTCAATAGGGAATATGCATGATTTTTTTAAAATACCTTAATTAATTATTTTCGCCTCAAAAGTTAGATTTAATCATTCATAAAAACATTCTTATTAAATTTAAAAAAAATATATTTCCTTAGGGCAAGATATTTGGGCTATTCAAATGTGCCATTTTTTGCGGGGTTTAAGTGACGTCACTTTTCATGTCAATAAACTATTTAAGCGATTTTGTACTGGTTCTAGTAAAATTTGATCTAATTCTGGGATTAGTAAAATCTTTGTTGTATTGTTTGTCTTGTGGCTCTGTAGAAGAATACAACAAAAGTGCACCTGATAAAGTATTTTTTCTCGTTCCAAAAGACTCAACTGAATGAACAAAGTGGTGTAAAGCCATAAGAAGAGATAAATCATCTCCAATAACTAGTTTCCATTACTTTGAAGTGATTACAATGAATACATCGTTTCCTTTACAATCAAATTTACAATACTGTTGCTGTATGTTAAAAAAAGTATCATAACTTCCATAAGTTTTGATTAATTTTTATCATTTTATATTTTTATTTGCATATCAATGTTTTTATTTTACAATTGGTATCCGCAAAAAAGAAAAAAATAGAAGGATCAATCTAATTAGTATTGATAAATTATTTGCCACTTCTCAATTATTATATGTATAATAATACCAAACTGTATTTTGAATTGCTTATTTTGAATTTGTATGTGTTTTTAGAACTGAAGATGAATGTATAGCATTCGAAACTAATTTTCAATAAAAACAGAATTATAGAAGTGGCAAATAATTTATCAATCCCTAATTTTTATTTTACTGTAATTAGTATTTTTTTCTTTGTTTCAGTTGAAAGATGATACAGAAAATTATATGCCATACAAAATAATGAGTCACGATACGATTCCCGTCGAGTCCACAACAAAAAATATTATATTTTACAACTCTATCTAATTCTATTATATGTTAATAACTGAAACATATGCACCAATTTACTCAGTAAAAATAATTCGTATTCATACTAGATTGCATTTGTTGATAAAATTATTTTGTCTGCATTTATAGGTTATGTTTAGATTTCCAAATTAATACGGGAAATTACATATTAAAAGAGCTTCAAAACTGAATTAATCATCGCAAAATTATCTTGTAGATTTTATTCCTATAATAAATTCAGTAGATATAAAATCTAGATATTAGGAAAGAAAAAAAAAACGACATAATAATCCCGTCTATTCTAGGTAGATTACTCAACTGTGCTTTAACAAATCCTCTTTCGGTCCTTTCAATTAATGATTTAACACAACACTTAATGAAAAAAAACATGATATATTTCAATTTATCGTCGATCACTAAAAGACAGTACCCAGCACCATACGAAGTATTTATGCTGACACAAAATTTGACGTCAACGACCACAGTCTAACCAATAGAATTGCATTTGACGTCAACGACCACAGTCTAACCAATAGAATTTGACTTCAACAACCACAGTCTAACCAATAGAATTGCATTTAGGTATTTTTAATTTAACACATATTTATTGCATTTTTGTTTAATTAAAACTTATTATTTAGCAAAAATTTGAAAAGAAAAACTGTTTAGGCTTTAATCAATAACAATAAAGATTCCAAAAAAATTATTTGAACGAAATATATTTTTCATGCATATACTCTATTCAAATAAGTAACTATTTGGAAAAAATAAACCACAGTGTAATAATTTATATTGTTTTTTCCTTTCTTTGAAGAAGAGTTACGAAGCGGAACAAAATATCGGCATTCATTGAATATTTTTATAGCTGCTATTTTATGGTTAATTTTGACCGCCACCCTCACTATCTTCTAATAGAATACATTAATGAACTGTTCAATATATAGGAGTAAAACATCATCACCTTACAATTATTAAGTTAAACTATTATACTCGTCTAATGTTATAGCAACATACACAACAGATTATAAATACAATAAAACATTTGAGAGGTTGCTATCAAAAACCCCACACATCAAAAATGAGTTAGAGGTGCCATCGTACAGTGTTGAGTATTACACAACCGATTCTGTCAGAAACACTGCACAGGAAGTGTGCTGTATAAGCCTCTAAAAATACAGCGATTCAGGAAAAGCCTTCGAAGAGTGTAATGCTTCTAGGAAAGAACACCACCCACTAGTCCAATGTTTCTAGGAAAGAACACCACCCACTAGTCCAATGTTTCTAGGAAAGAACACCACCCACTAGTCCAATGTTTCTAGGAAAGAACACCACCCACTAGTCCAATGTTTCCCTCTTCAAAGCCAGAGTATATACTTTGGTACCACACAATTAGTTTTGAAAACATTCCTGATGCCAACAAAGTATTTAGAAAAAAGTTTTAAAAAAAAGGTCCTTATGGGATGAAGATAAGCATTTTTTTCTTTTTCATTTTCTCAAAATTGTGATTTTCTGACTAGTGAGATATTTGGTGGCAACCCCTGGTATTCTTACATTTGAAGTACACAAAAAATTGGTTTTTATATTATATATAATCATAATTATTTTTGCCAGATAAACTTCAATTAAGGCAAAGAAATGAAAAAATACAAAAATATTTTCAGATTTGATAAAATACACTTTCCTCTATTGCATGCCATGGATTTGACAATTTATAATTTAAAATATAAGAATTATATTTTACAATATAATTCATATAATTAAACCTTTCAAACAAAACAAAAGGTCAAAGATGAAGTGCATACATATAAATATTATTTATAATAAAATTTACATGTTAGGCGTTAACCAATAGCCATAGTATAAATACACAAAAATTTAATGCAAAGTATGTTATATTTTCATAATCCTTATAAATTATTTCAAATCATTCACTTCTTTATTGAACATATTCCTTTTGCTAATTTTTTCAGTGTTTCCTTCATGATATCAGAAGAAAAAATAAAGCGATAGTATCCTACGGCTTCGAAAGTATCCAGACCGATATGAAATCTTTATTATCTTAGCGGTCTGGATACGATCAAAGCATTAGGAGAGATGATGCTAGCTACATCTGGTGTTATCTTGACAAGATATTCCTGAAGATAAGATCATAGCAGTCATTGCTCTGGGTGTCCAGCGGCGATATAACATCAAAAAATGAAGCATGAATTTCAAGGCGCTTTTTCGTAAATTTATAACAAAATTAGAAACATGAAATGTTGTAAGATCGTATTTGGTCGGCTTCTCATAAAATTTACAATTCGTTCATTGTAATTTGTTATATAGAGGGCTCAACGCATCGCCAAAAATAAAAACTAGAAAATACAGAAACAATTTCAAATTCAAAATAAAAAAACAATTTCAAGTATAAGTAAATAAAATTCTCGTATTGGAATAATTATCACCAAAATTTTTTTACTAAACCTATTTTATATAAAAAATAAAATAATATAGATATACATAGCAAAATAATAATAACTGTTGAAAAATATGAATCCTGGCAACCCCTTATCTCTTTGAACTAGTACGCCTATAATAAGAAGAGTATAAATAAATTGAAATTGAAATTTGGAGCTAATATATCATTTTATCATTCCATAACATCGCATATTTTATACACTTTACTTTACTTAGTACCTACTGGTCAAAAAACAGATTAATAGACAAAGATTCCTGGTGACTGGCTGTTTTTTCAAGCATTATTCCCAATTTTTTTCCAATACAAAAAATTCAAGCAGAATTATGGCTTATCAAGAAATTTAAGGCTACTGGACACCCTGCACAGAGTATGCTATAATATTCAAAGGGTAGAAGGATAAATGAACATTATGTATATTAAATTCAATTATATAATTTAAAATAAAATTGTTTTAATTTTACAGGGTTTATTTATTGATGAGGAAGAACTGTTGCTGACTATCATCTGTACAATGAGGTGATAGCAACAGCATCATGATCGATGCCAGGCGTGCTCCTATAGACAGTATCCTACGGCTTCGAAAGTATCCAGACCGATATGAAATCTTTATTATCTTAGCGGTCTGGATACGATCAAAGCATTAGGAGAGATGATGTGAGCTTCATCTGGTGTTTTCTTGACAAGATATTCCTGATGATATTCGTTGAAATTAAATAGCAACAATATTTATATAAAACATCATGGAAAGAATTATATTATCAACTATTATTAACTTATCCTTACCTTATTAACTATTCAAATGACAAAAATAAAATAATTGGAATAATCTTCGGGTATAATTCAATATTTTTACCCACAAAAAATAAACATGAATTGGTGAGATAAATACTATTTAATGATATAATAATATGTTATGCATTTATAAATGGTAATTAATTATACATACATTAATTTTTGTTGCCAAAACATCGGCCTATATTAAAAATAAATTTTACACTTATCTTAATGCATTTTCTTATTTGATTACACCCATCTCCCAATCCCTCCGCCCCTTCCCAAACCAACTTCTTTAAGTAGTCTACAGAATTGTAATAATAGATAAGTTTTTTAAAATCTCTCCCAAAAAGGTTGATCTCTCTAAGGAAATAAATTCCCAAAAAGCATTTTATATTGTATCATTACAATGATGAATTGTTTTGTTAAATATTGACCCTAAGCAATTTATTGGTTGCTCATCGTAATCGGTTGCAGAACTATCTAATGCATACTAATTATAGAGAATTAGAGATTGTAGCACATCTCACATCACAGAGTTAACGTTACTACTGATATCGATTACTGACACATGTTAACAAAAATAATTCAACTAACTTACAACTTAAAACAGTATCTGCATCTGGAACTACTGGAACTACTCTGGGCCCAAGGCGTCTACGATCGAATCTCTGCCCAGCAAAATCTCTAAAATCAGCTTCCTCTATGTTCTCTTCGACAACACTAAAAAAAAAAAAAAAAAAAAAAATAATAAATTGACTAGTAGGATATTGTTTGCTGATTCAATTTATCAACTTCTGTGAACTATTTACTTTATAGCACAGATTTGAATTAAATTTGATTCAGTTTTCAAACTATTTACTTTATAGCACAGGTTTTATAACTTTGATTCAGTTTTCAAACGATTGACTTTGTGGCACAGGTTTTATAACTTTGATTCAGTTTTCAAACTATTGACTTTGTGGCACAGGTTTTATAACTTTGATTCAGTTTTCAAACTATTGACTTTGTGGCACAGGTTTTATAACTTTGATTCAGTTTTCAAACTATTTAATTTATGCCACAAGTTAAAATTATTATTATTTCACGGCGCTACTACCCGGTTACAGGTCTTGGCCTCCTCCCACCACTTCCTCCAATCGTCACGGTCTTGTGCCGACACCTTCCAGTTCCTGACTCTAAGGATGCTGTAAGTATCTCCTGCCACACCATCTGACCACCTCAGCCTTTGTCTTCCTCTCCTTCTTGACCCATGGATTGGCTGTGTCAGCAGTATTTTGGGTATCTCTTCATCCGCCATCCTGGCGATATGCCCTGCATATCTTAAGCACCTCAACTTCATTGATCTGACAACATCTGCATTCCCAAGAGCGATATATAACTCCTGGTTCGTGCGTCGCCTCCAATTTTCTTCAATCTTTACACCTCCAAAGATGCAGTGGAGTACTTTTGTTTCAAAAATGAGGAGCTCCTTTTCGACACCCTTAGATGTCGTCCAACACTCTGATCCATAAAGAAGTACAGAGCACACCTAAACGTTTTAAAAAGGTGGAGTTTGGTCTGCCTTGAAAGAATACGTTTACTCAGCTGTTTGTCAAGCCCAAAGTAGCATTTGTTGGCTGTGGTGATCCTCTTTCTTATCTAAATATCGGGGTTATTATCCTGGGCGACCACAGATCCCAGGTAAGTAAACTCCGATAGTTTTTCAAAGTCCAATATTAACCGTCTCACCTGGCTTAGGAGTCTCTTCTGTCACCATGTACTTTTTGTACTCATTAACTTCCAGTCCAAGTCTGCTTGCTTTAGCCTCCAGTCCCAGAAAATCCTCAGTCACTGGCTGAAGAGAGCGTCCTACGATTTCTACATCATCAGCATAGGCCAACAATTGGACAAGCCTCGTAAATATGTTTCCTTGTCCTATATCTTGTCCACATAAGCCGGCGTCTCTTAGAGCCTTCTCAAGTGCCAGATCAAACAATATATAGGACAGTGCACCCCCTTACGGTAGTCTTTTTTCTGCACGAAATTCTTCGGATCTTTCACCATCTATCCTAACCATGCATCTCATATCCTTCATAGTAAGCTTTATCAAGCGTATAAGTTTCTCAGGTATCTTAAATTCTCTGAAGGCACTGTACAGCTTTTCACGTTTTATACTGTCCTACGGTGATTTGAAATCTATGAAAAGATGGGGGGTTTTGGGGAATGGTCCGCACACAGAAGATCTGGACAGAGGTGGATCTTCCTTACAGGCTAAAATTAGATTATTTAAAAAGATAATTGGACAGCAATTAAGTACGATGAGTGAAGTGAAGGAATGTCAGAGAACGGGAATCTTGAGATATAAAATAAAATCCCAATTTCTTCATTCACATTATGCTACAGTTTTATTGAGCCTCCCATTAAGGTCAAGACGTTTCATGTACTTTCAGTTTTTCACATTCTCTCACTTATTTACAGCCTTACCTGCCTAATAGCAATAACACAGACATTGGTGAAGAATTTATTACAAAGATAGAACACTTACGTAGTGGAACTGATATCCATTGGTTCGTTTATCGGGACTACATTTTGTTCAGCTTCGCTGTAGTTTTGTTCGGTTAATATCTTCTCCTCACTTGCATCTTCTGTAACAGATAATAATAATAATGCATTATATTACAGATATTAATATTTTTAAATTGTATTAATAATATATTTTTCAATTAAATAATTTTGATAGATTTCCTGACTATTTATTATCCAAAATAATTATATTACGTACTAGAAATGAAAAAACAAATACAGTGGATATGATACTAGGAAGTTATTACAGATGGAACAGTCACTCAAAGCAAGAGGTACATACTCTTACATCCAAGAGAAGGAATAATAAAAAGCCATAACTGTTGATTTAATAATTACATTATCTCAATGAAGATAAAAACAAAAAACCTCTCCACTTTTCGCTCTCTCATCAAAGATCTACAGAAACAGGAGAACTAACTGTTCCCACAATTTAGCCAGTTTTGCTTTAGAGTCGAGGTCATCTCTCAAATATATTCCATAAGCTCATGAAATTTTTTCCCCATCATGGAAGCTAAATATGATTACAATTTTGAAGATTAAATTTATCCAAAACTTTATGTTTATTTTATTGATAGAATAGAAGACAAATAACAGAAAAATAACATAGAATAAATAAAGATAAAACAAATAGAAGCTATTAAAAAGTTACTGAATAAATTTATTCTTAACACATCAGTTTGCCACCATTAGCTGACTGGACTAGGATAACTTTGTCCTGTAAGTTCTTATATTATTTTTTTTATTTTACTTCATTTCTTTGTTCTTATTTTTTTATCTCTCACCTGTAATAAATTTGTTTACTATTACTTTTTATTATTCGATCCTAACTTTCTGTTTTGTTCTCATTCACATCTTCACTCATTCACAACTCCGGTCCTTCCTCCCATTCAGTTTGGCATAGCATCCATCTTCTGTTCTCATTCACATCTTCACTCATTCACAACTCCGGTCCTTCCTCCCATTCAGTTTGGCATAGCATCCATCTTCTGTTCTCATTCACATCTTCACTCATTCACAACTCCGGTCCTTCCTCCCATTCAGTTTGGCATAGCATCCATCTTCTGTTCTCATTCACATCTTCACTCATTCACAACTCCGGTCCTTCCTCCCATTCAGTTTGGCATAGCATCCATCTTCTGTTCTCATTCACATCTTCACTCATTCACAACTCCGGTCCTTCCTCCCATTCAGTTTGGCATAGCATCCATCTTCTGTTCTCATTCACATCTTCACTCATTCACAACTCCGGTCCTTCCTCCGATTCAGTTTGGCATAGCATCCATCTTCTGTTTGCATTCTATTTATTATTCTATTCTGTCATATCCCTCCATCTAATTCCACTATTGCAAGTCTAAGAAGCCTAATGAGGTGAAATTTTTTGAACTTAAAAGTAATAATTGATTTTTTTATTTTAGTTGCTGTGATTAACATCTAAAAATAACCTTCCACCTCAATCTTGTGACAGTTTTGTTTTTTATTGTTAGTATTCCAATTTAGTTCGATACATGCAAAAAAAAAAAAAATTACAAATAATGAATTGCCTAAGATGCTTTCATAACAATAAATGAATGACGAAACAAAATCATAATTTTTAAGCAATTTTTTTAATTGATTCATATAACAATCAACTTACAAATTAGTGTCCACGATTAAAAGAAAATGAAACAAACAAAATGTTAAAAAAATAAATTCGAGAAATGGTGGTTATTTGACAAGCCAACTTGTCTGAATTTATGTAGTGGTAATGTGATTCCTTGAATTGTTTGCCTATAAATAGATTTTGAAATAAAATTTAAAAAAAAATAATAAAAGATTTATAATTTTTGAGGATATCTCAATGTAAAAGCTGGACGGATATTTTGTATTGTGTGTACTTAAGTCGAGAGAATATTTGAATAAAAACACATTCAGCTAATAATGAAGCAATTGAATCATATATGTACCTACATATTGCTTATAATGAAGCTATTGAATTATATGTGAAACTACGTATTGCTTGAAGCAGTTTAATTATATGTGTATCTACCTTTTTCTAATAATGAAGGAAGAGGTAAAGACATTCAACTTAATTTAAGCCAATATCAGAATAACGGGTAATACATCAAGTGGTATAACGATGAAACTACAAGCAATTGCATTGAGCAACTTTAATTGCATTTCAATTATAGATAATTTCGGTGACCCAATGAACATAATTATTATATATGCTAAATAATACTGAAGTAATAACTAAAACTAATTGAAAAGAAGAACTTACCGAAATCTGAGGCAACGAGGCTATCGTTATCATCAGAGCCCAACGATATGGTAAACCGCTCGACTTCTGGTCCATCGTTCAATTGATTTTCATGTTTCCTAATGTTATTCTCAAACATTAGGGTATTGCCATCTTCTTCTAGGTAAAAAGAATAAATCAATAAATGTAAATGTTATTCAAAATGATTTTAACTGCTATTTTATAATTATACATACATATTAAGGCTATTTATTCTCCTTATTGAGGGCATGTCTATGTGGGTGTGTGAGAAATATAATAAGCAATAATTTTTTATTCAGCTCCCAGATACACCACAGAAACCCTCAAGGATTTGGACCCTCAGAGAAATTATTAAAATTAAACTATTTTTCCATTTAATATAAAAATTTAAATATTACTAAAAAATATAAAACTTAAAATAATATAGATCCCTAGTGCTACAGCCCATGAGGGGTCTTTGGTTGAACAGTTATCTAAACAGGGATTGATAAATTATTTGCCACTTCTATAATTTTGTTTTTATGGAAAACTAATTTCGAATGTTATACATTCATCTTCAGTTGTATTTTGAATTGCTTATTTTTTTAATTTTTGTGTGTTCTTAGAACTGAAGATGAATGTATAACATTTGAAACTAGTTTTCAATAAAAACAAAATTATAGATGTGGCAAATAATTAATCAATCCCTAATTAGATTGATCCTTCTATACCATCATGCAGACGTCAATTGGTTATCTAAATCCCTAGCACTACAACCCATTAGGGGTCTTAGGTTGAACGGTAATATAAACCCATAGCGTTAAAACCCATAAGGGGTGTTCAACGGTTATGCAAGGAGGAGATGTGATCAGCATTCATTATTTATGATGTTCAACCACCTTGTTGATCACCGGACCCAATGAAGGGCCAGTCAGCCCAATCAGGACTCGAAACCAGGAGTTAGGGATTCAGTGCCCCACTCCCATATATTACGTGTTTTTTGTTTTTATTATTTCATTTATCTTAGAAGAAGCACTGAAGAAGAAGGCTTTCACAGTTTAGTTAAAAATTAAGTTATATAAACACTTTAATAAGTGTATTAACAGTTGGAACATTCCTAAACAGAAAAATTCACTTTATTTGTTTATAGCGAGAGCGATGATATCCTAATAGACGAGTGAACCAAATATAAAGATTTAATATAACCTCTAACCAGTCTTCTCCAAATTTCTTCAAGTGTTCTCGGTCTTCTAGAACCTAATAAAACACCACACTTTATTTTACGGTTTGTTAAAACTTAATTTACAGGCTAAAGTGTCTTAAAGAAATTTATTTATATTCATTAGAAATAGAGATCATAAGAGATGCCTTAAATGAATTGCAAATTAATTATTATAAAAAATAAGCAACAAATTTCAAAAAATTTATTAGCACTAAAGCTACAAAAACATTTGCTGGTTTCTGGGTCAGGAGTTAAGGTTAGTTAAAGATTGAACCTACTCTAACCTATCTGCCAGTCTCAGATTTAAAACATCAGAGAAGAGTGGCAGTCCTCAGAAAACACTTTCCTACGCTCAAAGGAACTAAAAGTAAACAATATTTTTGTTTCCAAATATCAGAGAATAATGGCAGTCCTCAGAAACACTTTCCTACGCTCAAAGGAACTAAAAGTAAAGAGTATTTTTGTTTCCAAATAATGAGATGGGCAATGAAATGGGCAATCAGATAGACAATGCACTATTTATCAACTAAACACTTTTCATTTGTCAACTATAGCTGATATAGTTGACAAATGAAAAGTGTTTAGTGTTTAGTGACCAATCCAGGCATAAGATAAAAGAACAACAATGGATCTTGTCAGCAGAGGTTATTTATATGTCTAATATATATTATAAGTATATATAAGTGCTTCTTTTGAAATCTCCAGTCACTGCGATCTAGAATATATGGTTATCTCACACCCATCAAAATTATATAACATAATAAAAACAAAACAGCAAAACATAGAAACAAATGGCTGAATGCATCTTATAGAAAACGACAGAATAGATCAGTGATCCTCAAAGTGGGCGCCACAAGTGTGTCACTAAGGTCCTGCGAATTTTTTAAGTAATTAAATTAAATTAAAATTGAAGTATTAATTTAAATAAAAACAATCATAAAAAATTAGTATTGTTTTTCATATAAAAATTTTATGTTTTTTTAAAAATTTCTATTTTATTTAATCTATGGTTTATTATTTCAATTATATAAAAAAAAAAAAAATAATAATAATAAAACGGGTGCTGCAAATTTTATTTAATAATTGCAATGTGCCGCCGTACCAAAAAGTTTGAGAACCACTGGATTAGATGATAAATAGTGGCACTGTACTATTAAAATGTAGGAATGGTAGGAAAAAGACCAGTTTTTAGACATGGTGTGAAAGAACAAAACATTTTTTTAATAAAGCTACTGATTTTTTTTTTTTAACCTTTTCAAATCAGTCAGCCATCATGGAACATGAAACAGGCGATTTTATCATTGCATTCAATAATTATTATCAGTATACCTAAATTGACAAAGGATGTAGCTATCACTCCATCGGTAGACCTCCAATTAGTCTCTTTTGAGGATCTGTTACAGAAATTCATAGGTCTCTTACACAAACCAGGTGAATAAGTAAAAGAATTAACTTTAATCGTAACCGTCATCTTGCTCGATGATAAGGAGATAACCCGATAAGAATACAATGAATGTTAGCCAAGTAAGAGCTTTAATGTAATATATAATTTTGAATGTAATACTCTTCAATTCATAAAAAAATTATATATAACTTTCGTATTGAAAAAAGAGGAAGTGCCCAATGATCTTTGCCAATGCCGATGTTATCTAAAATAAAAAAATTAAGATAAAAATCTATAATAAAGGAAATTATACTAAATAAGAAAAAAAGTACCTCTTATTTTGTCGGCGATAACACGATCATTTAATAACGTCACTGAGATGTTTTCTCTCTGGAAGGCTGGAATATTTTTCTTGCGATAAACAGTTTTTCGAGACATTCTATTCTTTTCCTTCTTCTGAACCTAAAAAATGATGACAAATAAACATTACAATAGAAAAAAATAACACTTAACTCTGCGGTTGTTTCCTATCAATAGCCATATGGTAAATAGAATTAATAAATGTTAAAAAGGCAAGTAAAACTTTTTCTGCACCTGATATAAATGACTTTAAAAAAAAAAAAAGAAAAGAAAAGGGCAAAACCTATTTCAAGGGTTCACTAAAAATAAAAATAAATTTCTTCTGAAGTAGCTGCCAAAACCAAAAGAAAATTAAACCGATATTGTGATAATTTAAACATTTTGAATGTTGAACTAATTCAGTTTTAAATGGCCCATACACGCACAGTTAAATGGTCCATTACGTAGTGTGAGAAGTCATTTCTGAACGATAACAGAAACTACTCACCAGTTTTTTTGTCCGGCAATCTGGTTTCTTGGATTGAAGTGGCTCATACATGCTCAGTTAAACGGTCCGTTTTTATGTATGAGTCATATCTGAACAATAACTGGAACTACTATGCAGGCATTTCGCCCTGCCATCCATTTTTTTTTCATTTTTTTTTTGGCATGAGCTTCAGGACATCAGCTCTTCAGTTTTTCCAAGCATTCTCTATTCAGCTTGGAAAAATTCGGTTGCGATAGCTACAAAGAAGGAGAATCTTCTCGTCGAGAAAATAAAAATAATCAAACCAAATGCAACTCCTGAGTGTGTTAAAAAAAAAAAAATCAGCAATATTCATTAATGCTAAAAAAAAAAAAAAAAAAAAAAAAAAAAAAAAAAAAAAAATCAGGAGCTTCTGCTGATTCGGTTTATGTTTCATCGCTGTTTTTATTAGATCAATAGAAACCTGAAGAAAGCTTATTGACTCTCGAAAATCCACCATGAGTAGTACACCATAATTCAACAATATCAAATAGCTGCCATAAAATTCCAAAAATATAATATATTTCTTGCATTTAAAAGAAAAGAAATAAATAACGATCCTTATCCTCTACACATTAAAAAATACACATATAATATTTAATATTTAATACATAATTTATAATGCATATTATTATCAATAAAAACTACAAGTATGAGTTAAAATTAAGTAAAATTAACTATCCCAATTTTTACCATTTAAATAATGTACAACTTCATTATTATTCAATTGACTTTTATTATAACATTGTCTTTGAAACTCTGATAAAATTATGCATAAGGCAAAAAAATAATGTGTATTTTCTTGTTATTTATGTTCTTTGTATTGCATAGGCAACATCTGTGCATCTCCTTTATTATATATTTTATAATTTAAGTTTAAAAGTTCACCTGTAGCCTTAAATATTTTTATATCACTTGTTTTTTTTTTGTCAGTAAATAGATAATTATTTTCCTCTAGGTTATAAGACAATTATTTATAAAAATTAAATTCAGTATACATGTTTGCCTTTTCAATGGCATTCGTATAATAGCTTAGTTTCACCTTATTTCTAAAGGAAAAACTGAAGAATATGGATGAAAAACTAAAGCATGGCACCACATGGTCAGTTTTGTTGATGGTTCATTTTTTTCATCCGGTCAGACTTCAGATAAAGGGATCCTTTTCCAAGATATTATTTCAATGATTAAAGTTAATAAAATCGTTAACTTCATTTCCGTTTTGGCCCAACTTAAAAAAAAATATTCTTTTTAGAGCAGCTAGGAAGTTGGTTTTATTACTATTTTAAAAAAAGTTTTCTATCTTTCAATCTTTTGGAATAAGAAGATGGGTGCAGTCTACACTCAATTACATTAGCACAAAACCCTACACTACATTGAGAAACATCTAGAGCACATAGTTGTGCAATTGAAGAACCATCTATAGTATGCAATAGATCAAGCCTTGTAAATCTAAATGCTCCTCTAGCATTGCATCGAGAATGGAGGATACAGGTCACAAACCTTTACTTCCTGCCATAGTTGGAGCTCATAAAGAGATCACATCCAAAGAAATAAACAAATATTAATCACTTGTGTGATTAATAGAACAGCTGTTAAATTATAATCATGAATGATACCATATGCCTCAGTGATATATAGATGATATTTCTTTCATACATTTTGAAATGCTTCATGGACACATGGATGATATTTCTTTGATATATATTGATCTGATTCATTGATATACAGTTGTTGATTCTGTTATATAATTAATACTAATAGTTCAGGGAAAGAAATTAAGACACCGTAGTGAATTAGAGCCGACAGATCATATGAAACGGATTTGTCAATGCTGCAATTAGTTTTAACATTTTTATTTCTGCGTAACCCTAACAGCTACCCGTTAGGTCTTCAAGGTGCGACAATAGTATTATTCAGTTGGCAGTGGAAGCAGAAAATGATTGGATGGCTGAGACGCCAGTTAAGCGTCGCACTATGAGGTCTTGTCACTGTCATGTCGCTTCCTCAATGTCGCAGAAAGCAACAAGAATTTTTTGAAAAAATTGCACGTCTGGGAGGCGTAAGAGATTTCTTAAATGTAAATGTTGACATGCTACTGCGATATAACTGGTTTACAAGATGGAAATATTTTTGTGCCTAATACGTGTAATGGGAATATCACATGCATGGTGGAGATTATATTTCTTCTTATGGCGAAGGATGGGAGGACTTTCCTAAATACTTTGGTTAGTGTGCTCAAGAATTGTCAGATAAGGAAGACGATTCCAATAAAGATCCCGACTATGCTCCCTCAAATGAAAATTTACACTAAGCTGGCAAATTGCCAGAAGTCGGAATGAGGCGAGTTTTCCAAAATGAAAAAGTCATGCCTGAGCAATATCCACTTCCCCAAGTAGCATCCTCTTAGGTAAAAAAGATACTTCAAACGCCTGAGCATTACCATTTTTAGTAATGCTCATATTTTCTGCAGGGACTATACAAAACCATATTGATATCAAATATGAAATTAGTTGACATCTTCATGATGGTATAGAAGGATGAATCTAATTAGGGATTGATACATTATTTACCACTTCTATAATTTTGTTTTTATTGAAAACTAGTTTCGATTGTTATACATTCATCTTCAGTTGAAGGTTTAAGTAGATTATATCCTACTTAGATTATATGCTACTTAAACCAAGTAGATTATATCAAACAGAAAAGTTTGTACTGGCACTCTATCACTTAAGGTACTCGTTTATACTACCATATCAAGATATGTAAATCAAAAAGTACGTCTCAGGATTAATGTGTACTTAAAACATTAAAGATCTAATTTCTTAATTTTACTTAACAGATAGTTATTTTATCTCATTCAGTGGCGAATCCATTACAAACCTCTCACTAATTGATTTGTTCTATTCTCCTATTGTTTCGGTTTCGTCGTATCTTTCTCTTTCAAGTTTTTGTAGTATTATAATTATTGAATATCACTTACTTTTGATTTTGTATGCTAAAGAAATTGAAACACTGTTATTTTTAACAATTAAGTGATCACTTTTTTACCCACCATCAGAATTTTCACTATGTGGAAGAATTTCTCTTTTTAGGAAAATTCCAGAAAACAGTTCAAAGAGGAAACATTTTCCTTAGAAACATTAGATCACCTATGCTTTTGTATATACTTAAGGAAAATTTAAAAGATACTAAAAAATTAAGGTGGAAACGCTGCTCAATATACAACCAGTATAACATGAACCATGCATACAAAAAAATGCTGCAAATTATTACACAATGGTTTATTATTTCCAAATAGTAATATTCAAAATATATCTGGTTTGTCAATTCACAGGACCTTCCGTATTGCTTTGGTTTTATAGTTCAGATAATTAGATTATTTTTCAAATGAGCATTTGGAGTGTATCGGGAAAGGAACATGTGCAGAATACTTTATATCTTTTGATATCCACCAAGTTCAGGAAAAAAGTTAAGCAGTAGGCATCGAAGGAGCAGAAATTTTAAGCATGTCCCAACATGATCGCAGTGAGAGTGCCGAAATGGGAGTGTTAAGAAGAAACTGTGCCAATGCAAGTAGGCTGAGATGGTTAGGACATGTAATCAGAGGGTGAAATGGTACAGAGAAAAATATTAGATGTGCACTTCAGAGGGAAAAGAAAAAGGAAAGACCAAGAAGCTGAAGGAAGTGCATAAATAATCCAAAGAAGAATGAAGTAGAGAGATACAAGGAAATCAGAAGCCCACAATTGATAGGTGAGGAGGTTTAGGGCCAAGTTGACCTGTAGGGCCAAGTTGACCTGTAGTGCCAAACAATTAGTCTATGAAGTCCATTACGCTATATCTCAGCTTATACTGGTCCAATTTGAATGACTTTTTTTTTTTTTTGTGATGAGAATTTCATCACCTTTTGATTAATCATAACAAAAATAAATTTTTTTGGGCAGACGAATTTTCTTTTATTCAAGTTTTTTCTTGATTACAAAACACTTTACATTTCCGCTCTATATTTATAAATGGCCGAGTTATGGGCTTATAAAATATCTAATCGGCCGTCATTTTGAAACAAAAGATGGATGGTAATTTCGCGTTACGAGTATCATTCTGGGGTGACGTGGGACTTTGTTGCCAAATCTCAAGAATATCGGCCTAGTAGTCTTGGAGAAAAGCTGCAGATAAACGCATTTCTTTTAATTGATACTTAGATTCTACTTATCAAGAAATTAAGAAACGTGTAAAACCTCAAATTTTGAGGGAGGGTTAACTTTTTTTTTCTTGGCCGATTTCAAAGGTATATTATTGAAAATAATAAACCAAAAGTATTCCTATAGATTTTTTTAATGCCTTGATAAGCTAATTCCAAAACACCTTACATTATGCCTCTATCTTTATAAATGGCCGAGTTATGGGCTTATAAAATATCTAATCGACCGCCATTTTGAAACAAAAAGACCATTCTGGGGTGGCGTGTGATTTTGTTGCCAAACCTCAAGAATATTGGTTCACCCCAACTAGGGCAGTGTGGTTTACAAAGGAATCTCTGGGAAACTTTAGACTCCTTACATAAAAAAATGAATGAATTTTTTTATTTGATTTATTTTCATGACTCCCAAGATTCCCACAGCCAAGTTAAGAGGTTTTCCCCAAAGCACAACCACAAGTATCTTCTTACCTTATATCTTACAACTCCTTCAGATTTAGCAACCGCCCTCTTTATATCTTCCAGATTTAGCCACCGCCTTCTTTATATCTTGCAGATTTAGCCACCGCCTTCTTTATATCTTCCAATTCCAAATTCAAATTACTCATTGAATTCTCCTGAATGTTTTGAAACATTGTGAGCTCAAAATATTGAAAAAATCTTTCATTATATCTGAAGTATTTTAGGCATTTTATTGATGTTTCTTATCATATCATTTGTAAGTTGATGATCATATGGTAATAAATTATAAATAGCCAGAACTTCAAAACTATAAACGTTAAAATAAAATTTAATTTAATAAAAAGTAAAAACTTAGACTACGGAAATAACTTTTATTTCTTACAACCAAATTCGTTTTAAAGGACAGAATGTACTTGCATATCAATGTTCAAGCGCATTAGGTGGCCTGTTAGTGAAGTTGACGGCCATGTTCAAGCGCATTAGGTGGCCTGTTAATGAAGTTGACGGCCATGTTCAAGCGCATTAGGTAGCATGTTAGTGAAGTTGACGGCCATGTTCAAGTGCATTAGGTGGCCTGTTAGTGAAGTTGACGCCGATTGCTATACTGAAACTTGGCGTTGTAGACCCTTGCAAGTGCATTCCATCCTAATCATCTAGCCATGTCAAAATACAGAAAGCTCCTTGCATCTGTGCATCTAAACATAATAATAATATCCGCTGCACCAAGTCTGTGCCACTTAGAGCATTCTCCACCAATTAGCTCTATTCTGTGCAGCATCCCTCCAGCTTCCCTCATAGAACAGTATATGCATCCTCTGCCACAGCCTCCATCCACTACATGTTTGATCTCCCCGCTCATCGTGTACCATGGATTCCTTCTGTGAGGATCTTCTTGGGAATCCAAGAGTCTTCCAATCTTGCCACATGACCTGTCCATCGTAGTTGCCCAAGTTTGATTGTCCTGACAGCATCTAAGGACTTAAAGAGGTCGTATAGCTCTCTGTTGTATCGCCTTCTCTATACTTCGTCCAGTTTTAATGGTCCGAAGATCTTAGGATTGTCCTCTCGAATATTAGGAGCCAATTCTTGTCTGCCTTCGTTAGAGCCCAGACTTCTGAGCCATATGTTAATACTGGTAGAACCCGTGTTTTGTAGATCATCAGTTTTATTTTCTTTGAGAGGAATCTGTTATAAAGGTGTTTCCTTAGGCTAAAGTAGCACCTTGATGCTATAGTATCCTTAAGCTATAGTAGCCTCAGTTGGCAGAATTGATTTTTCTTCTTATTTCCTGGGATATGCCATTTGTGTATTAATCTCCCTCCCAAAGTAGACGAAGCTGTCAACGCACTCGAATCTATACTAACCAGCTTCGAAGTAATCCTCTTTTTCTTGGGTTCCTCCTATTCTTGCATATCCTTAGTCTTGTGTATACTAACATTAAGCCCAAGTTTCTTGACTACCTCTTCCAGTGCTAGGAATGCTTCCTTCAGCGTCCTTTTAGATCTAGCCATGATGTCGAAGTCATCTGCATGACCTAGGATTTAAACTAGTCTGATAAACAGGCTACCATCTGGATTCCTGAGTTTCTTATGGCATTTTCAGCTCCAAAGTTGAAAAGTAGGCAGGCAAGGAACATTGCCTAACTTCCGTATCTATGTGGAAATGTAAACACTCAGAAAGTAAATTAATGAATTGAGTAAAGGGTCACAATTTTCTTATGGGTGTGGAAGTCGGGTGACTACTACACCAAGGTTCAATATTCATAGGCGTCAACTTCACTAACAACCCACCAATGCGCCTAAATAGATAAGTGCTTCTGTCCCTTATGACGAATGGGATCGTAAGATATAAAAGTAATTGTGGGTTTTAATTTTTTATAATTTAATTTCATTAAAAGAAAAATCAGGTCATAGTATTATTGATGAAGCGCTGCCTAAACCCATCCCTCCATCAGCGTTTCGGGATTAAGAATCTTCATATCGAAAAATGACGTACCAGTAGTCATTGATGCTACATTAACATTAATAATTATATTAAAACATTTTAACAAAACCAATCAAAAGGCTTTTTAAAATAAATATTTTTTTTAGGTTTATTTTATATTTGACATGGCTTTAACCTCACTCCAAGACCTAATAAGTTTCTTTCTTTTCAGGTAGTTGAAATCTAAGGCATATCATCATCAGTGTTAAACTTTACTTATACAGCATTTCATAATAAATCATACTTATTCACAAGATTAATAATAGGAATATAATTACTTTTCCAGTAGTATTATATTAGTAAGAAAATAAACCATGAGATAAATTAATAATTATATTTTCTATAAGTTTTAAAGACAGTTTGAAAAAACAATGGAGATAATTATGCCGATCCTAAGATAGTAGTCTTGGCCTTCCGAACAGCTGTGTCCCTCAAAGCCTTGACAACTTTCTGGATTTCTTGAGGGACATTCTCCTGAACGATATACCTAAAGGCAGTGTTGAGTGCTTTCGCTCCGCTAAAATGAGAAACAGGCTCTTCTTGGATCGGCAACATTTTCACATTTCTAAACCTCATTTTCTGATAAAAAGGATCACATCTTCTATCTTTAGAAACTTCTTCGAAACGTCGCCTTATTTCCTGTCCATCATATATACTAAATAAATATAATACACCAATCACTGGCAAATATAAATGGCATAGGTATTAAATATTATTTTCTCTATAATAGACTCCATTTTTTGAAAAATTATCAGGTTTACTATGAGAAGCAGTAATCGAAATTAAAAAAAAGGTACAATATGATATAAATAGGTAGTAAAACCACAAAAGAATTGAACTAATCGAGTTTGCTAGTGCAATTACTATTATAAATTATCAAGATGAACAAAGCACAGCTGGATGGGCGACCAACCTCGTAATAAGTGAGTACAAGATGCAGTGACTAAGCACCCTTCCCAGTTTAGGTGAAGCCCATCCGCCTACTGAAGGCACTTCGTCCCAAGCATAGGACTGGCAATCTGATACCAACCTGAATTAGAGTTGTCATTTGACAACTTGAAATGGCAATGGGCTATTAGCGTAGGAAGCTGGAAAAAAAAACCTCCTGCTTCTCAGAAGTAGTTATAAAATAAACTGCAGCAACTTGCGGGTCACTTTGAACAGAACATGACGGTAGGTTGGAAAGATTGATCATTTGCATATACACGGTATGGTGAGTGGGGGACAAGTCAAGGGTGGGAGACAGCAGGTTGCGAGTGGGGAACAGATTTTGAGAGGGGAGACAGGTTGGGAATGGGAGACAGGCTGTGAGTGGGGGAAAGGTTGTGAGTGGGGAACAGATTTTGAGAGGGGAGATAGGTTGGGAGTGGGGGACAGGTCACGAGTAGGAGACAGCAGGTTGTGAGTGGTGGACAGATTTTGAGAGGGGGGCAGATTGTGAGTAATGCAACCAAATGAAAGCATTATTTGACAACTGCAGGTTGGCTAAAAAACCCTGAAGGAAGTTGAAATAAATACCCTAGTGCCATTTTTTAAGATGATTATTGCTTAACGAGTTAAAAGTTGGGATCTATAAATGAATCTATGTGGCATGTGATATAGTTCTGAATAGGTCATGGTCATCAAGTCTTTTATTTTAATGTATCTATTATTTTTCAATTTTAAACCAAATTACGTGTATATTTGTGAAAATTTTCGTTGAGTAATTTTCTAGGGATTCGAAATTCAAAACGGTAGCCTATCACAAATTGGGTTATAATTATTTAAATATAAATAAGTATATGAAATAAATTAAGGTTCTTAATGAATATCTTTAGCTTCCGAAATGCCTATAGCTTTATGTGAGGCACCTGGTTCACGAGCCTCCTAGTATATGTAATAAAGAAACAACTCTTATTGTGTAAATATTTAATGTTATAGCAACAGACATTTAAATAGATTATTGTGCTTTTTGAGCTTTCCAACATATTCATTTGTTTAATGGTAACTATGGATTTTCATCTGATCTGGGAAATATTTTATTTCAAGAAAGGTGCGGATTGAAGGTGATTTAGATGTTTTTACAGTGATCTGGAAGTGAAACGGTCGACTATTAATGTAGAGTAAGGGATAAGAAGGAAGAGAATTGAGGAGGTGTTTGGATACGATGAGGATGGCTTTGGTTTTCTGTTTAGAATCGATTATGGGCTGCCTCGAATACTATTGATGTCATCTTACAGCTTGCGTATTTACTCAGGCATGTCAGTAGAGTGTGGAAGTCTAGTAAATCTGTATTGTTCTGTATGAATTTTGTATCCTTCTGAAGTGATTAGATGTATAAAATTATAGCAATGATTTATTAATTTAACTTACACTATATATTTAATATATTTTTTATTCATCTTTCTAAAAGTGTTATCAGTCGCTGACAATTTTGTTTTCAATATCAGCTTTGGCCAGGCCTATGGAGGGTAGTATGGTTTTGTCAAATAAAGTTTGTTTTTGTCGGAACTGCAATATACGATATCTGAGATAAGTAATAGGCAATAGCTTATATGAGCAGCGCCATGTTAAACAAGTTAAATCTTTTATGAGATATTCACAATGCAGCTTAGCAATGAGAAATGTAGTTAAAAGAATTTAAATTATTAAATTAATTTTTCAAATTATACTGAACAAAATAAGTTTTTGTTAATTAACAAAGTAATATAAGTAAAATATATAACTAATTATATACATTAAGTTGTAACAGCAAAATATATAACTAATTATATACATTAAGTTGTAACAGCAAAATATATAACTAATTATATACATTAAGTTGTAACAGCAAAATATATAACTAATTATATACATTAAGTTGTAACAGCAAAATATATAACTAATTATATACATTAAGTTGTAACAGCAAAAGCCTGGTTTACGGTGCACTACTTAACCATGTATTTAACTATTTCAATTAAAAAATTCAAATAGTATTTAAATCAAAACTAAGTAGCCACACAAGAGTTACCTGGTAAAAACTAATATTTTAAGTAAATCAACCCATTTAAGGTGAATTTAAAACAAAAGATTTATTCTAATTGTTGAAGGGGCTTGGGCTTGGGCTTGTTGTAACGCCAAATGTTACCTAAATAAAAAATATCTGCCAAGCAAGTCAGTACATTCGGTGGGTACATAAGGAAAAAGATGAAGAAAAAAAAAGTGTGTAAGGCAAAACAAATTAATGTTTTAATTATTAATTACGACAAATTTTGGAAAAAATTGAACAAAAACAAATAATAGTTTAAAATGTGCATGTGCTTTTAAAAATCTGATTAAAAAAAAACGAATCAGAACTCTCGCTTACCTGATAAAAAATTCCAATATCAAAGAAAATTTCAACAGTAACAGAAAATCGAATGCATGCGAGATGAAAAATCCTACATTAAATAAGGATTCAGCGTCCTTATCAACCTAATAAATGATCCCTATCCCAATGAATTCTGCAAAATGACGAGGAGTAAAAGTTTGAGCATGTGTAAGACAAAATAGTCGATAGAATTTGATACAATTTATCCTGAACAATTTTTACACTAGTCACCAACTTTTCTCCCAAACTGGACTAAATATAATGGCTTCAACGAGTCATTTTTAAAATTGTACCGAGGAAAATACGTTTGCGCATGCGTAAGCGAAAGAAGTGGATAGAATTTCATAAACTTTATACAAAATATTTATACACTAATTCTCAAATGTCCTCCAATTTTCGACCAAATCGGATAAGCTGTTTTCGAAATATGTATAATTGATGTGTCAAGGAAAATATGTTTGCATATCTGTAAGCAAAAGAAGTGGATGGATTTTGATCAAATTGATATGGGACAATACTACAACACTTCCCTACCTTTGGTAGTGAGGAAGCAAAATATAAATATAATATAAAATATATCTTATAAAAATATAATATAAAATATAAATATCGGAACGGTGGAGAATACAAGTCTTCCGCAGAGCCAACAGGCAGGTTTATCTCAGCAAAACGCTCCAATACAAGAGTCTTCCTGCAGGAATAGGCAGATTTATCTCAGTCATACGCTCAAATATCCAAAACAACAGCCCTAAATCTGTATTGAATTTTGCAGGTTGTTAGTCAGTAAATATTTCATTTATTGTACTTATTAAATATAAAAATAATAGTATAAATGGTAGAAAATATGTACTCAGCTACTTAGTCTCAAAAATTAAGTTTATTTAAAATTTGAAATTTTGCCTGTTATATTAGAGGCATAAGACTGTTGTTATATTAGAGAATATTAGCATTTTTAAGTTATCAGTTAATAATTGATAGTTATGAATTTTCAATCAGTGAATTCAATAACAAGAATATTGCTGAAAAGCAATTCCTCAAAAGATTAGCATATAAAGCTGTGCTAAATTTATTTCTAAGCCATTATTAAAAATTTTGTAACTGTGAATCTAAAAATTAGACATCTATAATATGAGGCGCTCCATACAAGAAGGATTAAAAAGGAAATTATCGTGACGTAGGCAATTCGCCCTTCTTCCATGTAGCGCCTCATATTCCATCTATATTTAATAATCAATTAACAATTATTTTTCTGAAGTAATATATTTTAATAATACATACTATTTAAAAACTGTTTTTTTTTTTCTTTAAGTTATTATGTTATATAATTAAATTGAATTCATTTATTAATTATAATTAATTGCTCAATTATGATAAATATCTGTTAAGGATTGTCTACAATCTCAACATTTTTAGTACTATCCCCAAACTAAACTTTTCAGTGCAAAACCACTTATTGCGATAAATAGAGGAATAATTACCTTGTCATCAGGTTGTGGTAGCGACGAAGTAGCAATAGACTTCTGAGCCTCGGCAACAGCTTTAAGGATGAGATTAGAAGAGGGCTGCATGGCTGGAGGGCGAACTGGCCTCGGGGTCACCTTCACCAGGCTCGGAAGCTTCTCCACCTCCAAATCCACATCTCTTGAATGAGATCTCTTCCTTAAATTTCGATCCTGAAAATTTTGTCCAATAATATCAAATTTTAGATATGGAAATATATAACAAATCAAATAAAAACTATGGACATAATATATGTATGTACTAAGTATATCTTTTAACACAATTCGAGGTAAAAAGAGTTATTCTAAAATACTAAATCTCTTTTCTAACTTATCTCAACAAATAGTTACAGTAGAATAATAAGTTGCAATTGGAACAAAACGGAAAAAAATGTATAATAATTTTTAGTATTTACAAAAAGATATTCTCGAGTGACAGAAAAGTCTGTAAAGAAATAGATGAACTATATATAAAATACACCATTGTTCGTGTAAAATCACTGTTTCCTGGTAGTAGGTTCATTCTGCCAGAAGAAGCTATTTTTAATCTGAGCAATATGTTGAACACTTAAACTGAACAATGAGTTGAAGGCTTAAACTGAACAATGTGTTGAAGGCTTAAAGCAAGCAAAACTATTAGATAATTACAAAATAAAAATGAGTAGTTATAAAAAATATTGGCACTACTTAAAAAAATAAATTAAAGTGGACCATAGCAAAATAACTCCATTCAATTTCAACTAAACATGTAGATGACGCAAAATTGTTTTTTAATATGTCTGGATCACATTAATTAAATATAAGTAAACACAATTTATTAATTAGTAAATTATCTGTCGGTTAATAAAGATTATAGAAGTAAAACTATCCATTTTGAGACTGACCATGCAAGTAAAACCTATAACATTTTAAATTAAAGTTTTGTTGTAGTCTTAAATCAATCAAGACTGATTACTTCTTTTCAAGGCCCTTGGACTATTTTCTAAAACACTGGCTGTACGACTCAAAAAGCTTTACTGAGATTCATTTTTTAAAGATTCTATGCTTTAATGAAGAGAGAAAATTAAATAACATGTTCATTGGAAGTATTTTATAAAATCCACCATCAATATTTTCTTAAGTTTATATGATTAATTCAATCATGTTATCCTGAAAACATAGCTGTCTAAGTGGTACAAGATAAATTGAATCCTTAGTCTTAGACATATTTTGTTAAATACAAATACAAGAGATACAAACAAGGTAACCACCAATAGTCTCCAAGTCAAGACTATTTCTCAGAATATCAAAATCCACAAAATTTAAGAATAAATGAAAAATAACATTTATCACAATCCATTTTCCCATAAAATTTAATATGTAATAAAAAATTTACAATTTTTTTTTATTAAAACATTTGAAATTTATTTTATAAAATTGAGAGAAATGCCTCGACTAAAAGAAAAAGCAATAACAGCTGAGAATATTGAATGTTTTGTTTATTATACAACGCAACAAGCACCAATCCAGTCAAGTCCAATTGTTACAGCACAAACATAAATAATATAAGCCATATGAAGATAAAAGATTATACAAGATGTCATATGGCATCAAGGTCATACCTTTTCATTACGAATTTTTCCTATCGCTCTGGAATTGATGTCATATCCGTTTCTCCTTTCTTCGGATTTCCTTCTTCTGAAAATACCCCTTGAATCTTTGAAAATACCTCTCGAATCTCTGTAAGGCCTTCTCTCTTCCCCTTTGCGTAGATTCTCCTTCATGAGAGTTCTCTTCAAAACTGAAACGTGATTATCTTGATCGAAGCCATGTTGGTTACCATGGTTACTAATTCGACTTGTGCTTTTGCTCCTCCTGTGGTTTATTTCGACTTTATTCTTTGAACTGTTTCTTTTAATAGGAGAAAAGTGCTTGGTATCCCTCGACAATTGCTCCATGGTATTTTCACCACTCCAGGTTATTTCTATTTTTTCTTTAGGTTTAGGTTTCTCTACAACTCGAGCAGTTCCTTCTTTTTCTGATCTACCTTCAGGTTCGCAATTCTCCACTGTCTTTTTCTCTGTATTATTCGAAATAGTATCCAACCTTTCGATATTGTCGGAGTGGTTGACCGATGAACTCAATTTCATATCTGTAACAAGAACAATGAACATACCATGATTACAAATTACATAAACAAAACCTAAATAATGCAGATGAAAAAACTGAATAAAATTAAAAAAGCTATTTAAAAAAAAAAAACACACCTGACAGTGCTAGAGTAGGTGCGGAAGAATCAGAAACATCTGAATCCACTCCTTCATCAATTCTCACTACATTAAAAATAGTCACCGTTAATCACAACTAATTAAACACATCACTTCTCAATAAACCTAAGCTCTCTAAACCAAAACTCAATGTTTCATCTAACTCATTTAAAATAAATTTATGTAAAGCAATGTAAGAAAAAATAACTTTAAAGAATAAACTAAACTAATGAAGGAAGAATCACGACAAAGAATAATTATTTCCTGAAATTTTGAATAGAAACTGATAATATACATGAGATGGTTGATCGTGGAAATAAGCGAAGTAGAGATAGTGAGGAGGAGTGTAGGCTGAGGCAAAGTCAAACAGGATATCAACAATTTAGAATCAGTATTATAATGACAAATATGTAACAATTCTATATAAATATAAACTAAACATAAATATGAAATTTTAGGTGGGAGCTGCACTTAGAATTATTTACACCAGATTGTTATATGCTGTATTTTATTTTTAATGTGCAATCTCTCCATTTCATGTACCATAAACTTTGCTCCGTATTCAAGTTTTCTATAATATATGTAGTTATTTTACACATAAACCTGAGTTGAGTTGGTCAAAATGCAAACAACAAAACAATCCAGAACTATTGTGTTTCATTTTGATCATCTTCTTTATAAAAGTTGCTAATATGTTTTATAGGAAGATTTTGATACTGCTATGTTGCTAAGTCACATTTTCAATGAGTAATTTCGACACGTCTTTGTAATTTCTGAATATTAATATTTCAAAATATGGATCTTGCTTCATTCATCAATAACCAACGTGGATCTTGCTTCACTCTTTACAAGGAGTTGGCACGTACAATTCCCTAGAATATAAATGTTTCAACCCAAAGTATATTTTAGAACGGGGAAAAATATATGAAGATGTTGAGCACTTCAAATGATTTCAGAACAAAATGCAAAACACTAAACACACACAAAAAAAAATGTTTTCTCAAAAAAAAAAAAGAAAATGACAAAACAGGTACATACAATTACCAAATTACCTCATATCAAACTCCTACATTCTGGCAAAAATGTCATCAAAAATAGATGAGTATATTTGGGAACAATAGGTTTAGGCTACCACACTTCCTGCTTTTTTGGGGTATTTGAATCAATATAAAATTCAACGTGTGTTTCTTTGCACTAACCCTAAACCATTCTAGCTCCAAATTCACTTTTTTAACTCTATAATATTTGTACACGATACATACATACATACACCTTCGGCTCTACAGCCCAGTCCGGGCCCTGGCCTCCAGATTTGTACACGATACAACTCATAAATTATAAACATAGTTACTTTCACTAACTTATCACTTTACTTAATAATTTTAATGAATTCGAACTTATATAATTTTCTGTGTTACTCTTCAATTAGATAGGAGCAAGATTTGCAGGTTATCTGAAGATATGTGGAAGGTTATCTTACAGTTATTGAAGGCTAAGCAATAGAAGTATGAGGATCAGTGAATTGCTTAGTTTAAATACCCCACCCCCATTGGCTAACCAACCCCATTAGCCACATCATATGCCAATATAAATTTATAACATTTTGCTCAACATATTTAAAAAAAAAAATCAATATAAAATATGTTTAACTACTGTTACGTTCGGCTTTAAGTTTGATATATAAATTGTTTGATTATATGTGGAGCAATAATAAAGATACCTGGCGACAGATGGTTAGAAATGACGTCTTCAGATCCTGACTCGCTAGACGCACCACCAGTGTTGTCATCAGATTTGAGGTCGATTCCTTTCAGTTTTTTAGCTTCTTGATGATTTTCATCAGAGGGCCTACGTTTCGACTTGGACTTCTTCTCTTCCTCTTTCTTTTTGGTGAGTCCTGTACAACAATACATCGAATCTACATAACAACAAATCTCATTAAAATTAACAAATTAAAAAAAAAAAGTCATATATAAAATGCAATCAAACCAATTCTGGAAAATACAACTTAATATTGTTGCATCAGACCCTCAGTATCAAATTAACAATAAGATGATCAACAAATCTTATTATATTCACAAATTAAATCTTATTAGTAAAAAACAGAATAATAATAACTATTGTAATTATTTATCATTAGAGCAATTAATTTTGTTAAAAATTACTTGGTTATATAAAAAAGGACTTTCCCAAACTAAGCATCTGGAACCAATAAACACTAACACTTTATTGGTACAAATGAAACCATTATATTTAAGCCAAACATTTTTATTTAATAATATTTTAAATAGGATGTATAGTGTGAGAGGACTTGACCTCTATGGTGAGCAGTTTCAATGAAATATATAAGCAGTAACAGTTAGTGGTAAAGGTTGGCAAGTTCTTCCAGCTGCTGTATTAAGCAGTACCAGCGAATCTTAGCTACCTTTACTGAGACAAGATGGAACAAAAAATAATAGTGGTGCTTTTTATTTTTATAACAAATACAGTTACCAAGTTTCTAAGCACAGATTTTTCTCTGTTTTCGTCAGACAAGTACACTCTTCAAGGATATCGATGACACAAAAAAGATTAGCTTTGAAGATTAATTGAAAATGGTATACCAAATGAGATAGCAGAGAAACTAGCTATATCACAGCTAAGTATTATTTAATATTTTCAGAAACTTAGATATAACCAATGTTTTGATACATGGTGCTACACTTCCAAACACCAGAAACATGATACCAAGTATATTTACAAAGCTGTCATTGGCATTCAATGTAAAATGAGAAGAATCAATTTCTAAGCTACGTCATTTAAAGGAAAAATTAATTTTCATTATTTTTATACTAAGTCATAATCAATCAATTAAAACTATAAACTTATCAATATATATTTATTAATGAATAACCACAACATTTAACGCATTTAAGATATGAGATTGAATGTTTAAGATTCTACTTAAAATACTTTGAAAATGGATGAGTCAAATATCTTTTCAATAGCAAGCACAAACCGACCAGTTAAATAGGTGACATCAATCTTCAAACTCGCAAGAATCCAGAAACAAAATAAGGATATCACATTAAACGTACAGTTCACTAATCATCATATAAAGTAATGCAGTCGCTCGAAATCGCCATTTATATCCATTTCGTTTAATAAATAAATTTTGAAACAAAGCTACTAAAATCATAGAGTAAAAATTATACTTAAATTTATTAACAGGTGAAATAATAGAAGCATATGACAAGAAGAGGATAAAAGCAAACATCACAAAAAATAAATAAAAAGTGTAACTGAGAACAAAAAACATATCAGTATTGTAGTAAGCAAAATTAAAAACACATAAAACTCACCCCGATATATTGCGCATTCCTCTAGTTTCTTAAGGACGTTATGTAACCAAGCAGTGAACCCAGCGGTGTGAGATCCGAGAAATATTGTTAAATCTTTTTCCATCTGCTCTTTAGACTTCTTGTTGGCAATCAACACCATCACATAATCAGGTAACTCCCGGTCTAAATAGTAGTAGTTGTTTATTTTCAAATTATTTTTACTATAAAGCAAATAATAGGAGATAATCAATGTACATTACTTACCCCAAACAATGCCGAGTTCCTTCAACCTTGCCCTGATGGCACTCTAAAATAAAATAATAATAACAATTAATAAAAATAAAATTTAAACATTCCATATTTATCACACTATTACATATGCAATGAAAATAAATGAAAAACTTAAATTTGAATAAATCTCAAAGAGTAAAAATTGCAGACTATTTTGATGATGGGGCAGTTTGAATCCTCCTCATTTGATGTGCTGTAGTGGGTTCTGAGAGGGCAAAGCAATTTCCATGTTAAAGTGATAAGGACATATCAGGTAGATTAGTTCTCTTGTCCAGATTATCAACAATATCAACTGTCTCAAAATGAAAGGTATGTGCTAAATATAGTAAGGAAAAAATATTACATCGGCCATTACTATATATAATTTTGGCCAAATTGTTTCAGTAGATATGATATAATTATTTATTATCCGACTTCTTGTAAATATTTCATAAAATACTAATGCCATTAGGCAATAATTCATTAATAAAGGGGATTAAAAAATTTCATAAGAACAATAATTATAACTGAAGAGTAGCATATTATTTCTCAGAACCAAAAATGAAGAACTTTATGAATAAGATACACGAGTACTCAATGTTATATTTTGTATACCCATTGTTGTTACAATTTTTACTGCAAAATTTCATATTATAAAGATAAAACTTATGCACAATAAATCAATTCTACAACGGTCGCAATTAAAAACGAGATAATGATGAATAAAAAGGATTAAATGAATAATAGAGGTTTGTGGCAAGATAAGAAAAGCCTTACCTTGATTTTAACACTGACTTCATCGCCTAGTTCCATTCTATCGAAATATAGGTACAAATTCAACTAGATACCATTAGCATCTGTGATTTACCTATCAATTAGTAAAATCATTAACCAACGAACCAAATAACAACAAAGTTGACACAAACACACTCTCAACGCAAAACCTTTAGTAAGAAACCTTCCTTCACTAACACCACGGCCCATACAATCACAAAACTACTAACTGCAGGCAGACATTTTCTTTTATCGAAACCATTGCTAATTTTGTTCTTTCGAATAATTAACAAATTATTTAAGTTAATTTATAGTAAAAATTGTTTACTAACTAAACATTTCAAATCATAGCCATCATCTTATATCACAAATATTATTGACGAATGCCTGGAAGGGTCCAGGTCTCTTCATCGAACGGTTATGCTTTTTTGGATGTATTCTAAATACAAATTAATAAAGAAATTTGAGTCATTTTTATTTTAATTATATACATATACATACTTATAACTTTTACATAGCATTTTAGCTGTAATATAGTCTAACAGATAATACCATGATTAATATCTCAATATATCTACCTTTGTAGTAACTAGTTTTCGAATTATGAAGCAGAATAGAAAACTCATCATATAACTTATATCCTTCTAAATATCTTATATATTATATATTTTGCGCCCCAAAAAATATTGATGCCCGTCCAAAACCGAATAAGTTAATTTTGCCAATGTGGGGGGTAGGACATCTTATTATTAAAAACTACGTGTACATTATTTCTAATGTAAGAAATAATAGTAAATACATTATATCTTAATCAACTCTTTAATATTATTATTTCATTAATTTTCTCTATATAATTAAATTCATAAACAGCATTTCCTTTTTTTTACTGTTTCTTCATCTTCCTCCCTTAATTGGCATTGGCATATCATAGTATGTATTAAAAAGCAACATACATTTGATTTTTATAAAACAATAATTCTAGACCAAGCACAAACAATAGAGAAAGGCTTGATCCAAGATCCACAAAGGTATAGATAAAAAATATTATAAAGAATATATAATTGTAAACATTATTAACTATAATGATAATATTATTGCTTGTTAAAAGAAATCCAAATATAACAGTTGGAGCCAAGAATGCACAGAAGATTCCAAAATAAATAACCTTTTTTATTTAGTGACACAAGGAAATAATGAAGGAATAAAGATAATAGTAATAACACATATGCATGAAAAGATAAACATTGTTTATAAGTTGAATTATACATAGAAAAGTTACAACAAATAAATTAAATTAAATAGATAGAGTTTTTATTTATGTTTCTGCTAATCTGTAATGCCTCCAATAATTAGGGATTGATAAATTGTTTGCCACTTATATAATTTTGTTTTAATTGAAAACTTGTTTAGAATGGTATACATTCATCTTCAGTTCTAAAAACACACAAAAATTCAAATATAAGCAATTCAAAATACAGTTTGGTATTATTATACATATTAAATTAAGTGTAATATAAATTAGAATTATAAAACATTTACGAATTTAATTAAGATAAGAAATCAAATACATGTTAGTACTCACCAAGGTTTAAGTTTGTTATATCAAAGGTTATATCAAACAGAAAGTTTGTATTGGTGTGTCCTCGCAATGAACTAGCAATGAAATAAAGGTGGGATGTTTATAGGTAAATGGTTTAAGGGTCGGGATTTTTCCAGTAATTCCGGTGAGTAATTGTTTTTTCTGTTATAGATGGGAATAAATTCAAGATTGATTTGAAGATTCAAGATTTGAGATTGGATTTAAGAATTGATTTAAGATGAATTTATTCCCATCTATAACAGAAAAAACATTTACTCACCGGAATTACTGGAAAAATCGTTTACCTATAAACATCCCACCTTTCATTGCTAGTTCAGCATGAGGACAAACCAGCACAAACTTTCTGTTTGATATAATCTACTTAAGCATTGGTGAATACTAACACGTATTTGATTTCTTGTCTTAATTAAATTCATAAATGTTTTATAATACTAATTTATATTACATTTAATTTAATATGTATAATAATACCAAACTATATTTTGAATTGCCTATTTTTGAATTTTTATGTGTTTTTAGAACTGAAGATGAATGTATAACATTCAAAACTAGTTTTCAATAAAAACAAAATTATAGAAGTGGCAAATAATTTATCAATCCCTAATTAGATTGATCCTTCTATACCATCATGCGGATGTCAACTGATTATGAAGCCTCCAATAATTTCTATTTCTAGTGATTGGTCAAGAATTATTTTTTTTTTAAATCTAATTTAATACCATCATTTAGCAATGTCAATGAATTGAGAAAGATAATAAAAATATATGTACAAACAAGGAAATGCTGTTTATAAGTTGAATTATACACTTTGGAACAGTAAAGTTATCCAAAATCAAACAAAAAACCAAGTAAAATTAACAAGGCAGAGTTCATTAAAAAAAAAATGTTTCGCTTAATGTGAATTATAATTTTGATTCTTCTAAAGATGGGAATAAAATACTAAACAGATAATAAGAAATTAATTATATGGAAGACATTTAAAAGCATATTTTGCTATTGTACATATACTGAAAATAATGAAGATGGCATCTTGTGATATTTTGCTAAATATATTAACAATAATGAAGATAGCGCCCTCTGATATTAATTAGAATATCCAAAGCTGGAAAGAAAAGCATGTGTGCCTTTGATATTTGGCAGGGTTGTTAGGAGTCCTAGAGAGCACAGTAAAAGTATCTGCTGGTGTAAAATACTCAAGTTTTGTTTTGTTTTTTCTCCCAGTTTTCTCTTATTATCTTAAAAACCATCATGAGCAAAATTAAACTAGAAAAAAATTCACATCAATATGAGCTGAATTATTTTCCTCTAGGGTTAATAATTTGGGGAATAAAAGGAAGAGACGGCATCATTACGAATATTAAAAGCTCGTACAACTTTACAGAAGGGTCGTATTTTGTGCCCTAAAGGTAAGCATCACACATAAACTTTATTGAGATGTGAAAGGAAGATTACTTCATTAAAAAATTAATGAATCCTTTATTTTTTAGTAAGGATAAACGAAAAAAAATTGTCTTATGGTTGCTGGAATGTTTCAGATCTTAAATTAAACATAAAAGTTAACATGCCTTTATTTTTGTCATTAATTTTTTTTTTTTAAGGGTATCATAACATATTAGGTTATTCAATTTCTGAAAATATATATATACACCCTTCATATTTTCATAGGTAATTTATTTATTCAAACCGTTTCAACCTTGACGAGATTTCGGACTATATTGTCCATTTTCCAATAATTTCTTACTTTTCTTTATGTCTTGTCCACATTATCAATAGTTTTCCAATTTTTGGCATAAAACGGATTATTTAATATTTCATAGTCCACTTTTCATTTTGATATTTTTTCAAAATTTCTTAAGAATTATTTCTTCAATGATTGCTTTCTGATTTATTTTAGTTTAAAAGAAATCTGTATTACAATAATACAGACAAGGCATAAAGATAAGTAAGAAAAGCCTGGAAAACAGATAATATTGTCTGAGACCTCACCAAGGAGAAATTATTTAAATAAATTTGTAAGAAAATAAGAATGGTGTTCATAGATATTTTCAGAAGTTGAATCATCTAACTGCTAAAACATTTTATGTCATTATTTGGCCTTACAGTATGTCGTTCATTATATAATAATTTTTTCTTTAGATTTACTGTCCTCAAAAGAAGCAGTATGTCCCATTGTTGTAAATATACATTTTTTAAAAAACAATACTCTAATTTTTATTAAACTTTTTCACAGACAGGTTCATTATAAGGAATTCACTAGTCCTAAAAAATTTTTTTTTTATATAAACAGAACCTTTTTGTATTTGAAAATATTTTAATAATTTTTAATGTAATAAATTTAATTATAATACTACGTTTTAAATAATTGTATCTTTAAAATATTGGAACATGTGGTTCCTCTTAGGAGAGTAAATTTAAAGAAAAAATTATTATTAAATCCCTTCAGTAGATTGGAGTTATTTTGATGGGGATTTGTTTACTTTTGTAACCCCTCCGCACTCCTGACAATCTTAACCCGTTTTCAATTGTTTAATTTGGTTAGCTGTGAGGTTATTATTTTTAAATTCACTAATATTTTCACTCCTCGGTCAATATTTTAAGAATAATTTCCCTTTTTTGTTCTAAAGTTATCCCTTAACTAAGGGTAACTAAGGGACAAGGATTTTTCCAGCTTTTAGAAGTAAAGAAGAGGGGTTCGTCCTCTTAGTCTGTTGTTAGGCTCTAATCAATTCATTATTGGTAGGATTACTGTAAATTTGAAACATTTACTATACAATACATAGGAAAATCTCCTTTTTTTTTTGTGAAGAAAAATTATGAATTAAACAAAGTCGATGGTAGTTTCTCAGCTCTTGTAAAGAATAAATATGCTGATTTGTTATATTAAAGAGCACTCCTGACAGTCCACATGTTTTGAGATTTGTCATTCACATAAAAAGGAGCAATGGTTCCTGCTGCGTTGCTAACACACCACAAGTGATGCACACCACAAGCGATGCACATGCCTTTGATGAGTTCCACATTTATTCAGGTTTGTGGGTCACACGCTTAGTAATAACTTTTGCTCATGCAGAAACATGAACTAAATTTGTTTCATCATAATTCCAAATATTTTGTGCAGGAATGTCTGCCAAATCCTCTAAATTATTGAAGAAAGAATTTATTTCTGCGCCTGTTGTAGCTCTGGCGAATGCAATATTTTTGAGCGTTCTTTGTGTCAGTACTACTCTATGTCTTTCCAAAAACATTGAGCTCAATGAACACCACGAAAGCAGTAACTAAACCACTCTTTCCTCCAATTTTGTCCAAATACAATAGTACAGCACACTGTTAATCAAATATCGTCATTGGGAACCCAAATGTTGACAAATTGTTTGGTACAAATAAGTTTTCTTCTTTAACCCTAAATGCAGCTTGTCTATGTAGCTTATGTTTGTGCTTGCTTTTAACTGTTATTAATAAAGTATTTTAAGGAATGCCAACTTTTAGTGAAGCAAGTGAAAAGTAAGTTCCCATATAACAAGACCCAAATTCACTTCTACAAAATACTAGTGTGACTCGCCTTTACTTTCCCTTACCTATATACGAGTATATAGTAAGGGAAAGTATTTCGATCGTGTAAATTTTCAAATTTAAGATGTCAACAGAAATACATGTTTTAAGTCTCTCTGAGTCCAAATAACAAGTCTCGCAAAATGTTTTGACTTGTGGGTGTGTGTGTGTGTGTGTGTGTGAAAGGCCTGTATGAAACAAGTATGAAAAAAGTTGTATGAAACTGAAATTACGTATTTACAATAGGTACAGAATTGTTATGTTACAGCAACATATTCGTCAAAATCGGCTAACCGGAAGTGCCACTTTATATCATCGATTATACTCTTTTTAGTTCCCCTTAGCTATATATGAAATGTATGGTAAGGGGAAGTATTGCGATCGTGAAAATTTTCGAATTAGAGTTTTCAACGGAAATAACCAAGTTTAGCAAAATGGTCTGTCAGTATGTGAACAGCCCGGCACAAAAACGAAAAGTCGTACGAAACTGAAACTACCTATTTAAGATATGTATATTCATGGGATGTTCCAGCAACTTTTTCGTCAAAATGACCGGAAGTGCCACTTCATATTATCGATTTTACTTTTTTTTTTTTTACAATTTTCTTGAAAACGGCTCAAACAACGATTTTGATAAAACTTGCTGAAACTTTCTCCTTAAAGCCTTTTAACTTTTCATGGATATATGGTAAGTACATCACCGTGGAACTATAGGGAAACAAATTATGATGAAAAGAATATTTTATTTGCGCATAAATCAAAAAGTATGCATTTTATGGTAATTTTATAGACGATGTTATGAAAAGTGATTAAATTATCTGAAAAATAAGAAAGGAATAATCGAAATAGGAGCAGTAAAGAAACATCCAATCGGACTAGCCGGAAGTGCCACTTATAGAGAGAGATGCGAGGAGTCCGAAATCGATAAGTCGATAAGAAATTAGTCTATAAAGTTCATTCAGCTAATACTTGTCCGATTAAATGTTTTTTTGCTTTGTAGGAAATGTAATCACCTTTTGATTAACTATAACAAAAATCAAATAAAAAATTTGGACAGACTTTTTTTTTTTTTTTTAAATTCAATATTTGGATTCTACGTAAAAGCTCAAATTTTGTTTTCACGGTAGATTGCAAAGGTCAATCATTGGAAATTATAAACCAACAGTTTGATATAAATTAGTTATGGTTGAGAAATTGCGATTTTAATAGCAATTAAGCCGTTAGTACTGGAATAGATATTTTAGCTCCAGTCTATTCTCGTAAGAGTTAATATATCCAGCTCTCCTAAAAGACTTTTTCTATATTTTAATGTGTCCACTTTTTGCAAACAGACTTCTGGGATAATTAGGTAAAAATCGGGCTCCTAAAATTATTTAGGGTACTTGCAAGTAGCTTATTTTTCACATTTGCAAGTTTTATATATTCACCTTAACACTTATTGTCGATAAATTTCGAATATTTAGCTCAAGCATGTTGTGATTTTAATTATTAAAAAATAATATTCCATATATTATAATATTATGTTGCCCCTGATTCGTGGCGCCCCGATCCGTGACGCCCCCCTGGCCGCTGCACCCAGTGCGAATATTCTTTAGTCAAAATAGAGTCTGTAGCATCATAACTTTCAAATGATTCATCTATTGATCCCGGAATACTATAAAAATGTAATTTTTAAAAATAAAATTTATAATATTTAATGTTATAATCATAAATGGAGTTGTTAATATTATATCTTGGGATCAACTGCAAAGTATCCAATGTGAAAAAACGCGTTTTCCATAATGGTCAGAAATCTGTTGCACTACGGAATTTCGAAAGTATTATTCTCTCAGAGAAATGACTTCATGATTAAGAGACATGAAACAAAGCGTGTATCTCTCGAGCGGTGGGCCTAAGGATCACCAAGGGGGCCTAAGGACCACCAACGGGGCCTAAGGACCACAAAGGGGGCCTAAGGACCACAAAGGGGGCCTAAGAACTACAAGGGGGCCTAAGGACCACCAAGGGGGCCCGTCACAAATTTAAATTAATTCAGAGGTTAGCAACAACGTTAAGGGCTCCAAGAAAGGTACATATAATTTAGAGTAAATTTAGAGTTTTTAGTGGATATTTAATCTTAAAGTTCGTCTAATGTGCTACTTTCCCTTACCTATATAGAAAGTATATAGTAAGGGGAAGTATTGCGATCGTGAAAATTTTCGAATTCGAGTTTTCGACGGAAATACACGTTTTAAGGTCCCCTGAGTCCAAATGACCAAGTCTCGCATAATGGTCTGTGTGTATGTGAACAGTCTAGCTCAAAAACGAAAAGTTGCAAGATACTGAAGTTACGTATTTAAGGTTAGCACATGCATGTGATGTTACAACAACATTTTCGTCAAAATCGACTAACCGAAAGTGCCACTTTATAAATCGATTTTACACTTTTTTACAATTTTCTCGAAAATTACTCTAACGATTTTAATGAAACTTGCCTAAATTATTCTACATTAAGTTCTTCAACTTTTCATTAATATAGTAAATCACCTAGGAATTGCAGGGAAAAAGTTATGATCAAAAGAATACTTTATTTGCGCATAGCTTAAAAAGTATGCATTTTACGGAGAAATATGTATAGAATTGTATGGAAGGTAATTAAATTATCTAAAAATAAATAAAAGAATCATCAAAATCGGATCAGTATTAGCAAAGATACAGCGCATCGGACTAACCGGAATTAGCTATTATATCATGGATTTTACAATTGTTTACAATTTTCTCGTAAACGGCTCCAACGATTTTGGTGAAACTTGCCTAATGCCTTCAACTTAAAGATATTTAACTTTTCATTTATGTAGTATATCAAGGAAAAATGCAGGGAAAAAAGTTATGACGAAAAGAACATTTTATTTGCGCTTAACTTAAAAAGCATGCAATTTATAGTAATTTATGTACTGAATTATATGAAAAACAAATAAAAAATCATCAAAATCGGATCTTTGCTAAAAAGATACAGTGTATTTTATGAGGAGCATAGAATAGATGGATAACCGAGCGCATCCGAAAGGACACGGATGCGACCGAACCTCCTCCCACCAATCCGCCAATGTATTGTAAACAATACGCTCTGTAACAAAGTAATTTAAGAATACAAAAGCGGAAATTAACTTAATAATTTCTACTTTCACATTATTTAATGGAAAGAAAATGTTTCCATGGAAACTAAACCGAAACTTTTAAAATATATTTGCAACTTGACAAACTTAAAATATATAGGTAGTGTACAGGATTGTTGTACTATAATTATAATTGTTTAAAAAAACTGTTTTATTGTACTTAATGCTGCTGAGTTTATTAGAAGCAGTGTTTATGTGAACTCTTTAAAATTATATTAAAAAGATATTTATTATAGGACGGTAAGGGAAAGTTGTGTGATGCGCGAACCGCACCAGATTTTTTGTTAACAATTGTTTTAAGTTGTTATAATGGAAGTGTGTTTTGGGATATTTAATCTTAAAGTTTGTCAATGTGGTACTATATTGTTAATATTTATTTCAAGTTCTAACTAACAAATACTATTCCTATAAGTGGTAAAAAACATTTTCAGTACGACTTTTGGTTTTGATATGAGTTTAAAAAGTAAAATATATTGTACATATTTTTTCTTGTCTTTTTTTATCTTTTTTTTTGTTCAAATTAATTATATTTTTCGAGAAAATAATTTATTTTAGTAGCTGAAAATATTGTAAGCATTAACTGATCTGTATTTTTTGGTCTTATCGTTAGATATTGTTCCTGCTTTATTTGTTCAATCATGTTACTCTTAAGAGACCTAGTCCCAGAATACAGTGCTTCTATCTATTTGTCTACATACTACCCTACCTGCTTCCACTCACAGAGCTTCTATTTTGTTTTTTTATTTTGAATAAGGAACCTTTGTAATCGATCAAGGAAAAAAAAAATTAATCCTCCTCTTCCAAAATACGTTTCAAGATACATAGAATCCAAAAATCGAATAAAAAAATATCTGACGTGGACAAAACATGACTTCCTTGTACGCCTATTAAACTATAAATCGGTGGCTCGAAAAGTGATCCTCAATTTGGTTACTAGTTTCCGAAGATTGTAGTATCTCAAAAACAACATTCGGCATCGCGACGTCCATCTATTGACACACTCACACACACACAAGCTCTTGTTTCCGGAGGTCTCATTCCGTTATTATAAGTCGTTTTCTTTCAGTTGGTAACTTCGTGTTCCGTGACAACATTAGAACTGTCAATATTACTATATAAAGCATTAGAAATCGACTGTTTCGACATTTTAAGCGGAAAAACCCACTGAACTTATATCTTATTCTCCTGCTGCAGACTTGTTCATCTCACAAATGGGGAGGAGGAAAACCAGTATTTTACACTCAAATTTAACGCTTAAAACAAGTAATAAAAATGTTTAATTGGATTGAAAACCAAATTGCGTTTGTAACCTTTATTACCGAAACATATGATTTACGTATTTAATTTAAATATAATTTTTGATGTAAGCTTATTATGGCCTTCAAGTAAAGCACCCCTTTCGGCTCACCAATTTTAACCAAAATATAGTAAATACATTCATATCGATATAAAGTCCTATTTACCAAATTTGAGATGTTTAACATTATATTTTAATATAATTTTTGAGGAAGGTCTAATATGACATATGAGTACCACTTTCGGCCTGGCAATGTTAACCAAAATTTATTATATTATTTAAATCAATATATAAGTCATAAATACTAAATTTGAGAAGTTTTGCACAGTATTTTAATACAATTTTTGATGGAAATCAATTATCACCTTCAAGTAAAGTACCACTTCCGGTGATCAAGCAGTGACCAAAATCGGAGGTTCACAACTAGATTTTACAACAATCCAAAATACAAAATTTCAACTTTCTACGCTAACCGTTTTTGAGTTATGCGAGATACGAACGTATGTACGTACGTACAGACGCAACGACGAAACTAGTCAAAATGGATTCAGAGATGATCAAAATGGATATTTCCGTTGAATCTGAAAACGGAAAATTTTTGCGATTACAATACTTCCTTTATTTCGTAGAAGGAAGTAATAAATCCAATCTATCCTTCGCCTGCGGTATTTCTCAGCGACTACTCAGCCCATTTTTACTTTTAAACAAATGAACGAAAGAAAATATGAAAAATATAGTCTATTTTATATGAGGGAGTCGGCTAAACTTGGTCTCAACACAATCCAGAACCAGGTGCCCACCTCATAGAGGCTGGGTGAGCCCGAGGAGGGTTTGTCCTCGACAAAGTCAATCCGCGGCTGATGTATAACAAAATAAATAAATTATCTGCCACTGAGTTGAGTGTCTTACTCACTGAGCTATCCCACTTCATTTATATTTTTAATAAAGAATGAAAAATCATTGGTCTGCCAGTTTCTTAAGACAAAAAAAAGGGGCCGTTCTTTATGTACACCTGTACACCTATAATTAATTAATTTGTTTTAGAGGTTATTAGCTCAATTAGCCTTGGTTTGTTACTCTAATTTGTTTAGGGATTAAAAGCTCGCGTTTTGAGTTAGTAATATTTGTATTACCTTGAGTGTAATTGTGCAATGACAAAGAGCACATTGCTACTAATTGTAAGATACGAGACAAAGTATAGCGAGCCAGTAGCCCTCCCTTCCCCTCCGCTCCTCCTTACCGTAAGTAGCCCCGTTAGCACAGAGTGTTGTGTTAGCTAGCCGAGGCAGGGAAGCATTCACTAATACCTAGAGTAAAGCTAACACATAGACTGACATAGCAGCAGCTGTAGCAAATAAGAAAGTTTATTTTTCGCACCCATTAGGAATAGTGAATTCTCGGTTTTGTGTTTTATAAAATAATTATACATTCATCATACATATCAATCTACCAATAATATATGTGGCTAATTAAAATATTTAAATTATTAGGTATTGAAATTTTGTTTTTATTATTTATATAGACAGCAAACACATTAAAAACTATTTTTTTGTTAAAATAAGACAAACATTTATATTATAAAAAAATTAGAAGATTCTAGGAACTAAATTATTTAATTAAAAAAAAAAAAAATTAAGTTATTCTAACTTTGCAAAGCAAAAGGTTGGATCGCTTTAATAATGTATATTATTAAGAAAGTAATAGATATAAGTTTTAAACATAATGTTATATCAAAAATATCTTAATAAAAAAAAAAAATTAAATAGTAGATATACAGAAAATAAAATGTTATTTGGATACTTCATTTAAAGAATTCTTAATTTGGTTTGGGTGCTCCTCTTGTTTCATGTTGACTTCCATGATTGGTGTTTCCTAGCTAGGAAAATGGTTCCATGATTGGTGTTTCCCAGCTAGGCAAATGGTTCCATGATTGGTGTTTCCTAGCAAGGCAAATGGTTCCATGATTGGTGTTTCCTAGCTAGGCAAATCGTTCCATGATTGGTGTTTCCTAGCTAGGCAAATGGTTCCATGATTGGTGTTTCCTAGCTAGGCAAATGGTTCCATGATTGGTGTTTCCTAGCTAGGAAAATGGTTCCATGATTGGTGTTTCCTAGCTAGGCAAATGGTTCCATGATTGGTGTTTCCTAGCTAGGAAAATGGTTCTATGATTGGTGTTTCCTAGCTAGGAAAATGGTTCCATGATTGGTGTTTCCTAGCTAGGAAAATGGTTCCATGATTGGTGTTTCCTAGCTAGGAAAATGGTTCCATGATTGGTGTTTCTTAGCTAGGCAAATGGTTCCATGATTGGTGTTTCCTAGCAAGGCAAATGGTTCCATGATTGGTGTTTCCTAGCTAGGCAAATCGTTCCATGATTGGTGTTTCCTAGCTAGGCAAATGGTTCCATGATTGGTGTTTCCTAGCTAGGCAAATGGTTCCATGATTGGTGTTTCCTAGCTAGGAAAATGGTTCCATGATTGGTGTTTCCTAGCTAGGCAAATGGTTCCATGATTGGTGTTTCCTAGCTAGGAAAATGGTTCTATGATTGGTGTTTCCTAGCTAGGAAAATGGTTCCATGATTGGTGTTTCCTAGCTAGGAAAATGGTTCCATGATTGGTGTTTCCTAGCTAGGAAAATGGTTCCATGATTGGTGTTTCTTAGCTAGGCAAATGGTTCCATGATTGGTGTTTCCTAGCTAGGCAAATGGTTCCATGATTGGTGTTTCCTAGCTAGGCAAATGGTTCCATGATTGGTGTTTCCTAGCTAGGCAAATGGTTCCATGATTGGTGTTTCCTAGCTAGGCAAATGGTTCCATGATTGGTGTTTCCTAGCTAGCCAAATGGTTCGATGATTGGTGTTTCCTAGCTAGGCAAATGGTTCCATGATTGGTGTTTCCTAGCTAGGCAAATGGTTCCATGATTGGTGTTTCCTAGCTAGGCAAATGGTTCCATGATTGGTGTTTCCTAGCTAGGAAAATGGTTCTATGATTGGTGTTTCCTAGCTAGGAAAATGGTTCCATGATTGGTGTTTCTTAGCTAGGCAAATGGTTCCATGATTGGTGTTTCCTAGCTAGGCAAATGGTTCCATGATTGGTGTTTCCTAGCTAGGCAAATGGTTCCATGATTGGTGTTTCCTAGCTAGGAAAATGGTTCTATGATTGGTGTTTCCTAGCTAGGAAAATGGTTCCATGATTGGTGTTTCTTAGCTAGGCAAATGGTTCCATGATTGGTGTTTCCTAGCTAGGAAAATGGTTCCATGATTGGTGTTTCCTAGCTAGGCAAATCGTTCCATGATTGGTGTTTCCTAGCTAGGCAAATGGTTCCATGATTGGTGTTTCCTAGCTAGGCAAATGGTTCCATGATTGGTGTTTCCTAGCTAGAAAAGGCAAATGTTGCAAATCCATCAAACCTTTATTTATTACTTTCAATATTAACCGCGCATAGTGACTTAATTTCGCTGTCATGGACTTGACTCATGCAGTCTGTACTCATTGTCGATTCAATATGAAAAGGCGTTGCTCACGCTAGCGCGGCTCACGATCAGAAGGCACTCTTCACTACCAAAGCGAGTGGTCCACTATCTCCGCTAAGAAATGGCTTGCTAATTACGAAGACGACATAAAATAGTGCACCGATATTTCTTACTCCTAACTCTCTTCTTCTATAACTCCCTCCTGGTGCCTTCAGCGTTGAGATAATCCAACCCAGGATCTCCATCTATCTCTGTCTCTTGCAAGAGTCGTCATCTCCTGTAATGTTTTTCCTCTCGCTTGACCCAACCTGGGAATTTAGCTATTATAGCTGAATCTAGGGTCTTCCATTAGACCTTGTGCCTACTGGTCTCGCCTTCATAAATGTGTGTGGATCTCGATCAGGGCTCATTCTATACACATGCCCGTACCATCCCAACTGTCTCCTCTCCAGAGTCTCCTTTATTGCAGGAATATTCAATTCTTCACTTCATTCCTGATCCTATCCCTGCATGTTTTTGAAGCCACTCGGCGCAAGTATTTCATCTCTGCTGCAGTTATCCGGCTCCATTTGTTGTCTGGGGGCATTTAGCTCTCTGCTCCATTTAGCAGAACAGGCCTTACAATATATACGGCCTTGAAAATGTGGAGCTTGACATCTTTATTGACCTCTTTCTTTCCAACGATTGTGTTGCTAATGGAATAACATATATTGCTAGCTTTTCTATTCTGTGAGATATTTCTTGCTGTACTTTTCCATTTCATTTGATCACAGTTCCAAGACAGGAGAACTCATTCAGGACTCGAAGCTCCTCGCCATTACATGTTGCATGGATTTGTTCGGGCTCTCGTCCTTGTAGGATTTTGCTTTTTCTTGCATTAATATTCATGCCCTTCCTTCTGAGTTCTGCTTCCCACTCTACTAGGGCTTGTTGGAGGTCATCGGCAATGAGGACTATGTCATCGGCATATACCAATTACTTGTGCCAGTTTAGTTGTCATGTTCCAGTGACCAATCACTGCTCTTGATGTTCTTCTCTTTCATATTTTTATTATTTCATCCATAAAGATGATGAATAGTAGAGGACTGAGGCTGTCTCCCTGCTTTACTCCTTTATCCTTCGGGAAGCTCTTTGACTCCTGACCATTAATTCTCACAATGCCTTTTGGTGTCTGGTATGTCGATTGTATTGCGAGTAACAAACCGTTCGGCACCGTATTTCGAATAACAAACCGTTTTTTGCTGGCTGGGCTTTCCATATTTCTTCCCTTGGTACTGAGTCAAACGCAGCTTTAATATTCAGAAAAGCAAGGTATAAGCTTTTATTTCGTAGTGTCATGGATGTCATGCTGATTGTTCATCTTCCAAATTTTCCTTAATTAATGGTCTTACCTTCTTTTATAGAAACGAGGTATATATTTTATGTAGCACCTGGGAGAGACATATTGGTCTCTAATTAACACACTCGCTTGTGCTTTCCTTCTTGTGGATGGGTATACTAATGTTGTATTCCCATTTTTTTAGGATTAACATTTATAATTAATATTTTAGTTTGAACAAAACATATTTTCATGTTTATAGAATAAGTTTATTTTAAATAAATTTTATCATTACAATAATATTGTATATATTGTCAAATACAAATTTTATCGGCATAAATTGCTTAAGAAGTAACGTGCAAATATTTATTTTTACGGTTAAAATCGTACGACTCAGCGTTTATTTAAACAACATATAAACATATAACCAAGCAGAACAAAGTAAATATACAATGAATATGATATATGTAAAAATGATAAACAAATATTAGCAGAGTTATAGGAAACGATAAAAGCCGAAAAAAATAACTAAATAAAAAAAAAAAAAAATGTGAGCACAAGAACAGAACTCCGTCACTAAGGTAGTATTTTAAATTATATATAATAGTAACTAAAATACAAAATTGAAAAAATCAAAATTAAGAGGGGGAGGGGAGTGGAAGAAAAAAGTTGAAACCACTAAAAGGCACTTCTCTAACACCAACTCAATTCAGATAAAACTTTTCAACCCTCTAACTCAATTGGTGACATCAACCTCGAGAGGAAAGAGGTTTCTGGGCCAAAATAATCAGTCGATGAGGAAGTGCGGGACTCGATTGAGGCAAATTCAGTCAAAAGTAGGGCTGCCGATAAGTTCGATAGGTTCAACTATCGAACTATAGTATCGATAGTTTAGTAACTTGAACTTCAACATCACAATCGCTGATTGTAAGGTACCAACATTAAATGGGAAAAGAGAAAAATACCATAATAAATTTGAATAATATTATTTATTTTGAGAAACATAATAAAGAAAGACAATTCAAACCACGAAAATTACCGGATTTGTTTACATCTAAGCAAAATTAACACAAATTATACATCTGATAACAATAAAAATGTAATTTTATGTACAACAAACGATTTTCATTAATAATAGCTAAAAATAAATGAACAAATTATTCTTCCGATACTCACAAATTCGATTTTATACAAATTTGCATATTAGCTTTAAGCGGAGACAGCCTACTCTATACTGTTTCGCCAACCAGGAAAAAAACTTTCGAGAGGTACTTACTGTTGAGCCAGGTACACAAAGGTAATTTTTGGCAATCGAATCAAGCGGTAAATAAAATCAATTATATTTTTATCTATAGTAAAACCTAAGTATTTATTTATGGTTATAAATAAATTTTATTTCTACAAACAAATTTAATTATTTAAAATTTATTTGTAATTAAAGCCGCGAAAATGAAAAGTAACTTTGAAGAGATGATTTTCAACTTTATTATTTATTTACTATTAATTGAATTTTAGGAAAAGAAATGAAACTTTTGGAATCTCCACCACAACATTTCTATCTTCATAATCCCTTACAATAAGAAGGGCTATGAAGCGTAACTTAAACCAACGCCCTTGTATTGGATGTTATTTAAATTCTGCCATGTAAATTCCAGTATACTTATTAATATAAAGTACATAAAAGTAGAATCATATTAAAAGATATAATATTTTTAAATAAAATCATCAAGCAATGTAATATGATATATAATTTATTTTTTTAAAGATTTTTTTTTAAAGGTTTTCTTGAACTCCCAAGGTATTATAGTATCCATAGTCCATAGTATTCTGATGACCTCAGACCTAGAAACACATTTCAAGAGGGGGTAGAGAGGAGAGAGGATGGGGGAAGAAAGAAATGCCGAAAAAGAGGGGAACGGGAAATCCTGACTGACTTTTTTCTCCTGTTCTTTATCGATATCTTTATATCTTATCGATAGCTATCGATAGTATCGGTCTATCGATCTATCGGCGACCCTAGTCAAAAGTACTCGGGAATTGGCAGGGAGCTAGGAGTTCTCCGATCCACCACAAACCGTGAGCTGCATAACTTGGGAAAAGTGAATCGCCCATCGAGTTGATCACTCAACTCAGTTGACCAATCAAATCGCCCATCAAGTTGACCACTCAAATCGTCCATCGAGTTGACCACTCAACTCAGTTGACCAATCAAATCGCCCATCTAGTTGACCACTCAAATCGCCCATCAAGTTGACCACTCTAATCGCCCATCGAGTTGACCACTCAACAGGCAAGACGTAGAAATTTGTTAACAACATATGAAAAAATGAGTGAAAAGCGGGTACTTTGTTGATACCCTAAAGCCAAGAAGCAATGGCTACACTGCAATGAGCCTGCTGTGGCCGCTAACCAAGGCCAATAAAAAAAGGCAGTGTTCCTTGTATTTTGGTATTAAGAAGGCATGATTCATTACGAATTACTTCCAGAAAGTAGAACCATTGATACAGAACTTTATAGAGATCAATTACAAAGAATGTACGATGATGTGGCCCAGCGTAATCCAGGATTAGTAAACAGAAATCGAGTTTCGATGCAACAAGATAAGACCCGACCTCCCACTTCTCGTTACACGAAACAAAACAATTCGGAACTGATTGTGACAAAGCCTCTCCAGTACGGGCTCAGCACCTTCCGACAGCCGATCAATGTCCGATCAATGGATCACTACTGTCTTCAAGGAAAAACCTATAATTTTCTGGATTTGGTTAAAAATGGAGTTGAAGAGTTCTTCCGTTCAAAACCCAAAGAGTGGTATTGTGAAGGAATCCGAAAGTAGCAATAAACCAAAGTGCACAGGATATATCCCTATACAATAGACATCAAATTGCAAAGATATAGTTTTTCTAGCGAAAGATTCGATCGGAAGATTAAATGTTCTAAAATTTCTATTGTTTCTAGTGGTTCAAATTATATTTTGAATTGCTTATTTTCAATTTTTTTTTGTGTTTTTAGAACTGAGGATGAATGTATAACATTCGAAATTAGTTTTCAATAAAACAAATTTATAGAAGTGGCAAATAATTTATCAATCCCTAATTAGATTGATCCTTCTATACCATCATGCGGATGTCAACTAAAGTGAAAAATAGTTTCGTTTCCGGAGGATTATTATAATGGTGTAATCATCGAAAAAAATTAAACCTTGTCAGAGATTGACATTTTTCAATATTCATTGAGTTATGAAAGTGGGATTTAGAACATAATTTAATAAATATATTGGAAAATATAATTTTTGAATAATAATAAACACCAGAGAGGTCTGCACTTGGCCAATTATCATGTTTTGCTGGGTGACTGCGGACAATCGCTTAAAAAATACATAGAAAACTCCGAAGAACAGCTTCCGTAGGTTCAGATCACAGCAAAAAAAAATGATACTGGTAAACACGGATAAAGCTGTACTGCAAAAGTTGAAAGACATAACTTTATCTACAGGTTGGAACAAATATTTTTACAACTCGTTATACTTCGCCTTAGCAAACTCTCGTGGCTGATTTCTGAAACATCAGTGTTCAGGCTTCATGCTCCAAAAAGGTTTACAGCTCTTACCAGTTGAGAGTTTGGATTTAACGAGACAATTACGCACTTACCCAACATCACACTATATAATAGTAAAAACAGGAAACTGAAATAAAAGTGAATAAAATAAACAAATAAGGTATATATATATTAAGATACGCTGTTTGGTTACCTTATTCATAATAGTTGCCAGCGCAATCCATTAATGCGTCAAATTCTGTGAAATATTTTGCTATCGCGCCCTTCTTTGAAGGCGTCCATTGGTCTCCGTTGGAGGGATCAGTTTGTGCCTATACTTGTCTAATTTAGAACAATTAATGCATATTTTAATTATGTATTACATTGATATGTGCCTGCAAGACTTATGATTATCGATAAATATACAAATTTCGTTGAACGGCACCCCTCTTTTCGAAACGGTATAAATATTTATTATTCCATTTTTTTAAACACATTTATCTACATAGATTGACAATCAACGGATAGCCAGGTAAAGTAATCTGAGAAAATAAAAACAACTACATATGTTGTTATTTTTCTCAGTCCATTTCATCACTGGCATTGATCTCTCCTACTTTAAGTAGATTTCTTATTCACACTTTTTTAAATATCTTTCTTGTGTCCTCACCAGAGGCGGATTTACAGTTTAGCTGCTTAGGGGATATTAGCAATCTGCAACCGCTTAGGGGCTAATAACAATCTGCAGCCAATTTACAATAGCTATTGAAATATCCGTACACTATGAAAATTCTTTAAAGTCAGGTTGAGACTGAAAGCACCTTATTAAGGTTATATTGGCGAGAATACCCTACATAATTATTTTATATAACCGAATAGTGGAATTTGTAGAACCTCATTTGGGTGATTACCAGGGGGGCTTCAGAACAGGTCAATTATCAACCAGATTTTCTCCTTAAGACTAATAATGGAAAAAACAGGAATTCAATAACATTATACGGATCCTTTTCATTGATTTTAAAGCTGCGTATGATTCCATAATCGGAAAGGAGGTCTACATGGCAATGGAAGAGATGGGCATTCCACCGAAGTTAATCCGACTTGCAGCATGTACATTAAGAGAGAGTGTCGAGTGAAAATAAATGGGGACCTTTTGCAGTGAAGTCAGGAGTTAGACAGGGTTACACCCTCTCGTCACTGCTATTTAATATTGGCCTCCAACTTATAGTGAAAAGAGCCGAGCCCAATCAGTAGGGTACAACTTTTAATAAAATAACTCAAGTCTCATGCTAATGAGGTTGGGTTGTCCCTCAAGGCTATAAAGGAGGCCTGCGAAGGGTGGTTAGAAAGAGAAGAAGAAAGAATGGGCCCCTCTATAAATGGAGGGAGAACGAAAATTATGGTGCTCAGGAAGAAAACACCTATAAACCCGCCAAAGGTGTATATAGTGAGAAAGTATACCTTCCAGTACGTGTCCAGTATTAAGTATCTCGGCTCCATAGTAAATGATCAGATGGAGGAAGAAGAGGTAATTCAAAATCGTATTATGGAGGCTAACAAAGTATCTTTTACCATAAGAAGTTTCCTCCGTAGTAAACTGACTATACAAAACAATCATCCGACCCGCGTTGATCTACACCTGAGCAACTTGGACCCTACGCAAGATCTTGGCTGAAAAGATTGACAGGTTTGAGAAAAAAGTGTTGAGGCGCATCACGGGGTCTATCAGAGAAAATGCTTCGTACCGCTTGAGAGGGAACAAAGAGATCTACGATTTAAGCGAGCATCCCATTTTGAGCAAATTCAGCGCTTCAAATGGCTGGGAATCGCAACCAGGATGGACAATGGCAGTGCAGGCAGACAGTTATATTATGGAACCCGGATGGAGTCAGGCCGCCCGATAGACCGAAAGGAAGACGGAAAAACTCGGTGGGTGAGGACCTGAGGATGGTCGGAGTGTCCAGTAGACCTGAGGATGGTCGGAGTGTCCAGGAGACTTGAGGATGGTCGGAGTGTCCAGTAGACCTGAGGATGGTCGGAGTGTCCAGGAGACCTGAGGATGGTCGGAGGGTCCAGTAGACCTGAGGATGGTCTGAGGATCCAGTAGACCTGAGGATGGTCGGAGTGTCCAGTAGACCTGAGGATGGTCGGAGTGTCCAGGAGACTTGAGGATGGTCGGAGTGTCCAGGAGACTTGAGGATGGTCGGAGGGTCCAGGAGACTTGAGGATGGTCGGAGGGTCCAGGAGACTTGAGGATGGTCGGAGGGTCCAACAGACTTGCAAAATCCATTCACTGTGAAAATTCTTTAGGCAAAAATTCAGAGGTTGAGACTGAAAGTAACTTATTAAGGTTATATTGGCGAGGGTACCCTCTACCTTCTATTTACTACAGATTTTTCGGAATAGAAATTCTTCATTTTATTGAAACTTCGTCATCCTGAGCTGCAACCACTCCCGAAATCCGACAGTGGTTCTCACTCACGTAATGGCCATTGTCTTCCTTAGTGAGTTGCTATGTCTTAGTAAGTTATAGCTGTTGTCCTAAGTCAATACGTAAGGTTATGTTGCTAACATTCCAAGGAACTTGGCTAAGTCAATACCGTTCATTTAATGTCAAGCAACATGATCTGCATAAATAGAATTTTGTTGATATTTCTTCTAAGTATTGCAGGAATAAAGTACTATTTAATTTCAGATAATTCTAACTGATAAAGAGAGTACACAATGTGCCCGACACCGATTTTGATCAAACTTTTTTGGTTTATTCCAGATTTAATAAAAGTCGACCAACCATTTGGTCCCATGGGGCCTAGGAGCTGAGAAAACAATAAAATACACTGAAACTGATTTGTTTTATGTCAGGAGTTTGAAATATGATATCGAGGTAGTTGTTTTTTTTTTTTTTTTTTTTTTTTAGAGTATGTAAAAGGAAAAATATGAACATTAAAACATAATTGATTTTTGATCAAATAAATTTTTAAAAAAATTGTTTAGATTATTAAGTAAACTAGCCTTATTGATTTTTTCACAACAAAAATTAATACAGATTTGGATTGATCATACCCAAAAACTTTCATGTTAAAAAAAATCATCGAAAACAAAAAATCGAAAAAAAATGTTTTTAGGTAATTGTACAATTATTTATAATATATTTTCATCAGCACAGGTTGATATTAACTAGGGATCGCCCAGCGGTCGAAAATCGACCAAAATTACAATATTATATCAGTTTTGTCATTTTTGTCAACATTATTCAGTTTTGTCAGTATGACAGTTTTGTCATATATAATTTAAATGAGCTGAAAACGTGTTGTTCTTATATTGTTTGAATGTAAATTGAAATGAAATAATCGAATGAATTGAATTTCAAAATAAAATCAGTAAACTCCTTCAAAAGATCATTGTGGTACAGAAAGACACACAGACAGGCCAATGATTAAAATTATTTGGACTCAGGGGGCACTGAAACGAGTAGAACTGTCGAAAATTTGAGCCGATTACAATAGAGCAAAGCTTAGATTAACCGTCACTCGTTTATCCGACAGTTTCTGTGAACCGTCAGTACTATAATAAACGAAAGTGGGGTTTTTAACTCACGGTGTGAGAATTTCAAAGAAAAGTATTTACAGAAAAGAAGTTTTCTATTTTTTATATTCACTTAACGTACAGTAATGCTAATAATAATTTACTAACAATTGAAAAATTACATATACCTACTATTACATAAAAACATTTTGAGACAGCCAGATTAGTTATTAAAAAATACAAAAACATGCATAAATAAGTTATTAACATACATTCCTGGGCTCAAAATCTCGAAATTATTCTGTTCAACTGGAAGTAAAGTAACAAGAATGAGAAAATAATAAACTTCAAAATTTTAAGAAGCCTCAGCTCGGTCGTGACTTACACTCTATAAATAGTACACTAATTAAGAAGCCTCAGTCGTGACTTACACTCTATAAATACTACACTAATTAAGAAGCCTCAGTCGTGACTTACACTCTATAAATAGTACACTAATTAAGGAGCCTCAATCGTGACTTACACTCTATAAATACTACACTAATTAAGGAGCCTCAGTCGTGATTTACACTCTATAAATACTACACTAATTAAGGAGCCTCAATCGTGACTTACACTCTATAAATAGTACACTAATTAAGAAGCCTCAGTCGTGACTTACACTCTATAAATACTACACTAATTAAGGAGCCTCAGTCGTGACTTACACTCTATAAATACTACACTAATTAAGGAGCCTCAGTCGTGACTTACACTCTATAAATAGTACACTAATTAAGGAGCCTCAGTCGTGACTTACACTCTATAAATAGTACACTAATTAAGAAGTCTCAGTCGTGACTTACACTCTATAAATACTACACTAATTAAGAAGCCTCAGTCGTGACTTACACTCTATAAATACTACACTAATTAAGGAGCCTCAATCGTGACTTACACTCTATAAATAGTACACTAATTAAGGAGCCTCAGTCGTGACTAACACTCTATCAATAGTACACTAATTAAGGAGCCTCAGTCGTGACTTACACTCTATAAATACTAAACTAATTAAGGAGCCTCAATCGTGATTTACACTCTATAAATACTACACTAATTAAGGAGCCTCAGTCGTGACTTACACTCTATAAATAGTACACTAATTAAGGAGCCTCAGTCGTGACTTACACTCTATAAATACTACACTAATTAAGGAGCCTCACTCGTGATTTACACTCTATAAATACTACACTAATTAAGGAGCCTCAGTCGTGACTTACACTCTATAAATACTACACTAATTAAGGAGCCTCAGTCGTGATTTACACTCTATAAATAGTACACTAATTAAGGAGCCTCAATCGTGACTTACACTCTATAAATAGTACACTAATTAAGAAGCCTCAGTCGTGACTTACACTCTATAAATACTACACTAATTAAGGTGCCTCAGTCGTGACTTACACTCTATAAATAGTACACTAATTAAGGAGCCTCTGTCGTGATTTACACGCTATAAATAGTACACTAATTAAGGAGCCTCAATCGTGACTTACACTCTATAAATACTACACTAATTAAGGAGCCTCAGTCGTGATTTACACTCTATAAATAGTACACTAATTAAGGAGCCTCAATCGTGACTTACACTCTATAAATACTACACTAATTAAGAAGCCTCAGTCGTGACTTACACTCTATAAATAGTACACTAATTAAGAAGCCTCAGTCGTGACTTACACTCTATAAATACTACACTAATTAAGGAGCCTCAGTCGTGATTTACACTCTATAAATAGTACACTAATTAAGGAGCCTCAGTCGTGACTTACACTCTATAAATAGTACACTAATTAAGGAGCCTCAGTCGTGATTTACACTCTATAAATAGTACACTAATTAAGGAGCCTCAGTCGTGATTTACACTCTATAAATACTACACTAATTAAGGCGCCTCAGTCGTGACTTACACTCTATAAATAGTACACTAATTAAGGAGCCTCAGTCGTGACTTACACTCTGTAAATACTACACTAATTAAGGAGCCTCAGTCGTGACTTACACTCTATAAATACTACACTAATTAAGGAGCCTCAGTCGTGACTTACACTCTATAAATACTACACTAATTAAGGCGCCTCAGTCGTGACTTACACTCTATAAATAGTACACTAATTAAGGAGCCTCAGTCGTGACTTACACTCTGTAAATACTACACTAATTAAGGAGCCTCAGTCGTGACTTACACTCTATAAATACTACACTAATTAAGGAGCCTCAGTCGTGACTTACACTCTATAAATACTACACTAATTAAGGAGCCTCAGTCGTGACTTACACTCTATAAATAGTACACTAATTAAGGAGCCTCAGTCGTGACTTACACTCTATAAATAGTACACTAATTAAGGAGCCTCAATCGTGACTTACACTCTATAAATAGTACACTAATTAAGAAGCCTCAATCGTGACTTACACTCTATAAATAGTACACTAATTAAGGAGCCTCAGTCGTGATTTACACTCTATAAATAGTACACTAATTAAGGAGCCTCAATCGTGACTTACACTCTATAAATAGTACACTAATTAAGAAGCCTCAATCGTGACTTACACTCTATAAATAGTACACTAATTAAGGAGCCTCAGTCGTGATTTATACTCTATAAATAGTACACTAATTAAGGAGCCTCAATCGTGACTTACACTCTATAAATAGTACACTAATTAAGAAGCCTCAATCGTGACTTACACTCTATAAATAGTTCACTAATTAAGGAGCCTCAGTCGTGATTTATACTCTATAAATAGTACACTAATTAAGGAGCCTCAATCGTGACTTACACTCTATAAATAGTACACTAATTAAGGAGCCTCAGTCGTGACTTACACTCTATAAATAGTACACTAATTAAGGAGCCTCAGTCGTGACTTACACTCTATAAATAGTACACTAATTAAGGAGCCTCAGTCGTGACTTACACTCTATAAATAGTACACTAATTAAGGAGCCTCAGTCGTGACTTACACTCTATAAATAGTACACTAATTAAGGAGCCTCAGTCGTTACACACACTCTATAAATAGTACACTAATTAAGGAGCCTCAGTCGTGACTTACACTCTATAAATAGTACACTAATTAAGGAGCCTCAATCATGACTTACACTCTATAAATAGTACACTAATTAAGGAGCCTCAGTCGTGATTTATACTCTATAAATAGTACACTAATTAAGGAGCCTCAGTCGTGATTTATACTCTATAAATAGTACGCTAATTAAGGAGCCTCAGTCGTGATTTACACTCTATAAATAGTACACTAATTAAGGAGCCTCAGTCGTGACTTACACTCTATAAATAGTACACTAATTAAGGAGCCTCAGTCGTGACTTACACTCTATAAATAGTACACTAATTAAGGAGCCTTAGTCGTGACATACACTCTATAAATAGTACACTAATTAAGGAGCCTCAGTCGTGACTTACACTCTATAAATAGTACACTAATTAAGAAGCCTCAGTCGTGACTTACACTCTATAAATAGTACACTAATTAAGGAGCCTCAGTCGTGACTTACACTCTATAAATAGTACACTAATTAAGAAGCCTCAGTCGTGACTTACACTCTATAAATAGTACACTAATTAAGGAGCCTCAGTCGTGATTTATACTCTATAAATAGTACACTAATTAAGGAGCCTCAGTCGTGACTTACACTCTATAAATAGTACACTAATTAAGGAGCCTCAGTCGTGACTTACACTCTATAAATAGTACACTAATTAAGGAGCCTCAGTCGTGACATACACTCTATAAATAGTACACTAATTAAGGAGCCTCAGTCATTGACTTACACTCTATAAATAGTACACTAATTAAGGAGCCTCAGTCGTTACACACACTCTATAAATAGTACACTAATTAAGGAGCCTCAGTCGTGACTTACACTCTATAAATAGTACACTAATTAAGGAGCCTCAATCGTGACTTACACTCTATAAATAGTACACTAATTAAGGAGCCTCAGTCGTGACTTACACTCTATAAATACTACACTAATTAAGGAGCCTCAGTCGTGACTTACACTCTATAAATACTACACTAATTAAGGAGCCTCAGTCGTGACTTACACTCTATAAATAGTACACTAATTAAGGAGCCTCAGTCGTGACTTACACTCTATAAATAGTACACTAATTAAGGAGCCTCAATCGTGACTTACACTCTATAAATAGTACACTAATTAAGAAGCCTCAATCGTGACTTACACTCTATAAATAGTACACTAATTAAGGAGCCTCAGTCGTGATTTACACTCTATAAATAGTACACTAATTAAGGAGCCTCAGTCGTGACTTACACTCTATAAATAGTACACTAATTAAGGAGCCTCAGTCGTGACTTACACTCTATAAATAGTACACTAATTAAGGAGCCTCAGTCGTGACATACACTCTATAAATAGTACACTAATTAAGGAGCCTCAGTCGTGACTTACACTCTATAAATAGTACACTAATTAAGAAGCCTCAGTCGTGACTTACACTCTATAAATAGTACACTAATTAAGGAGCCTCAGTCGTGACTTACACTCTATAAATACTACAAAAAATTCACAAATTAAGAACTTTTTTTTATATGTGCATATTATTTATTATACAGTGATCCGCTTGAATTCGATTACAGGATAAGGTTCCTGTCGAATGGTCTCTATGTAATCCCCCAATTCGACGGTAACTGTAAATGGAAGTTTTACAGTACCTACTTTACTTAGGAGCGGTAGCAACATGAAAACAAGGCAATAATGTTCAATATCCTGTATCTTTGCTAATAATGGTCAGATTTCGATGATTTTTTTTTTTTTTTTTTGTAAGGAATTTGATTAATTTTCAAATGATTGTATAATGGATGTACGTATAAAAAATGTACCCTGCTCGAGTTATGCGCAAATAAAATATTCTTTCCGTCATAACTTTTGTCCTCCCTTTTCTCGGGGATGTAGAACGCGTATGTATAGTTAAAGGGCTTTAAGGGGAAGACCTCAGGCAAGTTTCATAATCTTCTGAACCGTTTTGGCAATACACTCAATGAATGAAATGTTTTTTCGGCTATTGCACAGCCGCTATAACGCACAGAGTGCTCGATTTGGCACACGGGTCTAAACTCTACAAAAAAATAAATAAACAACATATAATCGTGGAAAAGTCAGAAAAAAAGAAACAGAGATTCGCCTGCCTTGACGGAAAAATATGTGAACAATTTTTATACTGTGCACATTTACACAACAATAGCTATCCAATGATATATCTATTTCCCTACTGCTAGGCATACAATCGGTACGACAAAAAAACTGCTTGCCTATTATATTATTGTATAGATTAGCAATTTTGTAACTTTAAGAACGTAATCTCAAAAAATATATGTATGCTCTCACTGCTAGGCAATATATTCATATATATATATATATATATATATATATATATATATATATATATATATATATATATATATATTTAATGTAATAATATATGCCTAAGTGTTAAGTTAGATGTTAAGTGTCAACTATAGTTTATTCTTGCATAGCTTCAATAGTCCAATCACTCAGTACATAAAATTACTTGGACACAATTCCGAATTTAATGATCTTTTGATACGTATTAAGTCGTGTAGAATCAACAATTAATATCCGCATGATGGTATAGAAGGATAAATCTAATTAGGGATTGTTAAATTATTTGCCACTTCTATAAATTTGTTTTATTGAAAACTAGTATCGAATGTTATACGTTCATCCTCAGTTCTAAAAACACACAAAAAATTCAAAAATAAGTAATTCAAAATATAGTTTGGTATTATTACACATATTAAATTAGATATTTAGATATTTTTTAAGATTACGTCCCTAAAGTTACAAAATTACTAATCTATATATTAATAGGCAATATAATCAATATGTATAATAATACCAAACTATATTTTGAATTACTAATTTTTGAATTTTTTGTGTGTTTTTAGAACTGAGGATGAATGTATAACATTCGAAACTAGTTTTCAATAAAATAAATTTATAGAAGTGGCACATAATTTATCAATCCCTAATTAGTATAGAATCAAAGTTATCCGATTTGAGAGCCCAGTGAGAAATAAAAAATATAAATTTTCGGACAACAAATTTCGGACTTTAACACATAAAAGAAGCATTCTAACCGAAAATAACTTATGACAAAAGTTAAAAAGTATGAAATTCTCTAAAACCGGTTTAAACTAAATACTTACCGAGATATAGCCTTTCAATGTTAGGAAATGCTTTTCAAAATATAGAAAAACAGCCAGAAATGCAGATTTTTTCCAGAGTAACTTTCATCTCTCAACATATCGATAATAATAGTAGTAATGCTCGGTGTCTCCAAATTGATTAATTTAACAAAATGGCTCCCATGCACGCCATCCGGGAGGGGCGGGGTGGGGGCAAAATTCCCGGGCTCCGAGAGCCCTGGCAAGAGTTTTAAAAATAGTTTCGTCCAATAAATATATGCAATAAAAGAATTTCAATACACAAAAGATTATATCACGTATCGTAAACCGGAGTAACATAGTACATATTTTACAGATATTTTCTTGATCAGGAAAACTTTTTAATATTTGATCTAAGCGAAATGGACACTATAGCCTATAGTTAGCGCACAATTTTACCGAAAAATAGTTGGTTTGAGAGAAAAATACGAGAGGTAAAACATGTAGAGCGTAGTTTCTTCCATAATACGCCCATTGTATGATGGCGTTCGGACGCCGCCTGGGCGCCTGACGCGCGTCCCAACTTATGTCGGTTACAAGAAGGTGATAGATGATTCCGAACTATATAGCTAACTACATACTGAACTATAGTATGTTTCTTAATAAATGTAAATTGCAAATAAATTCGGTTTACACAAGCCATTTTACCTTTACAACGATGTGAATGAAGGGGTCATCTGCGAATCTCATAGTTTGGTCGCGCGGCAGGCTCATACGTGGCGTTTGGTCGCGCGGCAGGCTCATACGTGGCGAGTTTCATACAATTATATTGAGAAAAAAAAAGTTACGCTCTACAATTTTTTCCATTGGTATTTTTCCCTGATACCAACGGTTTTCCCGTAAAATCAGGTTCCAAAATAACTGTGCACTTTTATTTTGAAAAAGTTCTTGTTCTGAATTAAACTTTTTATTAGGAACTTTCTTGAAACAGTTTATGCAAGAAATTATATTTTATTATAATGTTAAAACTTTTATTGTAAGTTCTTACATGAACTTTTTGGTCAGAACTTATACAATAAAACTTCTTTGAGAACTTTATCGTTGGAACTTATATAACAAAAAGTTCTCGTTAGAGCTTTTTAATGAGATTATAATCAAAGTTTTCATTATTAAAGTCACCAATTTAATGTCGAAAATACTTATGGAATTGAGTCTTAAGATCTTCTTATCTAAAAAAGTTATTTCTTTAAACAAACATTCTGTAGGTGATTTAATTAAAATTAAAGCAATTTTTCTGTTCAAATTAAAAATTAAATGTTAAATACAATAAATACAAAAATAATTTTTTTTCTATTTTTGTTCTTTTATTTCGAATTTTGTTTATTGCGAAGATCCTTCTCAAGCTTTGTCCCATAACCATATGAAAACATATATTTAAAATGTTTTATTAGAAACTTCCATTAACAGAATTACTATAAAACTTCTATTAACAGAATTACTATAAAAAAGGTTTGTTTTATCAGAAGGTTCTTTTGTGTGGAACTTTTGTGTTAGCACTTTAATTGTATAAGTTCTTGTAAATCAGTTAAACTGCAACTTTTTGAAAAAGTTTAATAACTGTTTCGAGCACTGGGTAAAATTAAGATAGAGCCCTCTCTCTCTCTCTACCTCCCTGTTAAAAATATCTGAACAATCTGAATATTGTAAGGTAACAAAAGCTTCCGTTTCGCTTAGGTTTAAAATTAAAAACTTTTCTGATGAGGGTGATACAAGAAAATATCTGTGAATTTTTTCCTATGATACCATGGTTTAATATCTGTGAATTTTTTCCTATGATACCATGGTTTACGATACCTGATATACATACTTTATTATAGATAAAAATATTTTCATTATTTTATTGCATATGTTAGTTCGAGGAACCTTTTGACTGTAAACTATTTTTAGAAGCTCTTGCCAGGGCTCCTGGAGGCCCGGGAATTTTGCCCCCACCCTGCCCCTCTCTGACGGTGGGCATGGAGCCATTTTGTTAAATTAATCAATTTAACTATTATTATTCATATGGAAATGTTGAAAGATGGGAGTTACTCTGAAAAATCCTAAATTTATAAGCAAGAAACTGAAAAAAGTCCGAAAATTTTGATGTTTTTTCGAGTGTTCTGAATTTTGCACAGGTTCTCAAATTGGACAACTTGGATTCTACACCAAAGAATACCGACACACAAAATATCAAAAGATCCTTGAATTGTGTTCAGGTAAAAAGCACCTGTTGATTGGACTAGAAGCTATACGTAAAGTCTTAGCCTGATTCGAATCAGATGCTGGCACGATATGTTTTTACGATAATGACTAAATATTTATTTTTTATATTATGTATTATGTAATTGATGTAATACCTTAACATAGAGGGATTCCGATATTTATCATTTCATCGTTGCCAATAAATGAACAAAAAAAACTGTTGATATTAAATATGAATAGTATATAAATCAAAATTTTATATTTATCTTAGAATTTCTAAAAAATGGAGACATATGTTAGTCTAGGAATTTAATACTAATGCAAAAGTTTAAGCAATATCGAATCAAGTTTAATTGTTTGATGGGTCATCTTTTAATATGATATATTTCAATAAATATCGACAGTAATTAATTGCTATTATATTTTATTTAATAAATAAATATAAGGATAAGCACATACAGTTATTACATCCATTGAATTTAAGAAAAAATATTTTGGCGGCCTATTATAGACAAAGTATACCAAACTGATTTTGAACTCTCAATCGCCCGCATTTATTAATTGCCTTTTCTAATGACTATACCTTATATTGATGAATGTTGACAGCATATCCAAACTAAAGGGGGTTCTTAAACAGAAGAATATGAATATATGCCTCGACTAATATGTTATAATATGTCGCACAAATATAATACCATTAAAAATAATGGGTTAATTTATAGTTGGGAAGTAATAGAAAATTTCAGATGTATCTTTCCTAATTTGCTAATAGTGTGAAGAAAAGCACTGGATTGAACTGGAAGCAGAGAACAGGTGAGCTCTCCGTCAAATAACACCTGATGAACAGTAATGAAACCTCCCGATGGCTCTCGTTTGCTATTTCACTTCCTCAAACCTGCGCTCGACTCTTCCAGCCAAAGTAATCAATAACTGAGATGATACTAACGCACTCTTACAGCCATTATTGATATTTATGATAAATATATACCGGATAGTTTGTGAGGGGTAGAATGGATATAATATAATTGTAGCATAAATTGAAGCAAAACTCTAGTTTGTACTCTCACGAATCCTAATTCCTGACGAGAATCTTACATAAGTTGAAATTCAACTATTACACATAATCTCCAATATCTATATGCACTACCAACCGAAATGGAGTACCGAATCTGTAAAAGTTAAAGTGAAGAACAGAAACTGTTGGGCACGAAGCTCATATTTTGGTTTCGAACCCATCCAAAGGCGAAAAGCATACCTACAAATAACACTTCTATAAGCAAACATAATGAAGTTTTCCCTGTAGGTACGCTCAAAGAATAAGGTAACCGACCAATGAAAACCAAAGTTTCATATTTGTTTTTGTTTTTTTTAAATGTACGCAACTGACCTATTCCTGGAAATTGCCAAGGCCGGGCTTTAGGATGGGACCGTTGTCCAGGGCCGGGCTTTAGGATGGGGCGGTTGTCCAGGGCTCCAAATTCCGGGGGAGGAGCCACTTTGTGATTTTTATAAGACTTTTACCCATATTCCCTATTGCTAGAAGGTCCAGAATCAGTTATGAATCACATTTTCTTTAGTGGTCACAATGTCGGGAGTTAAGCCCTATCCTCCAAAGTAAAAATGATTTGGACTGAAGCCGGAATGAACGATTAAAGAAATCTCGACAGATCGGAGAAGGAACCTCATTTAGGCAGTAACGTAGCTATGGCCCCGGGGCAAACTTCAAGATTCCCGCCCTCCAGGGCACAGAGAGCAAAGGGGGCACTTGCCACGAGCGGCAGAAACTGCAGGTTTCTGTCGATAAGTTTCGAGTGAATGTGTATTTTTAATTACAATAAAAAATATATATATATTTTTTGTTGATAGTTTTGACCTAAATTCAGTCAATAAAACGAGTTACTATTATGAGTTGATAATAGTATATTACCTAGAGTATTGTTATAAAACTGTTGACTTTTATTGGAAGGGAATGAAAGAAAGAAGTCTCCTTGGCAAAAATCCTATTTTCGGCTCTGCCTTCTACTGCTACAATTCCAGGTTATCTGTTGCTAAGGAAATACAATACCTGCGAAGTATCGATACTGGCACTCATTCAAGCACTCGAATCAAATATTCAATACCATTGAGATATCAAAAGGAATATTGAATCAGTGGTATCGATACCAAAACTTGGTGCTGAAATAAAGTATCGATTGTTATCTTGAGTCCCTATCAGCTTATTATACACCTTATTTCAAGATTACTAATTAAAACTTATGTTCGACTTAAATCCAATAAATCAATCTTCTTTTCGGAACCTAAGCCGCCCCATTCTCTCGACCCTAACTACACCGCTGCATTTAGGCTTCCACTGTCTCAAGAAAAACTTAATTCATCGGCTTTAATATCGATTCATTGGCTTTGTTATCGATTCACTGCCTTCGTTATCAACTCACTGGCTTTGTTATCGATTGAAAACGAAATTACTAGTCAGTTAGACTTATACACAAATATGGAACAATTGGCACAGCCAAAGCACGTAAAATAAATTTCAGACAACCAAATCCAAATGATTTGACAGTCCATTTTGAAACAGTAGCTTAAAACCAGCACAATAAGTTCATTAGAAAAATGTTGTGTAAAATGTTCGTCAAACAATATGTTTAGTAGCATTTAAATAAACTTATCGGCTTTGGCTTCTGCTAATAAATAACAATTGAACTTCCTAGACAAACAAATGAAAATAAGTTGACTGGAATTAGCATTAAAGAGCATTAACTGCATTCTTCTTACAGTGCATGCAGTCCCGGCCCTGGATTGGCGTTCTGTCACTAACGGTTCTGTCTCTAACGGTTCTGTCACTAACGGTTCTGTCACTAACGGTTCTGTCACTAACGGTTCTGTCACTAACGGTTTCTGCTTAAAAAATCAAGACGGTACATTGACACCTATCACCTTATTCTTCAGTCCATCCTTCACACCTGTTATCTTATTCTTCAATCCACAAGTTCTCTCCGACAGATTTTTCTCCGTCCGCTCCGAGTCAGAGCATTTTTATATTAGGTCTGCCTGAGTAGGAGTACCTCGAGGTGCAGTGTTCGCTACACTACTCTACATTACATAAAAAAATAACATTCCATGCAGTTCTGACATTTTAAAAGCGACATAAAAATCCAAGATATGCCTCGCAGACTCTTTAAAATCACATATAAAAATCACAAGACTGGTTTTCACTCAGGAAAACACGATTCTTCGTCCAGAATCGAAAACCGAGCCTTCCAGTTAGCCTTAACTACACATAGATTCCACAGACGCTGTACATTACCTTGCTCGGACTTTTGAGAAGGTCGAAGCGGAGCTGGATGAGTGACCTTCTGGGCAGCTGATGAGCCTGGCATCTCCTCCCACTGCGTACAGCGCCTCTCGTGGAATGTTCTTGAGCTGATGTCCATCCAATTCACTGGCTGACAAGAAAGAAAAGAGGGATTAGAAAATACAAAGAAAATTTCCTAATTAGATTAGAAAAAGTTAATTTTTTTTCTTCAATTATACGTTTTAGGGTGTCCTTTAAAGAAAGTTATTGTTTAAAAATTTCGTTGTATCATTCCTAACTTGTAACTACTTGATCTCTTCAAATGTCGAATCGTTTTAAATGAAATTTTCTGTAGTGGTAGTTCAGATGCGTGAAGAAGGCAAATGTGGAAAAGACATCTTGCGGAATGAAAATATAGGTACTAATTTAGAGTTCAATCTATTTATAACGATAACTAAAGTAAATGGCAATTGATTAATTAATTAAAGTAACAAAAAAAAAAGACGAAGCAATTTTTATTAGAAGATTAAAAAAAAAAAATACTTCGAGTCTCTGGAATAAATGCAGAACATAGATAGCTCATCTCACATCAACAATAGATAAAAGAAAAGGCTAACCCGTCCGAACACTCAAAAGCAGGTCAACATAATATTAAAGAATATATATAAAGCATATACTTGTACAATTTTATATATAACAATTATACTTGACATGAGTTGTAGCCGTTGAAAAGTTTTAATGTTTTAATTTTAAGAAGAAACTTTTACATGGTAAATTTTATTTATTATGAAGTTAGAAATACGTTACCATATCCCTTTATTATGTTTATATAGATTAAACAATGAGCCATATCTTAATAAATTAATAAAATAATTATAAAACAATTTTATTATACAAATAAAATATTTATAAGTTAAATTATCGGGTCTTTTCCGTTTCGAGTACCGCAGTTACAAACCGGTGATTTATGTGATCACTAGTATAACATATGATGATAAAGTTTAGGTTATTAATAATGTATGCAATGACCAACAAAAATAAACATATATTTACATTGTTAAACCATAAAATAAATATGCAATATAAAAAGCTTTATAGATCCAAATCTTTAGTTTTAAAATGCCTCATCTCCTCAATGATTTTCTGAAAAAGGTCCACTTTTTATGTACAAATTTTTCCTCCATCATATTCATTAATTTTCATTTTACCCGAATTTAGAACTTTGGAGTGTAAACAAAACAGGTAACGAAGTTAATTGATAATAACAACAGATGTTTAAAATTAATTATGCAAAATAATAGACATTATTACAGAAATTACTGGTCAGTAACAGCGGTACTCGAAACGGAAAAGATCCAAATTATCTTCATAAATTGGCAGAGATATGGATGTATGAAACCCCTAATCGGCACCCATTTTAAGACAAATTGGCGGATTTTGATGTCGAGTCCTGGGGATCAGCCTGGGTCTTTAGTGCCAAATCTAAAATAAAATCGGTCCCGTAGTATGTCGCAAAAGGACGAATTTCATTGTGTTCGATTTTTGGATTCTACATATCTTGAAACGTAAAATCTGAAATCTTGAAATAATATATTTACATTCTTGTTCGGTTACTAAACTAAAAATAATAGACCAAAAGTGAAATGTCCCACCTGCATACTTATTGTCATAACGCCTTCATACCCGTGAATTTGTGGATACACGAGGTACACAAACTTTTTACTAATCGAGAAATTATTGTATGAAAACTTTATTTTTTAAATAAAATCAGAACGCAAGAAGAAAAAAAAAGGTTTTGAAACTTGAAACTTTATTGATATTTTGACAAATTTATTGTAGTTTTGACCATTTTCCTGTAAAATGTCTGTAAGAAATGAGAATGAACATTTTATAGTTAATATTATAAGGCTTATTTTGTATTTTAGAGAGTTAATAATCTTAAAAATAGGGGGCACAATCTCTACTGATATTGTATTTATTTATGGTTGTGTACCTACAATTTATGGTTGTGTACCTACAATTTACTGCAATCAGTTTCCCATATTTATGGTTGTGTACCTACAATTTATGGTTGTGTACCTACAATTTATGGTTGTGTACCTACAATTTACTGCAATCAGTTTCCCATATTTATGGTTGTGTACCTACAATTTACTGCAATCAGTTTCCCATATTTATGGTTGTGTACCTACAATTTACTGCAATCAGTTTCCCATATTTATGGTTGTGTACCTACAATTTTCTGCAATCAGTTTCCCATATTTATGGTTGTGTACCTACAATTTACTGCAATCAGTTTCACATATTTATGTTTGTGTACCTACAATTTACTGCAATCAGTTTTCCATATTTTTTACTGAAACATGAGGTACAATAAATAAATAAATAGTATGCTTTCTATTTTTCAAGCAATTTAAATCGCCCATGGGATGGACCAACAACCTCGAGCAATTATAAACAAAATTGAAACATTGTTGAGCGAAAGCGCCACTGAATTAACTTAGCGAAAAATTGACCAAAACAAAGGAGATGCTGCTAAATGATCACAAAAAATGTTTTATCCAGAAATGGCACATACATGGAAAGATGGCGAGGGGAGAAAACCTCAATAGAAAATCAAATACAGTAAGGAAAACCTCAGAAACAAACCGGCGCACATAGTGCGTCATTGGGTAGTACCCTCAGTCTGAGTTTAGCCAAGGTTGCGCGAAGAATTAGGTTTTTCATTCATGGTTCATCTATTCTGTTTTTCTTTCTTTCACATTTATTCGTCTCACTCTACCATAATTCCATTTTTCTTATTACCCTATCATATCAGTCCAAGATTTTATTTATTTGACGGTAAAAACGTTCGCCGGGATTTAAATACACTATCGTGATTAGCTAAATGGCTCCTTCCCCTATGTTGAGATGTATAGATTAGCTAAATGGCTCCTTTCCCTATGTTGAGATGTTTAGATTAGCTAAATGGCTCCTTTCCCTATGTTCAGATGTATAGATTAGCTAAATGGCTCCTTTCCCTATGTTGAGATGTATAGATTAGCTAAATGGCTCCTTTCCCTATGTTCAGATGTATAGATTAGCTAAATGGCTCCTTTCCCTATGTTGAGATGTATAGATTAGCTAAATGGCTCCTTTCCCTATGCTGAGATGTATAGATTAGCTAAATGGCTCCTTTCCCTATGTTCAGATGTATAGATTAGCTAAATGGCTCCTTTCCCTATGTTGAGATGTATAGATTAGCTAAATGGCTCCTTTCCCTATGTTCAGATGTATAGATTAGCTAAATGGCTCCTTTCCCTATGTTGAGATGTATAGATTAGCTAAATGGCTCATTTCCCTAGGTTGAGATGTATAGATTAGCTAAATGGCTCATTTCCCTATGCTGAGATGTATAGATTAGCTAAATGGCTCCTTTCCCTATGTTCAGATGTATAGATTAGCTAAATGGCTCCTTTCCCTATGTTGAGATGTATAGATTAGCTAAATGGCTCCTTTCCCTATGTTCAGATGTATAGATTAGCTAAATGGCTCCTTTCCCTATGTTGAGATGTATAGATTAGCTAAATGGCTCCTTTCCCTATGTTCAGATGTATAGATTAGCTAAATGGCTCCTTTCCCTATGTTGAGATGTATAGATTAGCTAAATGGCTCATTTCCCTATGCTGAGATGTATAGATTAGCTAAATGGCTCCTTTCCCTATGTTCAGATGTATAGATTAGCTAAATGGCTCCTTTCCCTAGGTTGAGATGTATAGATTAGCTAAATGGCTCATTTCCCTATGCTGAGATGTATAGATTAGCTAAATGGCTCCTTTCCCTATGTTGAGATGTATAGATTAGCTAAATGGCTCCTTTCCCTATGTTGAGATGTATAGATTAGCTAAATGGCTCCTTTCCCTATGTTGAGATGTATAGATTAGCTAAATGGCTCCTTTCCCTATGTTGAGATGTATAGATTAGCTAAATGGCTCCTTTCCCTATGTTCAGGTGTATAGATTAGCTAAATGGCTCCTTTCCCTATGTTGAGATGTATAGATTAGCTAAATGGCTCATTTCCCTATGCTGAGATGTATAGATTAGCTAAATGGCTCCTTTCCCTATGTTCAGATGTATAGATTAGCTAAATGGCTCCTTTCCCTAGGTTGAGATATATAGATTAGCTAAATGGCTCCTTTCCCTATGTTCAGATGTATAGATTAGCTAAATGGCTCCTTTCCCTATGTTGAGATGTATAGATTAGCTAAATGGCTCCTTTCCCTATGTTCAGATGTATAGATTTTATAAATAATCAAGTTAAAAGAAGGAATTCTGCTTGGTAAGGTGTATTATTAAACGTTTGTAAGTGGTTGTGAAATACCAAAATTCCAACTCTATCGGATGCTTTTACAAAAACCATTACAATATGAGTTCAACCAAAAAATATATACTTTTCTAGTTATGTGCAAAATTTTTATGACGAATTAATGTTCAACACCTAAAATTATTGATTTTATTTCAAATCTTCAATTCTCTCCTGTCAAATATGTGTTACAAATCAACATTTTAAAGAAAAAATTGCCTTCTCTCCATGAGATGTCCCCTTAATAATTTTTTCTATATTTTTTTCCAAAAGAGGATATATTCACTGTACTACTGAATAGGTAGTTGAGGGAGGCGGGCCAGTGTTTTATTACTTTTTTAAATATGTTTTGATAGATAAAATACTATCAAAACCTATTTTAAAGAACTATAGCTATAGTATTATATAATTAATACTTGAATGAATTCATTATATATTTTCATCATTATAATAATATAGTTTGCCTCCCCCCCCCAAAAAAAAGAAGTCCTATGAACCATTTCTTACACATACTGCCCTACAGTATCCTTTAATAAAGCCCCACTCATCCCTGTCGAACAGATCCGCAACCTATGACTCCATCCGGACAAGCGTCTAAAATGAAATCCTCATGCAAGATTGAGACCACAAGAAACTGCACCTAGATTGGGAGGAGAAGAAACTGCACCTAGATTCCAATTCTTCCAACATTTACTTGACAAACGCTCCAAACTTGCAGTTTATTAAAAAAGCTCATATACATATAATCAAAATAAGGTCTATTTGACAATTCGGGCTTTGCGGGTCTAAACTAAACCCTCAAAATCCTCCCGTATCCAATCCTTCAATCAATAACCCTACGAAGAATCCTTAATGGTCCTTATTATACCACGAATCAAATTATCAGAATCAAATACCTCAATATTCCATTTGCTACAGATCTGGCCCAAATTGATATACCTCCTTTAATTACAAATTCCAACCGAGGGTCAGTTCTTCACATCCGGTCGCAAACCATTCTCGATAATCCTCCGAGGCATCCGACAAGAAGATTGCCACGGAACCTTCTAACGCAGAATAAATTATCGATGGAGTGATGCTAATTGCCATTGGCAATGAATAGTTCATTCACATTTTACTGTCATGTGACGACAGTAGGTACAGTCAATATCACAGTTGTAGCTTAGATTAATGAATAAATAAATGAATTATAAACAAAAATTGGAGTAGTGATTGACCGAAGAAAAATGTTACCTTCTTGCTGGCGATTTGAAGTTTCACTAAAATCATTCTGGGTCCCATTTTTAAGTCGCGAAATATGAGATATGATTGAGAAAAAGAATGAGTATTTACCAAGCCAATTATCTCCGAGCATGGCCGTTGTTTTTTAAAACACCTTGTTAAACCATTATGCAAATTGGGCTAGAAGAATATTAGCTTATCTCGAAGAGTAAATTTAATTAGCCCAATGGTTATCGGTGGAGTGGGGGAGGGACAGAGGGAGCCTTTAGTTAGCATTTAGGTGGCCATTAACTGCTAAACTGTGAAAGTATTTTTGAGCAGGTTCCTCGTTAACATTTTAGCAGTTGGGCTGTTATGCAAGAACGCTTTATATCCAACAATATTTTCTTAATTTTGACAAAAGTCAGGATATTGTAGAGAGATCTCGTCACAAACCCGTTATGTATCTATAATAACACTAAATAACGTTTCACCAGTACAGGCGTCCTAAGGATGGAAAAAGATACGATGACAGTATATCTCACACCAAGAGCCAAGGCAAAAGGGCTAACCAAACGGATGCAGTACATCATACATTCACTCCTGTCCTACAACCTGTTACTACTTACTAGAGATTGATGAATTCTCTTGGAGTGATGCATTACCTTAATTTGGTTACTTACCTCTAGGGCCACTGGGGGAACGCAAGGACGTTCCAGATGCTAACCGAACAACCAAACAAAAGACATGAATAAAATCATATTCTTGACAAATTCAACGAGGGATAACATTTTTACTTCCTTGTACGAAGTAAAGGAAGTATTGTAATCGCGAAAATTTTCGGTTTTCAGATTTCAACGGAAATATCCATTTTGACCATCCCTGATTCCATTTTCACTAGTTTCGTCGTGACGTCTATACGTACGTTCGTACGTATCTCACATAACCCAAAACGGTTAGCCGCAGAAAGTTAAAATTTTGTATTTAGAATTATTATATAATCTATTTGTAAACCTCCCTTTTTGGTCACTGAATGATTACCGGAAGTGGTACTTTACTTGAAGGTCATTACTGAGTTTCATATCGAAATATAATGCAAAGCTTATCCAATTTGGTATTTAAAACTTTCATACTAATATAAACAACGTAATAAATTTTGATCAAAATTGGCAAACAAAGGTATCATACTCTCATCAAAAATTAAATTAAAATATAATGTAAAATATCTCAAATTTGGTAAATTAGACTTTTATATCAATATAATATAATAAGTAATATAATAGATTTTGATTGTAATTGAAGAGCCGAAAAGGGTACTTTACTTGAAGGTCATAAGAAACTTAGATCAAAAGATATTTCGACATTTATTACAGAGATCATATGGTTCGGTGATAATGGTTATAAACGCGATTTTTTTCTACTCTCATTAAATAATTTTATTATTTGTTTCAAGAGTTAAAATTGAGTGTAAAATACTGATTTTCCTCCCCATTTGTGAGATGAAAAATTCTCTCTATGAAGAGATGCAGCAGGAGAATAAGATATAAGTTAAGTGCTTAAATTGTCTTCCGCTTAAAATGTTGAAACTGCCGATTTCCAATGCTTTATTTATCTAGTGATAATGGCAGTTCTAATGTCACGGAACGTGAAGAAATCTCTTGGACACTAGTTACCTACTGAAAGAAAACTACCTATAAATAACGGAATGAGACCTCCAGAAACAACAGTATGACTGTGTGTGTGTGTGTCAATAGATGGATGCCGCGACACCGTGTCATTTTTGAGATACTGCAATCTATATAGAGCCACCGATTTTTAGTTTAATAGTTGTACAAGCAAGTAATGTTTTGACTGGTGAAAATCGGTTGTTTAGGAAAAGTTAGAAAAATATACTAACTACCATGAATTCATATACGTTTTAAATCTCCAAAGTACCAAGAGAAACGATTGGCTCAGGAATAACAATGAAAATTTCCTAAACTGTTGATTACAGCTACATTAACCTAATACTTTATCGTACAAAAAGCGACCACTGATAATAATCACTAATCTAACCTTTTGGAGAAATTTGGGAGAGACAATTGCTTGATTGGATAGAACGGCTTCTAAGAAAACTTGTTGGTCCTTTTATTTGCCAAAATTAAGAAAATAATGTTCAATCGAAGACTTTTTCTTTTTTTGGAAATTAGGTATTTATAACTATTAGTTATTGCCCTTGAATGTGACAGATTTAAAAATCTATATAATAAAAAGCTTGCGTAGGTATGTAGATAGGTGTCTGTAGTAGGCGTATTTAAGCCCGCCCAACCGTTCAGTATTGCGGATAGGGTATAACTTGCCCCGTGCCCATTTCTAACATATCAATAGAATATTTGAGGAGGTGAGAAGTCAAGGGGTACAACTCATTTTTTTTTTAAGATAAAGTTAATTAAAGTTATGGATAGTTAATGCATATAAAATGTTTTTCGAAAGCAATATTACTCAATATTAAAGTAGAGCCTTAATATTACTCAATTTTAAAGATATAAATACTAGAGCCTTAATTAAAAATATAAATACTAGAGCCTTAATATAAGCATGATACAAACCTAAACGTATAAGGTTCTATCAAAATGTTTTGACTTTAATATCGTTAAGATCTTTAATATAGTTTTGATTTCACAAAATTGTTAAATAGTCTCTTGTACACCTTGGCTTCTCACTCTCTCATTTATGATTAAAGTTTTTACATTTTAACATTGGTATGAAAATGGAAGGGGCATAAATAAATAAGGCTACATAAATATATATTGTTTCGTGATTAAAATAGTTTTGGAGATAAAATGCCTTTAGCTGCTTTAACTTAACATTAGGCTCTTCAAGCGTTCCTTATTTTATCTAAGTAAAAACTTTGTGCAGACCGAGCACTTTGACATAGAGAATGTGTGAGAGGGGAAGTTGGAGAAACCTCGTCCTATCGGATCCAGTCATCAGAGATAATCTTTCTCATTCACAAGCACATCACTCCTCTTAACAATAGAGAAGGAAATAAAAGTATGATATTCCAATAATTCCTAGATGTTATCATTACACTCATTAGCTATACTGAATCCTATCCTCTCCCCCCCCCCACACTCCCATCCATGCTCATTTCATCATCGCCTTGCCATATTTTTAAATAAGGGGAAGTATTCTACGTAAGGGTAAGTATTGCGATCGTGAACATTTTCGAATTCGAGTTTTCAACGGAAATACACTTTTTAAGGTCCACTGAGTCATGAAAATGACCAAGCCTCGCAAAATGGCCCGTGTGTCTGTGTTTATGTGAACAGCCTAGCTCAAAAACGAAAAGTCGTACGATATTAAAATTTCATATTTAAAGTAGGTATAAAAAGAATATAAGAAAAGAATATTTTATTTGCGCATAGCTTAAAAAGTCTGCATTTTACGGTAAAGTATGTATGGAATTGTATGAAAGGTAATTAAATTATCTAAAAAATCTGGTGCGGTCCGCGCATCACACAACTTTCCCTTACCGTCCTATAATAATTATCTTTTTAATACAATTTTAAATACTTCACATCAAGAGAGTCGTTTTCGAGAAAAATGTAAAAAATTGTAAAATCCATGATATAATAGCTATTTCCGGTTGGTCCGATTTTGATGATTATTCTATTGTTTTTTAGATAATTTAATTATCTTTCATACAAGTGCATAGATGATTTACCATAAATTGCACGCTTTTGAAGTTATGCGTAAATAAAATATTCTTTTCACCAAAACCTTTTTCTCTGCAATTCCTCGGTGATTTACTACATGAATGAAAAGTTAAAGGCCTTTATGAAGAATAATTTAGCCAAGTTTCATCAAAATCGTTAGAGCCGTTTTCGAGAAAATTGTAAAAAAGTGTAAAATCCATGATATAATTGCTATTTCCGGTTAATCCGATGCGCTGTATCTTTGCTAATACTGGTCCGATTTTGATGATTATTTTATTGTTTTTTAGATAATTTAATTATCTTTCATACAAGTGCATAGATGATTTACCATAAATTGCACGCTTTTGAAGTTATGCGTAAATAAAATATTCTTTTCATCATAACTTTTTTTCCTGCAATTCCTCGGTGATTTACTACATAAATGAAAAGTTAAAGGCCTTTATGAAGAATAATTTTGCCAAGTTTCATCAAAATCGTTAGAGCCGCTTTCGAGAAAATTGTAAAAAAGTGTAAAATCCATGATATAATAGCTATTTCCGGTTAGTCCGATGCGCTTTATTAATATGTATTGATATTGGACAATATTATCGTTATAGAATTTAAACAGAGCAGGTGCGAACAAAAGAAATAAGGGACGAGCAGGTAGAGAAGGGTAACTGACAGGCGATGACAGATGTCACCACATAAGTGATAAGGGATAAGTTAATTTAAAAACCCTACTGAGAAGTTAACATTGTAACAATGCCAAAAGCTGGAACATCTAATCAATTTTAAGAACTGGTCCCCTTAGGCTTGGCTGGCCTCGAGGAAAAAGTGGAAAAGGTATGATTAAATTAGACTAGTTGGATAATGGTTCGCAGATACCGGCTGTCAGGACAAGGGGCGGAGCCATCCGATGAAATCCCAGAATTTCCTCCCTCTATAAAACTAGTAGGCCAATGAACATCGTTTTCGACCCCCTCTTAGGCAAAATAAGAGAGAAAGGGGGAAAGAAGCAAAGAGGTGAAGAGGAGGGACTTAGGAATTGATCGAGGCTGAGGAGAAACTTCTAGACTGGGCTTGGCTGAAGGCTGACCTCGCCGGACTCAAGGGCGGAACAACGAGACTCTGAAGATGAGAAATGCGCTCTGGCTCCTTGACTGAAGATATGCAGGGGAACCCGAGGGAGAGATGCTGAGGAACCATCAACATCAACTAGTACAGATAAGAGATTTATGTTAAAACAATTAATGGCTAAGTCTAGGCTGAATCATTCCATGGTTAACCTTTTATTGTAATAGTTTGTTATTTTAATTTTGAGGAATAAAGATAAATGTTCGCAAGGAGGTTGTTCTTTAGTAATCATGCCCATATTTAATTTCAATATATTACATTAAGATAGCAGTAACTTTGATTAACATTAGTATTAAACTTAAAAGTAGGAACATTATCTTGGTTAATTATTAAATAATGGTAAACACAAACCAGACCCTTGGAAAGGTATCCAATTTAGAGGATAAGGTAAGAAATTCAAAAGTATTCATAAGCTTACTTAATTTTGGGATTAACTTTTTTCCCTGCAATTCCTCGGTGATTTACTACATAAATGAAAAGTTAAAGGTCTTTATGAAGAATAATTTAGGCAAGTTTAATCAAAATCCTTAGAGCCGTTTTCGAGAAAATTGTAAAAATGTGTAAAATCGATTATATAAAGTGGCACTTCCGGTTAGTCGATTTTGACGAAAATGTTGCTGTAACATCACATGCATGTACTAACCTAAAATATGGAATTTCAGTATCGTACAGCTTTCCGTTTTTGAGCTAGACTGATCACAGACACACAGACCATTTTGCGAGACTTGGTCATTCGGACTCAGGGGACCTTAAAACATGTATTTCTGTTGAAAACTCTAATTCGAAAATTTTCACGATCGCAATACTTCCCCTTACTTTATACTTCGTATATAGGTAAGGGAAAGAAAAACAATAAAAGAATCATGAAAATCGGACCAGTATTAGCAAAGATACAGCGCATCGGACTAACCGGAAATAGCTATTATACCTTGGATTTTAAACTTTTTTACAATTTTCTCGAAAACGGCTCTAACGATTTTGATGAAACTTGCCTAAATTATTCTTCATAAAGGCCTTTAACTTTTCATTTATGTAGTAAATCACCGAGGAATTGCACAGAAAAAAGTTTTGATGAAAAGAATATTTTATTTGCCCTTAGCTTAAAAAGTATGCATTTTACGGCAAATTATGTGTAGAATTGAATGAAAGGTAATTAAAGTATCTAAAAAATAATAAAAGAATCATGAAAATCGGACCAGTATTAGAAAAGATACAGTGTATTTTATGAGGAACATAAAATAGATGGATTACCAAGCGCATCCGAAAGGATATGGATGCGACCGAACCTCCTCCCACCAATCCGCCAATTTGTTGTAAACAATAAATTACAAAGTAATTTAAGAATACAAAAGCGGAAATTTACTTAATAATTTCTTCTTTCACATTACTTAATGGAAAGAAAATGTTTCCATGGGAACTAAACCAGAAACTTTAAAAATATATTTGCAACTTGACAAAGTTAAAATATATAGGTAGTGTACAGAATTGTTGTACTGTAATTGTTTAAAAAACTGTTTTATTATACTTGAGTGGCAGAAGAAGTGAATGCTGCTGAGTTTATTAGAAGCAGTGTTTATGTGAACTCTTTAAAATTATATTAAAAAGATAATTATTATAGGACGGAGAGGGAAAGTTGTGTGATGCGCGCACCGCACCAAATTTTTATTACTGCCGTGGAATGTGAGACAGTTTTCCGATCCTCTCGATGATCAACTGATCGATTTGCTCTAAGGATTGTCGAGGATGGAGAGCATCTTACATCTTCCACCAACTTGATCAATTCTTCTTCCTTTTCCAATCCACTCTGACCAATCCCTCCCTCCCCCCGCCATTCATATTTAGGAATCAATAATCCTAAAAGAGGCCGTGAGCCCACACTACCACTACCAGCACCTGCTACCAGCCTTCGACTGCTACATCCTCCCAATTCCTGGCACTCCCTACTCCCGTCTCCCTATCCCCCTTCCCTATAACTTTTCAATTCCATCTCTTCTTTTCTTCTGCACTCGTTATATCGGAGACTGATTAACTGCGTAAGTTCTCTAACAGAAGTAATTTTTTTGAAAATATTACTTATATATGCTCATTTATTGTTTTATGGGTACGTAATTAATTTCTATTTTAATTAAAAGTAACAAATAATCATCAATAAAGATTAAATTAATTATCCTAATGTACTAAAACAATTTACTACCTACCTATAAAAATTTAGCATTGTGCTGTGTAAAATTTTACTTTATATTATTATTTAATTTGTTTTCTATAATAAAATATAAGTCTGAGCTAATTGAGAAAAGTACTGAGTTGCTAAATTTAAAAGGAAATGTTTAATTTCATCATTAGGTTTATCGAAACTAAGATAACTTATTATTAAATTTATATCCTTATCTTTTATAAATTCTATTGTTTTTTAAAAACTAACATACATAAGAAAAGTTTTTTTTTGCCATATTTCTTAAATATAAATATGTTTCTGAGAAAAAATTCCAGTACAACTAAATGAAATAATTGTAACTGAATGACTTACCGATCCCAAAAACATAAGTTGGAATTGTTTTTTAGGGAAGAAGCTGTATATGTATATATAATATATATATATATATATATATATATAAGTTAAGCGTCGGGAACTCCTAACGTCAAAAAAAAAGGAAAAGGTTTAAGAAAGGACACGCACTATATCCGAAATAAGACTGACTTTATTGAGGTTTTAATTCTCCTTATATACATTCTGGCTGTTGTTTACAGCCGTATATGGTATTAAGGCTAATACTGCTGCACTCCGGGCCTTAACTCCCCCTTACCAGTTTACGAACATCTCGTAAACTTTACAAAAGCATAGGCACGAAGTGCACAGGACTCAGCCGTTAATACCTTACATTCCAAACTTACTCCCTAAACTCTGACTATGATTACACTCTAATGTTCCCTATAATCACTGCACTCATAACTTGAAACTTATGTACAGAAATATTAGATAAGAGAGAGAGAAAAAAAAACAATAAATAAATAAAACAACAACTACAAATTAAAATAAAAAAAAAAAATACTCTATACAAAGTAGAAAATATCCGTGTGAAAACTAAAGACCAAAAATAAAATATAGTTCTTCTGAACTCCCACTTCGGCATTGTACAGGTTCCTATGTACAATAGTTCTGTGCGCTGAGACGGGGGCACTCCAGCTCGTTAAGGTTGCTCTGGCTCTACTATTGGCAGTTTTAACTGCTCGATATGAACCGTTCTCCTCTTTTTTGGTTCGCTGACACTCTCAATGGTGACAGTGTTATGTTCTCTAATTATAATCACTCTAAATGGCCCCTCGTATCGCAGCGGCTCCTTTCCCCTGTTGGAAATTATCTTCCGGTAAACTATGGACCCAATTCTTATTGCCCCCATCACGTCCTTTACGCGGAGATTTTCCCTCGCTACCCTATTGCGCTTCTCTTTCTCGATTTTCGCGCGGACTTTTTCCCAACGTTGTCCTAATTCGATTCTATTATTCAATAGGTCCCCCGCGATATCGTCGTTGCCCGTTGTATCCCCGTAATTCCTGCGCCGTTCCCTTAAACCGAAAATTATCTCGAACGGCGAGAACCCCGTTACCGTGTGGATGGAGTGGTTGTACGCCGCTATCGCCTTCCTCATCGCTGCATCCGGCTCCAGCCCCTGTTCTACCTGATACACCCTCAAGTGGTCGCTCAGAGTACTGTGCAGCCTTTCAATGGTCCCTCTGATTCTTCGGCCTTCTAGTTCGCCACATTCTTCCTCTGACTCGGACGAGCACGATACCTCCGAAGGTTCTCGCGATGTTCCGCTCCTTCTTGGTGAGTCATCTCTCCTCTTTACTCTCTGAGCGTTTACTTCCATGGGTTCCGCTCTCGGTGGGTCCTTTCTCTGGTAGAGGTACGGACAATGTCTTGCGATGTGACCTTCCGTCCCGCATTCGAAGCACCTGGTGCGTGGGCACTGTGCTACCAAGTGTCCGTTCTTTCCACATCCGTGACATTTTCTGCTATCTCCTCCTCTCGTCCTATTCTGGGGCCTGCCTTGACCTGTCCTTTTCCCGGTCACCGCAACCCTCTCCTGGTTCCCGTAGACCTGACCCTTTTTTTTCCAGTTCGACGGCATGTTCCCAGGTCGTCCGTAGGTTACCCTGCTCCATCCGACCTCTTCTACTTCCATCCGGGTCTCCTCCTCTCTTGCGCTGCTATCCACCATTTCTTGCGCGCATTCCATGAATGAGCGCTCCCCTGGAAGGCCACCTTTAGTCCCTGTTTCCTTGGCCAATTGTACCTTTAGGATGGTAGACACAAATGCCATCCTTCCTGCTGTCTCGGCCGCGCTCACAGTCTCTCTCATCTTCTCTGTGATTTGGTTGAATTTAGCCAACAGAGCTCCGGCATATTGTCCTTTCGTCTGCTGGGGCGTTTTTACCTTCCTGAATAGCTGGAAGATATCTTCTTCTGGCGTCCATCTGCCCCCGCCATACGCTTTCTTCAACCTCTCCTTCACTACAGGCCACGGCGTCTCCTCATCCGCCTGTATCTGGTTTAAGATGCTGCGTTTGACTCGACACACCAGGGCTGCTTTCAGCGCTTCCGCGTCTCCAGGGTTAACCAGATCTTCGTTTAGTTTGGCCTCGATCCGTGCTATTAGGCGGTCACCTCCTTTTATAAAGTGATTTAGCTCACCTATGTCCCCTGAGAAGCGCTCCAGGTCTGATACGGCATTTCTCAAGTCCCGTGACGTAGCCACTCTAATTTTCATCCATTCTAGCGCATTTGCATGCGCTGCTGCTAGCGTGTCTTGGGGTAATGGCGGAATGTTCTGCACGTTCAGGACCGCCGGTTTCAGCACTCCTTCGCTCGTCATTACTTAATTCCTTTTCCGTGACGTCTTTTAAAAGAAATAAAAAAAAATCTTATACGAACGCTTCGTCCCGGGTTTCGGCACCAGTTAAGCGTCGGCAACTCCTAACGTCAAAAAAAAAGGAAAAGGTTTAAGAAAGGACACGCACTATATCCGAAATAAGACTGACTTTATTGAGGTTTTAATTCTCCTTATATACATTCTGGCTGTTGTTTACAGCCGTATATGGTATTAAGGCTAATACTGCTGCACTCCGGGCCTTAACTTATATATATATATATATATATATATATATATATATATATATATATATATATATATATATATATATGTGTATATGTATATATATTTATATATATATATGTGTATATGTATATATATTTCGCAACTATATATACTATTGAAAAATTAACTGGGCTAAAAATCAGTAATAATATATTACAAGCTAGAAATAAGATTTAAAATAGAGCTAAAATCTATATCTGTCAACAGCTAAAATCTATATCTGCCAACAGCTAAAACATGCATAGACTTAAAATGAAATGATTTATTGTATATATTAAGAAAGAAAACAATTTCGATTATTTAAGATAATTAGTGGTAAAGAATTTTAATATTGTTATTTTGATTAAATTTGACATTGTGTTTCAGAATGTGATAAAATTTAATGCATAACTCAAAACGATCTCAAGTTAGGTCGAAATGTCAGAATAAAAACGTTTGTAGTAAAGATTATAATGTAATACTAATAAAAATTACAAACATTTGTTTTTAATTTGGAAACCTCTAGGCATTTGATGAAAACTGTTAATAATTATACTTGTTTCCTTTTCCTAAGCAACTCATATTATTATTATTATTATTATTTATTATAATATCTGAAAACATTTTAGTTTGGCAGGTTACCCTCCTAGGTCGGTTCAATATTATTCATCAATGTATGCTAGTCCTATCCTCTAAGTCTGTACAGTCACTTCACGGAGTGATTCACGATTACAATTAGTATGTGAAGCCGGTCACAGTCCCTCCGTCACCTCCCAATAAATCAGGACATTTAAAGTACAACTATGCCGGTCGCTATTTGCAATAACTATGATGTCATCTTGGAAAAAAGGAGGACCCAAATTCGAAAATGGGACCCTGTTCTTGTGGATCACTAAAGGAATGGGCAGGAGTATATGGAGCAAAATGGAGAAGGAACCTGGTTATGGGATTATACTCAACTGTCTTCCAAACTGAAAGACATGTAATTTAAATAGCTGCTCTAGAGCATCTAAAGAACCGCAAAGGAAAAATAATATCTCACAGGCAGGCGCCAATGAAGGCCTTAAATTCATTTACAACCTCTTAATGGTTCGTCTGAAATTATTTATTATTAAACAGCAAGAACAAGAAAGGGCTGTCCAACGTTTTGTATACTATGCGCCATCATACTGTTCAGATATGCCATATAACTCGAGCCAGAGGCCGTATAACAAACATGGAGGAGCAAAGATGCAGAGAACAACTTGTAAACATCCAATGAGCCACGGTTTGGCCACCCCTCAGCTTGAGGCAATAAAATCACCCTAATGTGAACTCTGGCACAAGAAAGAATAGAAGGAATGAGAAAGGTGATGCCCAAGAATAGAAGGAATGAGAAAGGTGATGCCCAAGAATAGAAGGAATGAGAAAGGTGATGCCCAAGAATAGAAGGAATGAGAAAGGTGATGCCCAAGAAAGGGATCAGAAACAAGAAAGGAACAGAGCGGTATTGGTTTATTGTTTTCAATAATAAACCTTTGCAATTGACAAAAAAAAAAATTTAACCGTCCCTAAAACATTTGAGGTTTTACGTTTCAAAAACGTAGAAACCAATTATCGAAAAAAAAAATCATCCGTCCAAATTTTATTTATTTGTTACGGTCAATCGAAAGGTGGTGAAATTCTCTACAAAGCAAAAAAATCCTTTAAATCGGACCAACATTAGTTGTGAACTTATATTAGCGAGGACCAACATTAGTTGTGAACTTATATTAGCGAGGACCAATATTAGCGAGGACCAATATTAGCGTAATGAACTTCGTAGAATATTTATTTCCCCGGATGCATTTTTGTACTTCATCCTTCCTTGGATTACTTCTCCAATTCCTTCAGCTTCTTGGTCTTCCCTTTTTCTATTCTCACTGAAGTATGCCTCCAACATTTTCCTCTGTACCATTTCATCCTCTGATTAAATATCCTGCCCATGTTGCTTCGATACAGTTTCTTTCTCAGTTCGGCACTCTCACGGCGATCATCTAGGGACGAGCTTCAAATTTCTGCTCCATAAGCCCCTATTGTTTAATTTCTTTGCTGAACTAGGTAGATATATTTTATAAAGTATTCTGCACATGTTCCTATGGAAAACGGTTCACCTTTATTTAATTATTTGATAACTGGATGACATTCCAACTTTTTCGAAACATTCCAAATGGTGATTTGAATGGTAATCTAATTGTCTGATCTATAAACCAAAAGGATATCGAAATTCCTATGAATGGACAGACAAGATATTTTTGAAATATTACTATTTGGAAATAATAAACTATTGGGTAATAATTTTCAATTTTTTTTTGTTGATTGCATTATATTTCATATTGATAGTATGATTATTTGAATAATTAAAAAAAAATATATATAGGCATTAATTAGTTAATGTAATCATTAATTAGTTAATATAATCAGATGCTATTATATTGTTGGAGCAGTAGCAGATAAGATATTTCAGATCTAGCATATTATTGTAAGACTTCCTAATAACAAGCTCTCCAAAAAGTTTTTAAAAAAAATTAAGATTTTAATGTCTTGAAGGTTATTTACTATCGTTATTTACTACTCTAAGTTTAAAAGGAACTGTTTGAAAATAGATGGAACAACGTTTTGAGCAGAATTAGCAACACAAAGCAAGAAAATAATGAAAAGCAGAGCAGAGAGGCATTGACTGGCCTCAGATTGCTATGACATTATTTCGCCGTACGTCGGCCGCGATTCAGCTGAGTCCAGTCTCAGTCTTTTTGCAGCCGAAAGGTCAGCGGCTGCGGCCAGTCCAGTCTAGACCATTCCGGAGCTTAATCACTCACTTGTCAATCCTTCCTTAGCTACATCACTCATCTCTAGATTCCGATTCAATTTTATTATAGCTTCAAAATGAATTTTAGGCCATTTCATAGCTTGAAATAAATATAATTAATGCATTTTCATGACTCACACGATATAAAACTGTTGTGATGAATTTACATTGGATAGAAGTTTCGATTAAGTATTTATCATTTTGATTTTTATACTGCTGATAATAATAATACCAACTTTATGAAAGAATTAGTCTGTTCGTTATTATTAGTCTGTTATGACGGGTCGGATTAAATCTCCTATAGGATCGCAATCTATTACAACCGGAGGGGCAACTTTTTAAATTGACAGTTTGGAATCAAACCAGGTTACAACAATTTCACTTCAATGATACTTCGGCATTTTATTAGGTTTTGTATATATGTATATATATATATATATATATATATATATATATATATATATATATATATATATATATATATATATATATATATATATGACTAAATGAAATTAAAATGACTTTGGTATAAAAAAAAAACAAACATTACTAATTGATTTGCTGAATACCTAACATCCAAAACCATATAAAATGTCGAGGATTTCTAATTCTAACAGATAAACAGACTAATTCTTTATATATATATATATATATATATATATATATATATATATATATATATATATATATATGCCTAATATATAGATAGGCCCTAGAAATCATAAATATATGACATTTCAAAATTTACCAACAGATATAGAAAGTCGATCTAAAATCAATGCTATTTCATACGAATCAGTCTATTTCATATTAAGTTGGAGGGATAAATCAGAAAAAAAATATTTTTTTCAATGGAGAAATGGATAAATTCCCACTTTTTCCTTTGGCTTACCTATTGATATTTGAAATATCTATTAAGGAAAAGATATTGCGATCGTGTTTTTTTTTTTATATAAATGAAAAAAGGATTGTGATAATCAATACTGATGATATTTTTATTTTCATCATTTAAATCTTAATTCGCACCTGCCAGGGAAGAGTTACAGGCAGCAAATACGATGGTGATAAAAGAAAGACATGTCATTTTAAACATGGGACAAAATAGTACCCAGCAGCACCTCTTGAAATAGTACCTTAATTCAGGAAAGAAGATCTCTCATCCAGCTTCTTTTTAGTCTTCTCCTAATGGTCATGTCAGCCTTATCGTTTATCAGTCTATTAGTGTTAGTTGGTATGTTGAGTTCTGTTGCTTAGCTACCAAAAAATTGTAGTTTTTGTAAGTGCTTCTTTTTTGCTTAACTGTAAATATGTGAGTCTTATATCCATATGGATTTAAATAGTCATGTGTATGTATTTGTTTTCTATCTAATTCTCAGTTTTGACAAAAAAGAAAGTGCAGTAATTTCGGTCGTTTGTTTAGAGTCTTTCTTTTCAATTGACGTGTGGGCCCCAGGTCATCATTCGTCCAAGGTAACTTGCTGTGTCTGTATGGGGAATTTGGTGTTCGGCGATAATAGCTGGTGGGCACGTATATTGTCAACGCTGATTTAATCGCATATTCCAAAATGAGGGCCGGCCTCGGGTCCTAGTGGAGTGTTAAAATGGTTGTATCCTCAGCGCAAGTACCAGTCAATAGCTCAAGTCCATAAAAACGGAGCACGTACTCATTCATCAAAAAACTAGGCAAGTAGTCGGATTAGATGTGAATAAAGACACCATATCACCTATAGCACCATGCAGAATGTAATACTTGGAGAACGTGTATATGACGCATAGCGCCTGCTCCAAATATTTGATTCAGAGTACCTGCTCACCTTTCTAAGTGAATAAAACGAGAGAAAGCTCCACTATGTGAATAGGCACTCTGTAAAGTGATGAGTCTGCGATAGAGTAAATCCGAATTTTACTGAGTATCTGCTCATATAATGGGGCGTTCTCACGTTTTATTCACTTTGAAATGTGAGTAGGTACTCCGAATCAATAATCAGTCCATAGTTGGGGAGCATGTGCTCCTTATACTAAGTATTTAATCGTGTAACTTCTCTTACATCTAACCAGAGCATCTGCTCAGTTTTATTCACTTCACCTAATGTCTCGGAGTTAGTAGTGTATATGTTACACTCAATCGCCAAATTCGGCCACTGACCGAGGTTTTTACGCATAACGCGACGTGGACAAACCAAAATGCCCACAACGCGTTTTGGATATTCTAATTCGGTCATTGTCCGAAAAGAAATGAACAAAACGCGTTGTGGGTATTTTGCATTTCCTCAAAGACCGAAGTGAAAGATTATTTCGGCGATTGAGCAAAGGGATTTACCCAAAACGCGTTGTGGGCCTTTTCGTTTGTCCACGTCGCGTTGTGGGTAAAAATTTCGGTGAGTGGTCAAATTCGGCGATTGAGTATATATATATATATATATATATATATATATATATATATATATATATATATATATATATAATGCCATGTGTAAATATAATTCACCGTAAAGGAGCCTATATTGATCCTTGCGGTACTACTACAAAGACTACAAAGGTCGAATTGATGAAATTTTGGAGCTTTGTCGAGTAGAGAAAAATCTGTCGATGAAGAAATAATGAAGAATGAGATAGTAGGTGTGAGGTAGAATGGTCTTGAGTTTGAAGAGAAGCCCCTGGGTGCCAGACACAATCAAATGCCTGGGCAACATCCAGAAATACACCAGTTACGAATTGTTTTTGCTCTAGTACTCGAGGAATGTAGTCAGTAACTCAGTGGAATTGGTCTGTTGTCGAATCTACGTGCGAAAGCCGAACTGATGGTCAGTCAATATATCAAGTATATTTATTCTTCGAAAAGTTTTGAGCATATCGCAAGGAGACTGATGAGTCTGTAGCAAGATATCTCTTTATCTCTTTTGTGAATTATTTTGATTTGTGTATGTTTCCATTGTACTGGGAATTTAGTTTTCTGTATGCAGTTGTATATTGTAGAAAGGAACACTTGGCCTTTCCTGGCCTCTTTCTGGAGCGCCTCAGCAGTTATTAAATCATAACCCGGGGCTTTTCTTTTAGGTGAAGGAGAGAACGAAAGAGCTGGTAGTACCAACTGCAGTGGGATCTTTAAAGTATTAAGAACTAAGGTTCCGTGTTCTGAACTTGTGAAGTCAAATAATGGTGAAAATACAGAGGAAAGATGATCGGAAAATAGTTGAGATTTATTTTCGTTGCTAAGTAGACCAATATGTCGGTGTCATGTGACAATAGTGTCCAACGAAAGCTCGTGGATAGCAGACTTTAGAGTTTTTCCTCTTGGTGTGCCTGGCCGTGACCCCCAACACTGGTGCTTTGCGTTAAAGTCACCGCTTGCTATGAAGTAACGCACCAGGTTTTGAAAACAATTGCAAAACATCGAAGGTGTTACTACATAAATCGGAGGACAATACACCGAAGCTATGGTTACTAGGAGATGTTTCGTCTGTGTTGATAGACCTTTGGTTTGGATGTGAGGTGTAGTGGGTGAAGGTAAGGGGTTATGTTTTATTGATGCCTAGTAGTGCCGCCATCATCTAACCAGAATTGTTTTATTTTATTTTTTTATTTCAATGGTTTCAATGTAATTCGAATATTGTTATTTTAATTATTATTGTTTAAGAATGTGATAATTTTTTTATTTATACTTGAGAATGACATTAAGTTACATTTAAACGTCGGAATAAAAATATTTTACAAAATATGCTGGTCTATAGTTCTTAGTTGTTTACAAAAAAATGTTTTTCTTCAATCAATAAATTCTCATTTTACTAATTTAAATTTTGTTGCCACCTCAAAAACTAACAATTCAGATAATACAGCCAGTTATATAAAGTTGGTTTAAAATCCAACCTGTTTCAAATGAGTCATTCATAAGGAAAATAAAATAATTTATTCAATTGGACTATCTCCAAAAATCATAAATTGACAAAGTAGATGATGATTAGAATTTTATACTGTTTTTGAAATAAATTTTACACAAGATGTTATAAAGATAGTGTAAATATATAAAAGGGTACTTTTTCATGACGCGCTGTGTTTTTAGACTTAGGACTGTAGGCGGCCTTCGATTGCGATATTTGCCGAGCGAAACCTTGAGCAAGCGGTTTGGTCCCGGGGCGTTCTATCAACTGAAGGCAGCTCCCCAGTCTGCTCCCCACTCCCTACTCTCCTATAATACCAGTATGTATATTTTTACTTCTCTCAGCTAATGTATAACTTTATTATATCTGTATATCCATGTGCCTGTATTGAAAAACGAGTATTGTATACAATTTAGCAGTTTCGAATCAACCTTGCCATTTCATTTTAATTTATCTCTTACTATCCACTGGAGGGGAATGAAAGCGCTCTCTACCGGTCACTGCTTCAACCTTCTGTCCTTTTACCCTTTTACCAATGGCACAGTTCCGTGTCTTGCATCCATTAGCTATACCTGAGGTTACTGAAGGTTACTATACTTGCATATTATGCTAGAGTGGATATTAACTATGGTTATTTAAGACACAACTGATTCGATAATTATGGTAAACGTAGTAATCTTTGAACATTATAATTTAAATAAAAAATTAACTAAAATTAAAATTCATAATATTAAAAACATCATCCTTGTATGCAAAATGATGGGCAGCTATGAAATTGTAGGATGGCATGATTAAAATTTAAGGTTGATTATAGTTTAAATTTATGGATGTCAATATTTGAAAATTAAATAAAATAATAACAGAATTTGAGTTGAATTTTTTTTTTTTTTAAATAAAGAAAAAATATGTGTTTAAGATTATTTAATTTTAATTTTCTTTAATTACTAATTGTACTATAATTTAATTGACATGGAATTTATTTTTACAATTTCTTATGCATTTTATTTATTTTTAAGTATCACTATTTTCATTTATATATTTTATTTCTATTTTTCCATGGTACGAAGGTTTAGGTTTAGGTTTAGGTTTAGGTTTAGGTTTAGGTTTACATGTAGGGCTTATACCTGTTGGCCTTTAGTGTCACACAATATAGTATTTGGCAATAAAAACAATTTTTCTCTAAAGAGGGGGAAAAAAATTTCCAAAGGTACTGAAATTAATCTATAGTGAGAACTCAAACAAATTACCAAATTATCATTTTTTTAATTTCTATTTCTTAATTTTTTAATATATGTATATATTATTATTATATGCTATATTATTATTATTATTGTATATTATATTAAAAATCCGATTCTGATAAAATTACAAAAAAATAAATTAGTAAAAAGCAGTGTTTCATAATGTTGTGTAATAAACACAATTATATCAAAAGAAAGTTTTAATTAAATTAAAAAATTACAGATATATAACCAATTTATCGAATTCTCACTAAAAAATTATATTTCATATTTAAACTTACCAAACAAAAAAGTAACAGTAATAGTAATAGAGAATGACTGTACTGTACTAAAGGTGAATAATTAGCTATGGTTGGGAAATTCATTTCCTAATTTTGAGCCCTGTGGTATTTTATTGTAGGCCTGTAGGTGAAGAGACAAAACTGTGCGCTACTTCTTACATTTCGAACACAACACACAGTGTTTCAACAAACCCTCGTTCAAAAGATTCCATGTCAACACATTGACTAATATCCTTTTTCTAAAAAGAACGAAACATAACTTACACAACAAATTGCTTATACCCTTTTTACCCAAAGACCACAGAATTCCATTTTGACCTAATTGTGTGGTTTGGTCCTTACCCTACCAGGACGGTCCTATCAAATAAGTATTATTTGGTTAGTCATCGTTCCACCGAGGCGGCGATATCTAATACCAGTTGGTTTGTCTTTTTAGGCTGTTGAGGTGGGTTGTACTGCTTCTATTCTGCATTTACTACGGAAATTGGATTGGTTTAGGCTGTTGAGGTGGGTTGTACTGCTTCTATTCTGCATTTACTACGGAAATTGGATTGGTTTAGGCTGTTGAGGTGGGTTGTACTGCTTCTATTCTGCATTGGATTGGACGGAAATTGGATTGGTTTAGGCTGTTGAGGTGGGTTGTACTGCTTGTATTCTGCATTGGATTGGACGGAAATTGGATTGGTTTAGGCTGTTGAGGTGGGTTGTACTGCTTCTATTCTGCATTTACTACGGAAATTGGATTGGTTTAGGCTGTTGAGGTGGGTTGTACTGCTTCTATTCTGCATTTACTACGGAAATTGGATTGGTTTAGGCTGTTGAGGTGGGTTGTACTGCTTCTATTCTGCATTGGATTGGACGGAAATTGGATTGGTTTAGGCTGTTGAGGTGGGTTGTACTGCTTCTATTCTGCATTGGATTGGACGGAAATTGGATTGCCTTAGAGAATGATAGATATACCCCTTTAACATATACAATTCCACTAGCAAATTAAACAATATTTTACTTCAATTTAGTCTAATATTAAATTGTAATTTTAAGCCGTTTCTTAATTAAAATAATTATTCCATAATTAGGTAATTCGTTCTGCAATACAAAAGAATTTTTTGAAACGATTTTTGTAACAAAACCTCATAAATTATCAATAAAAAAACAAAAGATTGAGCGGGCTAGAAAGTTCCGAAGAAGCCGATAGCAGACACACTCACTTGCCAACAAACCTCCTTCCAACGCAATCTTCCCACCTACGTTTCGGCCGATACCCAGGACCCTTCTCCGTCGGTTTAGCACTGGTTGTACTTTAGTGATTCGCTTTTACATCATATTTAGCGGGAAACAAATTCCTGAATTCCCAAGAGGACTCAATATCCCGAAGACCTTGAGGCGCTCAAAGCAAGCTGCCCCGTTTCGCAAAGAATATCAGCAAGATTAATAGATTTGTAAATTTTCAGTTTCAGGTTTAACGAAAGTTGGCGGAAGTTAGGTAACTTTGATTACAACTGAGAAATAACGAGCATTCTCCACCTTTAGCCTTGCCAATATTTCCTCCTGGATTTTGTTCCTTTGTTTTGTTTTAAATCTGTTTTAATTTTATTGTATTAACTTTAATTGAATAACTCCATGATTAGTTTATTAGTCGCGGGAAAAAAAATGTTTTTGGACCATTTTTGAAAAAAAAAACAAACCATAAATTGTACAGAATAAATAAATAAATTTGAAAAAAAATAAAATAGTAAGACTTTTTGTATTTTTTTTTTATTTTTTTTACAAATTTTAGAGAATTTCGCAAAAATTATAATAGTGTTCATGTGTGATTATAGTTATTTATTTACTGTAAATTATCGGAATACTATAAAAATTACGTTTAGAAAAAAAAAATTACCTGATCTCTAAAAACAATGTGGACATATTACAAAACCATATGATGGTATAAGTATCACAACCGTGGTTGAAAACTACAGAAATCTTGGTCGATGACATAAGTCTCTAGGTTTTCACAATGCACAAAGATCAGATAAAAAAACAAAACAATTTATTTCGCCATAACAAGACTCTGAAAGAGTTAACATTTCATAACAAAGCAGTTATATTTACATTGTCAAATCCTCTTTGTCGACTCTTTATAAAAACATAGTTCATTGTTATTGACGACATATTAAAACTTATTTAGGAGTATTTTTTTCCTGGGTCAGACCTTCACGAGGTAATAAACTCAACATAAATTTACATGTGCTTGTAGTACCTATATATTGGGTATAGGTGCTGGTATATTTTAAATATTGTATAAAAACAAATCTCAAAAAACTAACACTCACGTCACCATTACCAAAATTTTAACAGCTGATTTATAGATTATCTTAACAAAAGCTATTAAAAAAATCAAATAATTAAGCTAGAAACAAAATTTTAAAAACCAAATTAAACAACCTGAATTAATAAAAATAACTTAAGCAACACAAACTAAAGATGTTTATGATAAATTCTAAGAGAATAAAATTAAACTTTTTAATGTGGGTTACAGTATGTGCATTTCAATTTTTCTAGGGATTGATAAATTATTTGCTACTTCTATAAATTTGTTTTATTGAAAACTAGTTTCGAATGTTATACATTCATCCTCAGTTCAAGGTTTAAATGGATTATATCAAACAGAAAAGTTTGCACTGGTTTCTACTCGCATTGAACTAACAATGGTCAATCAATAAATTTAATGGTATAATCATAATAAAATGGTCAATAATTTTATGGTATTTATGGCATTTAATGGTATCAATTTTTTTAACTCATTTAATATTTTTGGAATAACCATTATATATTATAAAGTCATTTTGTAAGTATTTTTCATTTACAAGTATTTACAGTCATTTTGATATAGTCAGCTAGTGATATAGTTATCACAATGACCTGCTTTGGGATTTTGTGGAAGCGGCTGGTAAATAAATAAATGTTAATACTTAAAGTCAATAGCTACTAGCTTTTACTCATCAAATTGAAATATATTACAATCAAAATCCATTAATTTACATGTGTATATATATAATATATATATATATATATATATATATATATATATATATATATTACTTTCCCTTACCTATATACGAAGTATTGCGATCGTGAAAATTATCGAATTCGAGTTTTCAACAGAAATACATGTTTTAAGATCCCATGAGTCCGAATGACCAAGTCTCACAAAATGGTCTGTGTGTATGTGACCAGTCTAGTTCAAAAACGGAAACGATTTTGATGAAACTTGCCTAAATTATTCTTCATAAAGACCTTTAACTTTTCATATATATGTTACATCACCGAGGAATTGCAGGGAAAAAAGTTATGATGAAAAGAATATTTTATTTACGCATAACTTCAAAAGCCTGCAATTTATGGTAAATCATGCATCGGATTAACCGGAAATACCTATTATATAATCGATTTTACACATTTTTACAATTTTCTCGAAAACGGCTCTAACGATTTTGATTAAACTTGCCTAAATTATTCTTCATAAAGGCCTTTAACTTTTCATTTATCAAGTAAATCACCGAGGAATTGCAGGGAAAAGAGTTATGATGAAAAGAATATTTTTTAAAGGGAGAAGTTGATCGGGGGTGCGGTCAAAGGAATAGACTACTATAAGTGTGAACTTATATAATTGTGCCTACGTTTCGGCCTAAGTTTTAGGCCATCTTCAGGGCAGCGAGGCGTGTGGTCAAGCGCCAACTGATAAAAGAATATTTTATTCGCGCATAGCTTAAAAAGTATGCATTTTACGGTAATTTATCCATAGTCTTTTATAAAAGATAATTAAATCATCTAAAAAAGAATAAAAGAATCATCAAAATCGGACCAGTATTAGCAAAGATACAGCGCATCGGACTCACCGGAATTAGCTATTATATAATCGATTTTACACATTTTTACAATTTTCTCGAAAACGGCTCTAACGATTTTGATTAAACTTGCCTAAATTGTTCTTCATAAAGGTCTTTAACTTTTCATTTACGTAGTAAATCACCGAGAAAATGCAGGAAAAAAAGTTATGAAGAAAAGAATATTTTATTTTCGCATGGCTTAAAAAGTATGCAATTTATAGTAAATTATGTACAGAATTATATGAAAGGTTATTAAAGTAACTAAAAAAAAAAAAAATCATCAAAATCGGACAAGTATTACCAACGATACAGTGAGCATAAAACGATGAGGAGCATAAAATAGATGGATAACCGAACGCATCCGAAAGGAGATAGATGCCACCGAACCTCCTCCCACCAATCCGCCAATCTGTTGTAAACAATACGCTCTGTAATAAAGTAATTTAAGAATACAAAAACGGAAATTAACTTAATAATTTCTACTATCACATTATTTAATGGAAAGAAAATGTTTCCATAGAAATTAAACCAGCAACTTTTAAAATATATTTGCAACTTGACAAAGTTAGTGAATTGACAAAGTGGGAGAAGAATTGAATGCTGCTGAGTTTATTTCAAGTATTGTTTATGTGAACCCTTTAGAATTATATTAAAAAGATAATTATTGTAGGGCGGTAAGGGAAAGTTGTGTGATACGCGCACCGCACCAGATTTTTTTACTATGTACATACATACTATACTTATATAAATAAATAAACATGTTTTTTTTACAAAGTTGTTGTTTTAGATCTTCCTTTTTCTTATTATATATAAAAAAATTAATTTATATATACATATATATATATATATATATATATATATATATATATATATATATATATATATATATATATATATATAAGTTATAGTCTGAAGCATAGTATTATTGTATTTAATACCAAATCTTTTATGTAAACAAGAACAGAATGTATATAAGTAGGATTACTAAGAAGAATAAAGCAGTCTTGATTTTGTCTCTGAACGTGTTGTTTCTTTAACCTCATCCTTTTTTTTATCTGTTTTAACCCGCTGTCACTTAACTGGTGCCGAAACCCGGGACGAAGTACGGTCGGAGCTTAAACTTTCCGAAACCCGATTTTTGATTTATTTTTTTTTATTTCGGTTGCGTGATTGAGAAAGAGTGAAGATATGGCGAACAATGAAATACTGAGGCCACCAGTGTTAAATATACAAGCGAATGTTCCACCAATGCCGGAGAACCCACCAATGCCGGAGATCCCACCTCTACCGGAGACCACCTTGGCGGCAGCGCATGCGAACGCACTAGAGTGGTTGAAAATTAAAACAGCAACGTCACAGGACCTGAGGAAGGCGGTATCGGACCTGGAAAGATTCACCGGAGAAACAGGTGAGCTCAATCATTTTTTAAAAGGAGGAGATCGCTTAATAACGAGAATAGAAGCGAAGGCGTCGGAAAACCTGTTGGGCCGTGAAGACGCAGAGGCGTTGAAGGCAGCCCTAATATGCAGGATAAAAAGAAGTATCTTGAATCAGATACAGGCAGACGAAGAAACACCGTGGACGATAGTTAAAGAGAGGTTGAAGAAGGCGTTCGGAGGAGGCAGGTGGACTCCGGAAGAAGACATCTTCCAAATGTTCCGCGAAGTCAAACAGCCACGACAGTCGAGCGGGCAATATGCAGGGACACTCTTAGCCCGGTACAATAGGATTACAGAGAAAATGCGGGAGACATGGAGTGTGGAAGAAGTAGAGGCCAGGATGGCCTTTCTGTCGACGATACTTAAGGTGCAATTGGCCAAAGAGATAGGGAAGAAAGAAGGCCTACCTAGAGAGCGGACCTTCGTTGAATGCGCTCAAGAAATGGTAGATATGAGCGCGAGAGATGAGGAAGCCAGGATGGAAGTCGAAGAGACCGGGTGGAGCAGAATGGTATATAGACGACCCAGAACTGCACAGACCAACTGGAAGAAGAGAGATTTTGGAGATAGTGGAAGAGAGAGGGCTGCACTGGGGGAAAGAAGACCAGGACCATCAAGACCAAGGAACGGCGGTAGGAAAGAAGATCGGAAGTGCCACGGTTGTGGGAGAACAGGACACCTGGTAGCGCAATGCCCACGCACCAGATGTTTCGAGTGCGGAACCGAAGGGCACATCGCCAGGCAGTGCCCCTACATCTACAGGAGGAGAGAAACAGCACAGCCGGAACCAATGGAGGTAAACGCCCAAAGGGTTCGGAGGAGAAGTATCTCACGGAGACTCAGCGGATCATCAGCTGATTCAACTGGAACATCCGAGAATTCTGAATCAGAAGAGGAAGTAGACGATCCGGACAAGAAAAGCGGACAGAGGAGCGGGAGGAGCAGTTGGAGGCGAGTTGCGGGAGGAAGAAAGCACCGAGAGGATGTCTGAGGGGAGTGGCGGCAGAGAGGCGACCGCAGGTTGGTAAGTTACAACGTGAGAGGAGAGCACAGCGGTCTGCCTATAATCAAGGTGGAGGGCGGAGTGAGATGTCTGGTTGACACCGGGAGCTCCAACACAATCATGTGCCGGGAAGCGCTAGAAAAACTGAATGGCGGAGAGAGGACACTCCAGATCCAGGTATGTTGCTGTAAATTAATCACCCTGGGTGGCCCATGTGAAGTAGAGGGGGAAGCAGAGATAGGGTTAGATAGATGGGGATCTAGGGGATCTAATTTAAGAGTACATATTGTAGGGGGTATGCCGCGAGACTACCAGGTCATTATAGGGTGTGATCTGTTAGGAAAGGTAGGCGCGAGGATTAAGAATAACAAGGGAAAATGGAACGTGAGGATAGGGGGAGAAAGGTTTAAATGTCAAAGCCTCATAAGGGACCAGAAAGCACGGGTAGGCGCGATAAATCGAGCGGAAGACTGGAGACAAACGTTGACAACTGAATACGGGGATGTCTTCTTCAGGGAGGGCGACATACTGGGAGCAACGGGAAAGACAGTGCATGAAATCCCGCTAAAACAAGAAAGAGTGACCTACGTCAAGGAAAGGAGATATCCTCAAGCGTTACGTCACCATATCCGGGGAGAGATAGAGAGCCTAAAGAAACAGGGAATAATTATAGATAGCACATCCCCCTATAACAGTCCGTTGTGGGCAGTGAGGAAAAAGAGCGCACCGGGCGAGGAAAAATACAGGGTAGTGATAGATTACCGAAAACTAAATGAGAACACTATCGATGAGAAATACCCGATTCCCCGATTCGAAGACATTTTAGACAGGCTGAGCGGGGCAACTATATTTAGTACATTGGATTTAAAAGCTGGGTACCACCAAATAAAAATGCATCCGACGGATCAACCCAAGACGGCATTCACGTTTGAAAGAGGTCACTACGAATTCACTAGGATGCCGTTCGGATTAAAAAACGCCCCCATTACGTTCCAGCGCCTCATGGATGAGTTCTTAAGGGGTATAGATGAAGCAGTGTGCCAGATCTATATGGATGATCTCTTAGTTTTTAGTAAAACCGAAAGCGAGCACATAGAACATTTACAAAGCGTGTTTAATAGGATGCGACAATTCGGACTAAAATTATCCAAGGAGAAGTCACTATTGGGTCAGGGGCAAATCAATTTTTTAGGACACACCATTTCAAAAGAGGGAGTCAGACCTGATGCGAACAAAGTTGAGGCCATACGGAAGATAGCGGTGCCCCGGGACGTAAAAGGTATTAGGAGGTTATTGGGGACGCTGAACTACTACAGACGGTTTGTACCGGAAATGGCAGAATATTTAGTTCCCCTCAATAATCTACTGAAGAAAGGGCGGAAAATAATAGTTACGCCGGTGATAGAAGATAACATCCGGAAGTGTATGGAGAAGCTACAGATGGAGCCAGTACTCGCGTTCCCTGATTTCGAGAAGTTATTTACCATCACAACAGATGCGAGCGAGTACGCGCTGGGGGCGGTACTATCTCAAGATGGAAAAGGGGGGGAACGTCCCGTAGCATACGCCAGTAGGCGTCTTACGGAGACAGAAACCAGGTACAGCGCCCTCGAAAGAGAACTGTTGGGGATAGTGTGGGCCATCGACCACTTCAGACCCTACGTATTCGGGAGAAGATTCCGTGTACATACGGATCATAGGCCACTGCAATGGATTGGGAAGTTAAAAGAATCCTCCGCGAGGGTTACTCGGTGGAAAGAATTCCTAAGTCAGTACAACATGGATATCGTGTACAAACCGGGGAAAGAGAATGTGGTGGCGGATTGGCTGTCCCGAGCGTTAATGGTCAACGTGATAGAGGAAGAGGAAGGGGAAGCATCCAGGGACGTGAGGCAGTTTCTGCGAGAGTGGACACCGGAAGGGGAGGGTGAGCATGGCACGACGGACGACAGACAGGATCTTTCAGAAGATGAGAACCCAAGCGACGAGAGACCGACGGACATGGAAGAATTAGAAGAAATTGTCAACGACAAGCATCGACAAATAATCTGGAAAACCAGGACCTCAGGGTTGATGAAAATCGAATATACCCGGTATGGAAATAGTCGCATCACGATCATTTGGTCGCAGCCGGGAGCTAGGGACGACCAAATCTGCAGAGCTCTGAAAGATGCATCCAAACCTGGTAAAACCCATCATCTATATGTCGGGAATAACACGATTTGGGAAAAGATCAAACGAATATGGCGATCCGAGCGAATAGGGGTGGATAGGACGTTCGTTCGATGTAAATTTATGGTCGAGACGCTCAGAGATGTCGAACAGCAGAAAGAGGTGACGCTCGCCTATCATCAGGGTAAAACGAACCACCGCGGGGTGCACGAAACATTGCAGGCGTTGCGAAGAAGGTACTTTTGGTGGGGGATGAAAAAAACGATTGACGAAACCATAAGGGGTTGCGAAGTCTGTCTCAGCACGAAATACGACAGACACCCACCAAGAGGAAGACAAGAGGAGACACCCACCGCCAATACTCCGCTGAGCGATCTCCAGATTGACACTTTTACCTGGAGGGGTTATAAGTGGGTAACCATGATTGACCTCTTCAGCAAAATAGCGATGACATACCAGATTCAGGAAAGATCGTCAGAGGCAGTGTTAGAGGCCCTAAAATTGTGGTTCCAGTTCTACGGAGTTCCAGATCGGATCTCGTCCGATGGAGGGCGGGAGTTCGATAACGCCAGCATCAGAGCGGAGATGAAGCTGTTGGACGTGGTGTGGCATCTCAACACTCCCGGTCATCCCAAGAGCAGGGGAAGTATCGAAAGGCTACATAGCACATTAAGCGATCACCTGAGGGTGTACCAAACGGATAAGGGGCTAGAACCTGACGTGGCGATGGCAAAGGCTATTGTGGCATACAACCACTCTATCCACACAGTAACGGGTTTTTCCCCATTCGAGATACTTTTCGGGCTTCGCGGTCATCGGCGGGACTATCGGGGCACGACAGCGGACGAGGAGGAAGTGGTCAATAACACGATTGAGCGGAAGAAATTGTGGCTGAAAGTCCAGGAAAAGATAGAGAAAGAAAAGAGCAAGAGGGTCGCTCGGGACAATCTCAATCTTAGGGATATGATGGGGGAGGTGAAAATAGGGACGATAGTGTACAGGAGGCTAGGTACTAATAGGGGTAAAGAGTTACTGCGTTACGAGGGGCCATTCAGGGTGGTGGTAATTAGAGAGCACAATATTGTCACCATTGAGAGTGTTAAAAAACCCCTAAAGCGTAGAACAGTTCATATCGAACAATTAAAGCTACCAGCGATAGAAACACCTTTGTAAGCTGGAGGATCCTCCTCTCATTACATAAACTTTGTATATAACAAATTGTTCAACATTTTTTTTTTGTTGTTTTGTGTTTTGTTTCGTAGTATTATTATGATTTTACTTTGTGACCATAAGTGCGCGAGAGTGCGGTAAGTGTGCCACGAGAGGTTTCTTTTTGTTCTTTTAAGTTACAGATAGCTGTAAGTAGTTTTTGTTGTTGTTTTTGTATGTATACATATATATATATTTCTTTTTATTTTTGTATTTATGACAAGACAAACGAGAATTGTTTTATAATTTTTTTTTTGGGTTTGTATATAAGGAGTTTACGAAGAATGTCCGTAAACTGGTGGGGGGGAGTTATAGTCTGAAGCATAGTATTATTGTATTTAATACCAAATCTTTTATGTAAACAAGAACAGAATGTATATAAGTAGGATTACTAAGAAGAATAAAGCAGTCTTGATTTTGTCTCTGAACGTGTTGTTTCTTTAACCTCATCCTTTTTTTTATCTGTTTTAACCCGCTGTCACTTAACTTATATATATATATATAGTGTGTGCGAGTACGTGAATTTCGATTATCCGTACTTTTGATTATCCAAACCACCACTGACAACATATGTAAGATAGAATAACACAATATTACAAAAGTTTGTGTTTCATTATTAATTATCATAAAAATAAGTCTTAAAACATCTTTTTAAAATACAAATTAAATATTCCCTCAGATAGCCCGTAATCGATTCCACATGACCTTTATCAGACGCCACGTGATACACCAATGTATTAGTCCAGTTTTTTAAAAAATGGAAGTCAAAAGATTTGGAAGGGCATGCTTGAAGAAAAACTTGCTAATATTTTTTTGCAAATTTTCCATTTTCGCCGGCTTATATCTTGGAGGCGGTAACACATACAGGTGAATGTGAACGAATCTTTTTGTAGGGAATTTAATTAGCTTTAATTTTGAAAATGATAAAATTTTCTTTGCGACGCACCGTTTTCAAGATAGTCGCCAAAAACGGAGAAATAAGACCTCTGAGCCTCCCTCTCTGTTACCGAAATCGATGGGAATTCCTCAGCGGCTCTTCGAGGACCTTCCCCTCCCCCCCTTCCCCTCCCTCTACACATTCCTCAAACTTTTGGAATTACATGGTTTGTAGCGGCAAAATCATCTTTTTTTGGTATAATTGGACTGGACTAAATGTAGCGCTCTATATCTGGGTCATGTTTACTGAATGATCATCTGACAAGAGTTTATAGTTATTGATACTAATGGTCTACTGGCAGCTGACAAAGTACAAGTTACAGATGAGAATATTTAATATTTATTACATCTTATTTATATTACTATTCTATTTTATGATTTAACATAGTATATAGACTATGTACCAAATGTTATATATATATATATATATATATATATATATATATATATATATAAAATCTGGTGCGGTGCGCGTATCACACAATTTCCCTTACCGCCCTACAATAATCATCTTTTTAATATAATTCTAAAGAGTTCACATAAACAATACTTGAAATAAACTCAGCAGCATTCAATTCTTCTCCCACTGAAGTACAATATTTTATTTTCGCATGGCTTAAAAAGTATGCAATTTATAGTAAATTATGTACAGAATTATATGAAAGGTTATTAAAGTAACTAAAAAAAAAAAAAAATCATCAAAATCGGACAAGTATTACCAACGATACAGTGAGCATAAAACGATGAGGAGCATAAAATAGATGGATAACCGAACGCATCCGAAAGGAGATAGATGCCACCGAACCTCCTCCCACCAATCCGCCAATCTGTTGTAAACAATACGCTCTGTAATAAAGTAATTTAAGAATACAAAAACGGAAATTAACTTAATAATTTCTACTTTCACATTATTTAATGGAAAGAAAATGTTTCCATAGAAACTAAACCAGCAACTTTTAAAATATATTTGCAACTTGACAAAGTTAAAATATATAGGTAGTGTACAGAATTGTTGTACTATAATTGTTTTAAAAACTATTTTATTGTACTTCAGTGGGAGAAGAATTGAATGCTGCTGAGTTTATTTCAAGTATTGTTTATGTGAACTCTTTAGAATTATATTAAAAAGATGATTATTGTAGGGCGGTAAGGGAAAGTTGTGTGATACGCGCACCGCACCAGATTTTATATATATATATATATATATATATATATATATATATATATATATATATATAACATTTGGTACATAGTCTATATACTATGTTAAATCATAAAATAGAATAGTAATATAAATAAGATGTAATAAATATTAAATATTCTCATCTGTAACTTGTACTTTGTCAGCTGCCAGTAGACCATTAGTATCAATAACTATAAACTCTTGTCAGATGATCATTTAGTAAACATGACCCAGATATAGAGCGCTACATTTAGTCCAGTCCAATTATACCAAAAAAAGATGATTTTGCCGCTACAAACCATGTAATTCCAAAAGTTTGAGGAATGTGTAGAGGGAGGGGAAGGGGGGGAGGGGAAGGTCCTCGAAGAGCCGCTGAGGAATTCCCATCGATTTCGGTAACAGAGAGGGAGGCTCAGAGGTCTTATTTCTCCGTTTTTGGCGACTATCTTGAAAACGGTGCGTCGCAAAGAAAATTTTATCATTTTCAAAATTAAAGCTAATTAAATTCCCTACAAAAAGATTCGTTCACATTCACCTGTATGTGTTACCGCCTCCAAGATATAAGCCGGCGAAAATGGAAAATTTGCAAAAAAATATTAGCAAGTTTTTCTTCAAGCATGCCCTTCCAAATCTTTTGACTTCCATTTTTTAAAAAACTGGACTAATACATTGGTGTATCACGTGGCGTCTGATAAAGGTCATGTGGAATCGATTACGGGCTATCTGAGGGAATATTTAATTTGTATTTTAAAAAGATGTTTTAAGACTTATTTTTATGATAATTAATAATGAAACACAAACTTTTGTAATATTGTGTTATTCTATCTTACATATGTTGTCAGTGGTGGTTTGGATAATCAAAAGTACGGATAATCGAAATTCACGTACTCGCACACACTATATATATATATATATATATATATATATATATATATATATATATAAATTAATTTTTTTATATATAATAAGAAAAAGGAAGATCTAAAACAACAACTTTGTAAAAAAAACATGTTTATTTATTTATATAAGTATAGTATGTATGTACATAGTAAAAAAATCTGGTGCGGTGCGCGTATCACACAACTTTCCCTTACCGCCCTACAATAATTATCTTTTTAATATAATTCTAAAGGGTTCACATAAACAATACTTGAAATAAACTCAGCAGCATTCAATTCTTCTCCCACTTTGTCAATTCACTAACTTTGTCAAGTTGCAAATATATTTTAAAAGTTGCTGGTTTAATTTCTATGGAAACATTTTCTTTCCATTAAATAATGTGATAGTAGAAATTATTAAGTTAATTTCCGTTTTTGTATTCTTAAATTACTTTATTACAGAGCGTATTGTTTACAACAGATTGGCGGATTGGTGGGAGGAGGTTCGGTGGCATCTATCTCCTTTCGGATGCGTTCGGTTATCCATCTATTTTATGCTCCTCATCGTTTTATGCTCACTGTATCGTTGGTAATACTTGTCCGATTTTGATGATTTTTTTTTTTTTTAGTTACTTTAATAACCTTTCATATAATTCTGTACATAATTTACTATAAATTGCATACTTTTTAAGCCATGCGAAAATAAAATATTCTTTTCTTCATAACTTTTTTTCCTGCATTTTCTCGGTGATTTACTACGTAAATGAAAAGTTAAAGACCTTTATGAAGAACAATTTAGGCAAGTTTAATCAAAATCGTTAGAGCCGTTTTCGAGAAAATTGTAAAAATGTGTAAAATCGATTATATAATAGCTAATTCCGGTGAGTCCGATGCGCTGTATCTTTGCTAATACTGGTCCGATTTTGATGATTCTTTTATTCTTTTTTAGATGATTTAATTATCTTTTATAAAAGACTATGGATAAATTACCGTAAAATGCATACTTTTTAAGCTATGCGCGAATAAAATATTCTTTTATCAGTTGGCGCTTGACCACACGCCTCGCTGCCCTGAAGATGGCCTAAAACTTAGGCCGAAACGTAGGCACAATTATATAAGTTCACACTTATAGTAGTCTATTCCTTTGACCGCACCCCCGATCAACTTCTCCCTTTAAAAAATATTCTTTTCATCATAACTCTTTTC
>OX411306.1:245712709-245898219 GCA_948150685.1 Rhaphigaster nebulosa | reverse complement strand
TTTGTTAGTAGTAGGAAAGGACACTTTTAACACTAATAAAGAAATAAAATCAATTAAAAAAAGAATTAGGCTATTATTCTGAAACACGGAGATGTTTTTAATTTATAACATTTTTTTTTATAATAACAAAACTAAAAAAAAAAGAAGAGGTAAAAACAAATTATTAGGTTATTGTAAGGAGATTCTAAAACAAAGCCTTAAGTCTCTCAAAGAGCATTAAATAATAAAGTATAATAATTCTGAACTGATATAATTATTTCATTCAGGGAAAAGATATTTTTTTTTTTTTCAATTCACAAGATAAAGGAAATACCTATTATTTTATTTTTATAACAGCTTCGAATATGCTGTTGAGTTCTTGGTCTTAAAGGAATTATAGAATATGAATGGCTAGAGATACCGTTGTTCAGGAGCCCTGAGTCCTGTACCCCGGGCACCATTTTGATCACAGGTGAAATTGTGCCTAACATAACCTGTACCTGTGAATCACCAACTGTTTTATGTAAACAATAATAAAATGTTGTTTATTATTAATTCTTTAATATCTAATAATTAATTGGTAACATAAGCGAATTGTTTGAACACATTAATTTATTTATATCATAACCTTTTATGTTTTTACATCAGTCATTATTGTTTTACATGGTTTGCTGTAGACCGAAAAGTTTTCAATAAAATATTGAGTAAAAATTCCGCAGAACTACAGATGGGTGTGGTCTCTTGACAGTTCGACTAATGTTTTTTGCACAGTATGTACATCAAAAGCCGAGTCTGTTAAGGCGGCCATTGACAATCACTTTCTTTGCTATTATATATTTAATTTTTACCTTTCTTTTGAAAGATCGTCGATTCCATCCTTTTTTTAATCTTTGAGTGGGGATATCACCCTGAATGAATTTCAGCTGGTTATTATTTACTGATTTATACTTTATTTGCCACTTGCATTTTTGATATATAATTTTATAAGCTATTTTATTTAAATTAGGAGGTTATGGTTTATGATATGTATGGTTATAGAATTTATATGTTTTCTCTAAATCAGCATGGTTATATTTATAGTGGGTTATCTTTTTTTGTTTTAATTCTTTCAGTATTTGAAAGCATATTTTAATTAAACTTTAATAATTTATTAATATAGGTAAAGTGTCTGAAATTATATACACCCCTCAACTAGAATCCATAATTGAAGATCTCATTTTAGAATAAATAAATGCCTTATCATAAATTATGAAAGTTCTAAAACCAAGTATAAATCATTTACAACCTATAAATTTTGTAAAATAATTATTAGAAACACCAAAAATGTTATCATAAATTGTTAATATAGATAGACTATCTATATTAAATAATAATACAAGGTTTTCCTGTTACAATTTTTTCCTGTTAATCATCATTGTTGTTTTGTTTATTCCCTTTTTTAGCAGTTAAAAAAATTGCTTGACACTGTTGGTAACACTGCATTAAACTTATTTTATACCTCGGTATAATGCACATATGGTTTAAATTCGTTATTTAATTCTAATCTCAAAAGGTGTGAATCTAATAATATCAGAAAACGATCATATAATTTTAAAAATGATTGGGAGGAATCTTATTGCTTTTCTAATATCAAAGATAAATTTGTTTGTTTGTGGTGTCGTAGTAGCATTATAATAAATATAACCTTCAGCATCACTTCTTATGATTTCATGCTAATTTTAATGTGAAATATCCTTTTAAATCTGAACATTATTAGCAATATCCAAAACCCAATTTACAACAAATAAAAAATACATAAAAAAATATATGGTGCCCGCCACCTGACAGAAATCTTATAAATGTGCCCTCAGATAGAAAAGATTGGGAACTCCTGCCTTAGTTTAAAGACTGAAGGTGAATATATCACAACAGTGAAACAGTGTGGCTGTGCTGCAGTGTCCTTGTCTACATGCTGGCAGTCAACCTGGTGACTATCAGTTGGAAAAATGGCAGATGTAGACCAGCTGACTGAACACTACACTAAAAGAACAGCTGATTGAAGACCACACTAAATAAACAGCTGATTGAACGCTACACTAAAAGAATAGATGTCATGATTTTAACAAAGGCAATTCATTTAAAAAAAAAAAAATCTGATGTCGACAACACATGACTTCCTTGTACGCCTATTAAACTATAAATCGGTAGCTCAAAAAGTGATCCTGAATTTGGTTACTAGTTTCCAAAGATCGCAGTATCTCAAAAACAACACTCGGCGTCGCGACACCCATCTATTGACACACAAATAGGGAGGAAAACCAGTATTTTACACTAATTTTAACGCTTAAAACAAGTAATAAAAATGTTTAATTGGATTGGAAACCAAATTGCGTTTGTAACCTTTATTACCGAAACATATGATTTATATATTTAAAGGGAGAAGTTGATCGGGTGTGCGGTCAAAGAAATAGACTTAATAAGTGTGGTCTTATATAATTGTGCCTACGTTTCGGCCTAAGTTTTAGGCCATCTTCAGGGCTAAAATGAAAACAAAATAACAACAATGAAAAAAGAGAAAAGAGGCAGTACCAGTAACAGTAAAAATGATAAATGATAAAAAACAGAAAATACAAGTAAGATAAAAAAGTATAAAGAATAAAAAGAAAAGGATAACACTAAATTACATAATACAAAAGACAATTGAAAAAATAAAATCAAATAAAATAAATGAAATAACAATGTAAAAAATAAAAATAAAAAACAATGCGATATTTACACAGGGAATAGTGAAATATATGAAATCTATTAATTAAAAAGACACATAATATGAAGGTTTGGTAATGTGTAAAGCATACATGCATAGCAAAGCATAAAGCATAAATGCATACAGTATATAAAAGCATACAGAGATAGTTGTAAGTTATGCAAAAGATGACTATGATGTTAAAGAAGTTGACATTGTTGTAATTATGAGATGAAGGAGTAAAATATAAAATAATGTAAGCCCCAAAAACAAAAATAGATAAAAATCCTATGTGGTGAAGAAAGAAGAAGGATAGAAAAGAATGAGGAGGAGGAAATGTAAAGAAACGTGATAATTACATACCAGCGAAGCGTGTGGTCAAGCGCCAACTGAATATTAATAATGGATTACCGGGAATTAGGAAAACCGTTAAAACAATGTTACCAACTCACTGATTTGAAATAAAACTAACACTAAATTTAAATGCGGTGTGATCAAAAGACATAACAATTGATTTGAAAACTGTAAAAACGTATTGATATAAGTATATTTAGAAAACTATATATATAAAAAAATTAATGTTAAAAAATTAAATTTGAAAAAAATTAAAGTTAAGTTAAATGTAAGTATAAGTTAAATAATATTACGGGTTAAATTTACTGAGGAAAAAAAAAAAAAAAAAAAAAATATAAACAATAAATAAATAAATACTTTGTATAAGGAGTCGTTGCGGGTGACGAGTTAAAAAAAATAATATAATAATAAAATTAAAGTTAAGTAAACAATAAGTATAAGTTAAATAATAACAATAGGGGTTTAATTTACTACGGAAAAATTTTAAATAAATACTTTGTATAAAGAGTTGTCACGGGGAGTGGGAAAAAAAAAAAAAAAAAAAAAAAAAAAAAAAAAAAAAAAAAAAAAAAAAAAAAGGAATGAAAAGTTATGTTTTTTTAAAAATAAATTGAATACTTGGGAGTAGGTTAGAGACAGTGATTTATATATTTAATTTAAATATAATTTTTGATGTAAGCTTATTATGACCTTCAAGTAAAGTACCATTTTCGGCTCACCAATTTTAACCAAAATATAGTAAATATATTCACATCAATATAAAAGTCCTATTTACCAAATTTGAGATGTTTTACATTATATTTTAATATAATTTTTTATGAAAGTCTAATATGACCTTCAAGTAAAGTACCGCTTCCGGTTTTCCAATTTAGACCAAAATCTAGTATGTTATTTAAATCAACATATAAGTTATAAATACCAAATTTGAGAAGTTTTGCAAAGTATTTTAATGTAACTTTTGATGGAAATCAATTATGACCTTCAAGTAAAGTACCACTTCCTGTGATTAAGCAGTGACCAAAAAGGGAGGTTCACAACTAGATTTTACAACAATCCTAAATACAAAATTTCAACTTTCTACGGCTAACCGTATTTGAGTTATGCAAAATACAAACGTACGTACAGACGCCACGAAGAAACTAGTCAAAATGGATTCAGGGATGGTCAAAATGGATATTTCCGTCAAAATCTGAAAACCGAAAATTTTCGCGATTACAATACTTCGTACAAGGAAGTAAAAAAAATGAATCTAGAAACTTAATTTCAATAAATATCATAATTTAATATAAACTAAATTAATAAATTTAAATACAAAATTAAATAAATTTATTATAAATGCTAAAAAAACTAAGTTATATAGTTGTTATTCTTCCTTCAAAAACTTAATAATGTTGGATAGAATAAATTTCAAGTTCAGAAATAATGGAACAATGTATTCCTGCACAATCACCATTACATGTGTGTATAATTCTACAATACAAATTTTCTTACACAATACTTTTAGTATTTATTCTTTTTGAGATTAAGGATAACCATTGAAAAGCTTTTTTCTATTTGAATTATTATATATATATTTTTTTTAAACAGGTACACGAGAGACAAACAGCTCGTATGAGAACTAGATCTGAATGGTTTCTTAATCCTGGATATAGAATGGCTACTTCTATGGACAGTGATCCGACTCTTCATGTTCTTAGGGGCTCGAATAACGTCGCCTCATCTGGAAATATTGGTATAAAACTGTTATTAATATTGAAATCATGGCATATAAAATAATTTATAAATATACAGTAAAATTTCGATTAACCATCACTCATTTATCCGTCAGTTTTTGTTACCGTCAGTACAGTAGAACCCAAAAGAAGTAGGGTTTATAAAACATGATGTGAGTATTTCAAAGGAAGATATAAATAGAAAAGTAGAAAAATAATTACGCAACATACAGTAATACAAAGATTAATTTAAGAACATAGGCACCATTTTGCATTAGATAAAAATATTTTGAGAGGCAAATTAGTTTAAAAAAACAAAATTACATATCATATGTTTGTAAGTTAATTACATTCATAGGCTCAAAATATCGCAATTATTGCTCAATAGGAAGTGGAGGAACAAGAATGAGAAAAAGGTGCTCTAAGAAAATTATTAACTAATAAATTTTAAGGAAATGGAAACATGCACTAAAACTTCCTCCATCCACCATACCACTGTCTCTGGTCTTCATTGTCACTTAGACGCTATAAATATCACATTTTATTTACAAATTTAAAGCATGGGGTGATATTATCTTATGGATATGTAGTATTATTTGTACTGTGTTCTACTTGAATTCGTTCATAACTTAAGGTATAAATCTAATGGTAAATCTGTCATCCGTCTATTCTCTTAACCGTTTTGTCCTTGGTCCCGGTTAATTGAAGTTTTCCGGTATTTTAACGAACGCTCTTTTCTTAAGTGCCCATTTAAATTTTATTATATTATTCCATATAAATTATTTTGTGAACTTTGTTTTTCTTACATATTTATTTTCATCATTCACATTTTACATCAACGTTTCGAGGTAGCTTTCCTCATCCTCGGGATCATCTAACTAACAACATTAAATATCATATAATATTTCACATTTTCTACACATCTACAGTTCACAACTAATTACATTTATTGTAATTTATTACCTTATATTTTTCCATCTTCTGAACTTTTATTTTTTTTAATTATTTATATAGCTAATTGATTGAAATTTATTTAATGAGGACAAACTTGTTTAACCAAACAAAATTTAATTAACCACTTGTTTTATTCCCCTTCTTTCTTGTTTTTTTTTTTTAAATTTTTAATATTTTAGTTAGTTGGCGTTATTTTAGTGAGTTGGCGCTTGACCACACGCCTCGCTGCCCTGAAGATGGCCTAAAACTTAGGCTGAAACGTAGGCACAATTATATAAGTTCGCATAATAGTTGTCTATTTCTTTGACCGCACCCCCCGACCAACTTCTCCCTTTAAATTTTAATATTTTATTTTCTTGTATCATAATTATTTTATTTTTAATCCGTTGTTAATTAAACAGATGAGCAATTATAATTTCTTTATTATTTTCATATCATAACAATGCTCACGTTTCGGAGTCATTGGGACATATTTCTGAAATTTAAAAAATAAAATTATAAAAAATACTTTGATGATAGGGATGGAAAAATCCCCAAAACATCGTGGCTGAGAGTACTAAGGCAGATGGAGTTAAGTCTGCCTAAACTGTAGAGAGAATGTGGCCGATGAACTGTTTTCTTAGTCCAAAGTAACGTCGGTTGGCAGAGACGATTCTCCTCTTCATCTCAGCTCTCCTGTCATTATTTTGGGTTACCAAGGAGCCCAGGTACACAAAATCTTCGACTCTTTCAAAACTGTACTCTCCAAAAGCTACAGTCTCATGGCTGGTCCCACTAATGCTAAAAAAGCCTCCTTGACTGCTTGAAAGGAGCGTCCAGCGATGTCTATTTCATCGGCGTAGGCTAAGAGTTGAACCAGCCGATTAAAAATGGTGCCTCCGACCTTATTACCGGAGTTCCTCACTACTTTTTCTAGGGCGATATTAAAGAGAAGGCACGCTCGAGGCATCTCCTTGCCTTAACACTCTTGAAACATCGAACTCTTCTGAGATATCTCCACCAATCCGGACTGAAGACATGACTGTTTTCATCGTTAGCTTTATCAGTCTTATAAGCTTTCCTGGAATCTGCAACTCTTTCATGATTCGATAGAGTTCTTCCCTATTGATACTATCATATGCTGACTTTAAGTCGACGAAGAGGTGATGTGTTTTGATGTTGTATTCATGCCCTCTCTTCAAGATGATCCTCAGTCTGAAAATTTGGTCAATAGTGGATTTACCACGTCAGAAGCCGCTCGGGTATGGTCCTATAACTCTTATCAGCATATGGTATGAGACGCTGGAACAAAATATTTGAAATGATTTTATAACCAGTGGGCGATAAGAATATTTCTCTATAGTTGGTGGACTCTAGGTGGTCACCCTTTTTATATACAGGGAAAATTATAGATCTATTCCATTCAGATGGCACAAAGTAAGTATTAAAAAAAAAATTGATTTTGGACTTTAAATCAAAAATAAATAAATAATCACTTACTAGTTCAAATTGTCTGAGTTATCAAGATGTAGAAAAAGTTTCGCTTATAGTGATGAGCCTTAATAATTAAATAATATAATTTATTTGTTTGGTAGTTCGTACATTTGATAATTTAAAATTTAATAATACAAATTATTTTATGTCCAAACTTGATACTACCTTCACCAGTATATCCTAGGATACAAGTTCTCAGGCCTCGTGTTAATACATGGCCAATGCGGATACTAAGCAATATTATTATTATTTATTTATTTTTTTTTTTTTACGCTTTGGGATTGAATATAATAAAAAAAAAAGTCATGGCTAAATTAAAACAAACAAATAACGAAAATATTAAAATTATATTTATATTATTAAAACAGAGTTTAAAATAAGTACTCGAATAACAATTCCGAAGTTAAAACAAATGATTTTAATTGGACAAAAAATGTAACAAATATTTTTTTATTGCACTAATAGGAATACTATGTATTTGCATAGAGTAGTTTGTACAATCCATAATAATTTAGAATAGATCCTTTGAGCACTGGATGTAATTTGGTGCATAGTCTTTTTTTGCATGCCCAATGATCGAAGATATCGATAGGAATTCAGGCAACACACCACACTCCTCTCCAGGTCAAAGTACAAGATTTATACCACGTTACTTGTGAATATCCGTAATGTTTACTGCCACACATTTACAAAAAAATTAATTTAAAATATCACAATCACCAAAACTGAATAAAATTTTCGGAGACGTTTACTTGATAGTTTTAGCAAAGCTGTTAAATCTTTTGAAAGATTAGATTTATACTTACATCCCAAATAGAGTATGGAAAATCCCATAGAGGTAAAAATTATGATAGTCATAGGTATAGGATTAGGATATTGCTCAAAGCATTACTTGCTATAATTTTAAATGTTCCGAAATTCCTAATCATTCTATTTTCTTTTTTTGGTATTTCTTTTCTTTTTTTTTATTATTTCTTTTTTATTTAATGTCCAAGATGATTTTAATTTTTTATATTTACTTTGTCTTTGATGGATTACAAGCCATCTACATCTAAAGACGTAGAAAGTAGTATTCCATTTTGACATTATTTAGTTGACATCCGCGTGATGGTATAGAAGGATCGATCTAATTAGGGATTGATAAATTATTTGCCACTTCTATAAATTTGTTTTATTGAAAACTAGTTTCGAATGTTATATATTCATACTCAATTCTAAAAACATAAAACATAAAGCAATTAAAAATATTATTTTTGAATGTTTTGTGTGTTTTTAGAACTGATGATGAATGTATAACATTCGAAACTAGTTTTCAATAAAACAAATTTATAGAAGTGGCAAATAATTTATCAATCCCTAACTTGACATTATTTTATTCATTCAACCCACGATCTTGCCTTAAAAAAAAAAAAAAAAAAATGTATCCATACTTACAAGTTATCATGAATGAATAATATATCTCTTACAATGTTTTTTTTTTTTTTATTATTATTTTCTATTTCTATTTCTCGAAAATGTGATCAAGTAAAAATAAAAGATGCTAATTTAAATATTATAAACTCATAAAATGACATGAAACCCCAAAATATGGTAATGTAAGAAAGAAGCATAAAAGTAGGCTTAAATGCAAATATTAACATAATATGACAGCAGTAATTTTTACAGGTGGTCACAGGTAGAGGGTCAACATATCGCTCAATGCAGTACTTGCTATAATTTTAAGTGTTCTTAATTTCTAATTATTCTATTTTCCTTTTTTGGTATATTCAGGCCAAGGTTGGTGACATAAGATAACTGATAATTGTGAAATGAAGATAATGCTTGAGGAAGTAATAATGTTTAAAAAAAAAAAAAATAGTTTTAAGATATGGAGAACAGAAAATGTGTCACCAAACTTGGCCCGAATTTGTTAATGGCAGAAACATTAAGAAATTCAGAACCAAGTACTGCCCTGAGTAATATGTTAAGAATATTTGATACATATTCTTACATATATAAGTAACAGCTAATAGAGTTTGAAAATGACCAATAACACTGGGCAACGATGAAAAAACTTTTGTACTGAAAATACCTTATTCTTATACTTATTCCTATAGCTTTTAGTGTGCTGAATCCAAATATGATATTTAAAAAAATGTATCACCCACAATTTAAGAATTGTGATTATAAAGAAAACTATGAAAACCTAGAAACAGTGTTAAATCGAATAGGCCATTCTGCTCATGGTTGGATGATATGAGGTGATTTAAAAATAACATGCATGCTCCTTGGTCAGCAAGGTGGTTTTACCAAATTTCCATGTTTCTTGTGTGAATGGGACAGTAGGGCTAGGGATCAACATTGGTACAGAAAGAACTGGCCTGTGAGGAAGTCTTTCTGATGAGAAGAACATTCTACGCAAAAACTTCCTAGATCCTGTAAATACAAACCATGCTTATGATGTAACATAGTGTTTCATTAATTCCCCCGTATACCGTAAAGGACTTTAGATAGGGATTTATACTACATAATATAAAGCATATTGCTGGAAAACTGTGGGTGATACAAAAAAACTGAGGCCAGATTCAGCACAAAAAAAAAAAGATTCAGCACATAAAAATCAACTATTAAAGTTGAAAAAGTTTTCAAAAAAATTTTTTTTGTTGGCCTGTATAATTTTGAAAAAAAAAGTTTCGAAGTAAAATGTTTTATAATAATGACTTAGTAAAACGTTTTTATTAATAAAATAATAGTGGGATTAAAGTGGCTCTTTCATTTCTAAATCTATATTGATTAATATTATAAATTAAATAAGAATCCCATTTAATAAAAAAAAACAAAAAAAAAACAAGGAACTACCATTATAATGTTGTTGATCGCATTGTTACTTATTACCTTTTTATTTAATATTTAGTTAATAATTATAATTATTTTAGGTGGTACCGGATTAAGCGCAAGTGCTGAATCTGTTTCAAAGAGAACTTGCGTCAGACGGAACTCCAGCAGATCACGGCATAACAGACCATCGTCAAGAAGAAACAAAGAGAACGGCAATAAAGGGCTAGCGAGACAAACTGCTGTTACTGACGGAAATCATCAAATACAGATAACGTTAACATACAAGCCGAGGATATAGGATATAGAATAAATGTTAACTTGTGTCATTGTTTGTCTACTGAACGGTATCGGTAACAAGTTAATCTGAGTATAACTGCTCTGGACAGTTATGAAATTGTACTTTTTGAGATTGTGAAAAAAACTTTTAGTGGACTTCATTTCCCTGTTTTCTTTGTAATTTTATACCTGATTTCAGAACTTTGACAGAAACTAAAAAAAGAAAAAAATGATCGAAATTCGCAGGTTGTGTAATTCAAATATGATGTTAATACTTTTATGGAAGTTATTGAGAAAAAAAAATGTGATTTTTAAACGATATCTTTACTATAAATGGTCAATAAGTCGAACCATCTCTCTCTGTTTTGATCTCACTTATTTTTATATCGACTCTTGATGACTTTCAAAATGAGAACTACACATCGATATTTAATATTAATCAATGTACCTGGTTATGATTAGGCTTAACATTTCCGTCAATTATTTATTTATTGTATAGACATTTTATAGACATGCTCTTCTCTTATCTTTATAATTTTTAACTGTATTGAGAATAGATTTATTTTCAAAATATATATAGTTATATATTGGGTGCGGATGAAATGTACACAATGGATTATTAAGCAATATTTCGATTTGATTGAACTGATAACAATTTTATTTGTTTTGTCTTCAAGTGTTGTTTTATAGAGATTTATGTTATCATCATTTAAATTATTTTTTTTAATGACTATTAAGAATATATACTATTGCAGATTATTATCTGTTAGCGAAGCATCGAGCTAAATGATAAAAAAATATTTTATTATCTGAGGATTTTTTTAAGATGCGTAATTAGTTATTGATTTTGTAATGAAGCTACTAAAAAAAAAAAAAAAAAAATCATTAATTATGTTTTCAATTTTTTTAATAATACAGTAGAACCTTGATTATTGTGGTACCTTTTTATTGTACCCGTTAAAAAATCGTAAGACTCATCCGTTTATCGTACCAAACTTTCACTATTTCATATCTAAAATAATATTAACAGAACTTGAATATACACATATATTACAATAAGAATAATTCTCAGTATTGAAATATGAAATCAGGTATTTTATAATCATATTTTTTATGTATTTTTTCTTTAAGAAAAAACAAACATAAAATTTTTCCATTATAATTACTTTGGATATTTTTTTTTTTATAGTCTAAAGCGATAATAAAAATAATATAAGTTTTATACATTGAATTAGATATATTTACCTATTGGATTCTTTTTGAGCTTCCAAATGACAAGGTTTTATACAAATCACAATTTTAAAGCAACTTTTTATATTTTTAGTAATCAAATACAGACCTCGCCTTATATAGTCAACACTATTTCAAATGGGGAACATCTGTGAGAATTACTAGATGCCTACGACTAAGTAAGACAGACAGACTCTTTTAAGTAAAAAAATGTTTGCTCCGAGCTTACTACCATCTATTTATGTGTCATCGACAATCCATAATAAATAACTTAAATAATTTAATTTTCTTTATTGTAGATTGATATTGGAGGCTTGATAAAAATAAAAACTCGGAATATTACTATTTTAAATTATTACAATATACTCTTATATTCATGTATTTGCTTATGCATAACAGTTAAAAATATACCCCACATTTAACACTTCTGTTATGCATAATGATTATTTATGTAATAATTGTTTTATTTAGGTTCAATAAAATTTAAAAAAAACAACGAAAATCTACTAGCTAAGTGTATTATTGTAAAACCAAATTTCAAAAAATTCAAGGTTCTACTGTAATGATAGCATTTTTTGATCCATTTGAACAGCCAGCCTGAAAAGTTATCTACTTAACCCCAGCTAATTTAATCATAAATATAAAAAAAAAATAATCATAAATGATTTAGGGACTTAAAATTGTCAGAAGTAAATAAACTAACTTTTAATTTAAAATTATTGTATGTAAATTTATACAAAAATATTTTAATGAATTGAATTGACTAAATTATAAATTATAATTAATCCTTTTAATTTTTCTTAAAAATAAATTATAAAATTAAAATGATAAATTTTGGTTTTAATATTCCTTCGCGATTAAAGACAACCTTTGGATGCCCTGCATCTACCGTTAAATAATTTTCCTCTCGTAAGTTTAGTAAAGACAATGCTTTGTTACTTGGATGCTATGATGTATCTTACTATGGCTAGTTGTTGCATATTCGCGTAAGTCTAAGAGCGTACGGTCGTTTTTATGAGAAAAATTACGTACTGAATTGTTCGGTGTATTCAACATAAACTGAGTAATTATTGTAACTCTTTTTTAATCCTATCGAATCCCAAATTATGTATCAAAAGGGTAAGGTAATATGATTTAATTTAAGTTCGGGAATGGTTAAATCTGAAATTAGAAAATACTAATTGGTTCGGTGAAATAGTTAATTTTTCTGGCCAGTAGTTTAAATAGATTGAAAAATGCCGTTTAATAAATCAAATCTGTTATTTAAAAAATCTTGGAATCTCTTAATAAAAAAAAAGAAGTGTAAGTTTGTTCTTATTGAAATTGTGTATTATTGAATGCAATAACGGTTTCTAAACGATGATTTTGTTATTGTAACATCTTTTTATAGCAGATTTTATTATATTGGCTCATAAGCCGATCGACTGAGTTGAAAACAGCGATGTTTACTCATTAGTATTTATAGTGTTATACTTCCTACTGCTTTGATCAAACAGTATTTACAAACTTCCTTTCCTTATATCTTCCTTATTATTTATGAAAACTTGTCAAAACTCAGAATTAAGACATTATTTTAAATTAGTTTACCTGTGATTCTTACTTGAAAAATTAATTCATCTGATTTTAAAAATTACTGGTCCGATGATTTATGTATCATATTGCTTACTCGCTACCGATTCGTTAATAATAAAATCGAACTCCTATTAATCGAACTTTATGGTTCCTTAAAAAAATTATAATTTGTTATCATTATTATATTTATTTATGAAATAATTGATATACTTAGGTACACATATCGTTAATAAAAACATTTACTAATAATATGTCAAATTTTAAGGATATTGTTTTGATTATTTTTCCATGGTTACAAATGTAATTGTTGAATAATAAATTTTAAACTTTTTGAAATCATACTTGTAATTCGTATATCTTTTTTGTCGTTATTCATTTGAACAATTTTGTTCGATTTAAAATAACTTAGATTCAGGGCTAAAATTGAAAGCACAAGAAGTAACAGTAAACTAAATTTTGACTAAGCATTCTATTTATTTGAGAATTATTCATCACTCTTCAATGAACAAGCAGTTTGTCTTCCCCCAAATTTTCTTAATTAAGTCTTAATCTTTTTTTTTCTTATCTATATAATTACTCATATACAAACATATTTTAATTAAAATTGAAATTTTACGGAAAGTTTTTTTTCTTCTAAAAAATCTTTAAGGTTTCTGTAAAAAATTTGATGTCTTGAGATTTTCAATTTAAATTCAACGTTTGATATATATAGGGGTACAACTATACTTTTTAAAGTGTGAATTTGTAAAAAAAAAAAAATAAATAAAAAAAAAAAAATAGATGATATAACGTTTTGAATTATTTTATTTTATATTCAGGCACCGGTGATTTGTGCTTCCTATAATTTTATAATTAATTGAAAGTGTGGTTAATTTATTTTCTATTTATTGTAATTATATTTAGCGATACGGTTTTGTCCAGGGTACGAATTATTGAGATTTTGATTCATCCTTTTTTCAAAATCAACTCTTACTATATATTGTGAAAAATTCGTGATTTTGCACTTAAGTTTTTCTAAGCTTATTTTTTTAATTGGACGAAAATAAAATATTTTACTTATTGAGTTATGGTTATATGTGTATTGAAATATTATTTAATTAAGAAAAAAAAAATTGTAATATTGTAAATATTTTCAGTATTTAATTTTGAAATGTATTGTATTCTCGTATTTTTTTTATTTTATTGTATATGTTAAATATATTTATATAATTATAAAGTATAATATAAAATGTATAATTTTTTAACTGATATTGTTATGTATTACTTATTTTATTGTAGACTATACTATACTATATATATATGTGTATTATACAGTTACCTTTCTGAGTTCAAAGTGTTTGTTAAACATTATTATAATAATTTTGTCTATAAATGACTTCAGGTTTTTGTTTTTTTTTTATATTTTAACTATGAAAATTGTCGCATTCATGCTGAACAGAGGCCGTGTAATGATCAATTACCAAAGATAATTTTTTATTAAAAAAAAAAACACCTCTACATTTATTAATATATATATATATATATATATATATATATATATATATATATATATATATATATATTTTAAATTATTGGTATTTATTTGTATATTGTGTTTTTATTTATTTTTTGTAAAAATAATTTTAGTACAAATAGGCGAAAGGCTGTGACCGAAAGCAGATTTGTTTCTTCTTTAATTGCGAAGACTGATTATACACACTTTAATTTCCTCCCTTGATACTTATACTAATTTTATGGAAATGTATACAAATATGATTTAAATATCTATGAGTGAGTGAATATATATTCATATTCATTTACTCATAAGAGTGAATATATATTCATATTCATTTACTCATAAGATTTTGGACTTGTAATTGTCACCATTGGACTGTTGTAAAATTTAATTTATTGTGATTTTATTATTACACTGCCATTGTCAACCATTCCAGAGTAGAATTTTCATACGGTTGCATTTATGACGGGCCAAAGCTGTAAGTTTTAAGGAAAAATTGGTATTCGACCTCCTATTTATTACTAGTTTTCATGTTTGTAAACATTCAATTTTCATATTTTGTAATGAGTGTAACTTTGCTACTCAGAATATTATTAAAATAAAAAAAAATTTAAGTTTATTTTTCTTAATATCTCATAGATATATGTTATACCTAGTTATAAGAAAAGATCACAACAAAACTCAATAATAAGGCCTGCTATTGATAATATAATTTGATTTCCTTCTATCATCGGAACAGTTGACTAAATATGCTTCTGAAGTGGTGGAGGTATGTGTGCATACTGTGTCTAAAGAATAAAATCACAGAATGCCAAGTGTGTAAAAATACAACTTAAGCACAGAAAATAACCACATTTGATTTAAACCCACAAAACGACGGGTACCAGTTACTACTTTCCGGCGACAGGTTATTATTCAATTATTAATATTTATTTTAATTTTAATTTTAATTTCTGAAAAAGGTAGTGTAGTATACCAGTAAAAAAAAAATTACATAGGTAATTTTTTTTAATACTTAATATTTAAAATAAAAAATTAAATTAAATAAATATAAGTTGGAGAATCTTGATTGAGGGTGCGGTCAATAAATAAAAAACTTATTATAATGTGCGTCGATGTTTAGGCCATCATTAGGGCTAAGAAAAAACAAGATAACAATAAATGTAACATAGTGGCAGTACCAATAGTAATAATAAAAAAGTTAACAAACAGTAAAATGAAAAAATTAAATATAAAGAAATATATGCTTATCATAATACGCTAATATTAATGTGAATAATAAGAAATAAAAAATAAAAAAAATGTTAATAAAGTATCGAGTATAAATAATGCTAATAAAGTAAAGTATAAAGAAAAACGTTAATCATAATGTGAATAATAAGAAAAATATGTTAATAGATAATGAAAAGAAGGGTATTTTTCAATATCCATTAACATATTTTTCTTTATTTCTTATTATTCACATTAATATTAGCATATTTTTCTATACACTTTATTCTTTCATCCTACTGTTTCTTAATGTTTTTATTATTATTACTGGTACGGTCACTGTTGTTACATCTATTGTTATCTTGTTTTTTCTTAGCCCTGATGATGGCCTAAAACTTAGGCCGAAACGTCGGCACACATCATAATGAGTTTTTTCTTATTTGTTTGTTTATTTATTGACCACACCCCCATCCAAGATTCTCCAACATACATTTTCTACGGTCAACCATTCTCTCGCCATTATACATTTTTAGAAAAAAATAAAGGATTATTCAAAGCAAAACCTTTATAAACTTTAGATGAAATATCCCCCCCCCCCTCCCAAAATAATAAATAAATAGAAAAGATGAAATAAAAATAAATTAAATAAACAATCTTAACTTTCATAAGTAATACATGTTTTGTTCTTTTTCGAGAACTAAAAATTATGTTAAACTTACAATTTAAATCAAATTATTTTCATGTTCAAGATATAAAATCCAAAAATGGTTTGAATGTAAGGATTTGGCATCCGTAATCATGTAAACTAATAATTTTTGTTTCTGTAAATAAAAGCTTTATAATTATCATATTAGATGCAATATGTAACTAAACAGTATTTTTATGATTTATAAGATCATCTAGTTTTATTTCAACAATTTATCATAAGTTTAAATTGTTTACTTTGGTTGACTAGAGTTTAAAATAACATATATGGTATCTTCCAAAAAGCAGCAAATTAATCATATAAAAAAATAGATAAGCGTCCTTCCTCCTCATAAACTACCCTAGGAATAATTAATAAGAATTTAAAAAAACAGCGCTATAACCTTAAAGACACTGCCAATATAAAGCAAATTAAAGGGTTAAAAATTCCAAAATACTAGAAAAAGAAAAATACGTACATGAAAAATGGAACAAAGGAAGTAATTCAAATAACCATAAGTATATTAAGAATATCAATCTTAAGACCGACACAAAAAATTTAAACAGTCACTATGCTGATATCATTAACAAACTAAATTTAAATAATTCTTAAAAGATAATTAACTCTAATTGAATTCTAAATTTCGAAAAGATCTCATCCCGGGGTTAATTAAAAATGGATGTCTTTGTTTTGTTTTTTAAATTGACTCATATAGACCGATATTTTATGGGCGAGAATGGCTTACCTGTTTGTTATAATGTTGAAATATGTGAAGAAAATAGATATCTACTGGATCGTAATAAGATAAACAACATACAGTACCATACAAAAGCATATTTATTTACAATAAAATAATACAAATTTATGATATATAATAAATCACTTATTCCTTGGCGTCTTCTTCAGATATTTTTTCCAATTTATTTTTATTCCTGCGTAATTCGACAAATTCATTAAACGTTTTTTCTTCCGTGTCCTCTTTTTTATCGACAACTTCTTCACCTTCAGAATCAGAAGATGAGTCATCTCCAGGATGTTTCAAGTAAATATCTGAGATTTCTCTCCCAGCTGAAACTGAAGTTATTAATTCAACATTTTCTCCTATACCAGGAGTGTTTCTGAGTTCCATCAACCTTTCTTCATCCTTTTTCTTTTTATCCTCTTCGCATAATGTTTTCTGTTTTTCCAATTCCTGTTTATAATTTTGTTCAAATTCACATTCAGCTTCATCGACCAACTTCAAAAACTTGTCCAAATTTTGTCCTGTCATACTTGAAACTCCAACAGTCAACAAGTTTTTATAAAATTCGTCGAGTGCTAGTGACATGGATCTAGTCAAATTAGAAATGTAGCTCGTCTCGCTTTCCAAGGCTTCCTCGAATGATTCGAAGTCTCTCATCCATTCCGTAGCATAGGCATTATCAACAATGTCAATCTTATTCATCACAACTATAAAAGGTAGTCTAGTTTTATAAAGAATAGAACAAGCATATAACATGTTGGACATGAATGTTACAGGATTCACACTTTTAGCAGAGTCCATGACATAAATAATAACTGTGGTAAAACTGGAAGCTAATGTTTCAGTAATAATGTTACCCGATGCTGACCAAGTAAAGACCTCAATTTGTCCAGGCGTATCAAATATAAAATACCTATGCCTTGATTTATTTTTATTAATCAAATTCATAACCTGGTCGAACTTTGTTGAAAACAAGTTTAGTGAAGTAACAATACCTCCATTAGGGCCCAATCCATACTGCTTCATTACCTCTTTGTACTTAACAGTATCTCTAATGTCAATATTTGCTAAATATGGCACTTCCAAACAAGCAGGATCCAAATTAATCACATATGGAGGATTTTTGTTATTATATAAATAAGATGTCAAGCGGTTTACAAAGGTAGTTTTTCCGGAACCTGCCATACCTAAAACTATCAAACATATTGGCTTCGTTTCAGAAACCTGGGACGGTTCTGGTATCGTTTCCATGCTTTACTATTTGTGTGATAACTCCAAAATTAAAAGTTTTCTTCAACAAACCAAATCTTTAATTGTTGGAATTAAAATAAAAATTGATTAAAAAACTTACTCATATAACTATATATTCTTTACAACCATAGTTTAGTTTAAAGCTCACAGTGATTCATAACATTCCTGTTTTACAAAATATATTTCATAATAGTAGTCAACACATAGACCACAATTGACATTAGAAGAAGGTACTGAATTGAAACTGTTATAATACTAGCATAAACAGTGTTGTAATATTTACGTACTTCTTGTCATAGTTAAATTAATTAAATATATGTTCATTCAATGTCAAATTTATTTATTCAACTAAAATCTCATTAAAAGTTATCATCAAGTATTATTTATGAATAATATTAATATTTTTTGTAGTTTTTTAAATAATTTAATTTACTCTATGGTTGGTATAAGTGGATTGTTTACATTGAGTGTTTATACAGGGGAAGGTTATTGGCAAGTTACAGTTGTTTTGTTATTAAGTTATACCTTAACTACAATGGGTGACAGATACAATATTAACAGTCAATTGGAACACTTGCAATCCAAATACGTAGGAACTGGACATGCAGATACGACGAAGTTTGAATGGCTGGTTAATCAACACAGGGACTCTTATTCTTCATACATGGGACACTTTGATGTGTTAAATTTCTTCTCTATTGCTGAAAACGAAGCTAAGGCAAGAGTAAGATTTAATCTGATGGAAAGAATGCTGCAGCCGTGTGGACCACCTCCAGAGAAAGCAGAGGAATAAGGATTTATCGCTGAACGATTCATTATTGTGTATGTTTTATTATTTTATATATGAAGATGTATTGTAATTATCTGTATAAATAAATTTGTATTAAGAAATATTTTAATTCTGCAACCCCATGCTTCTTTAAATTGAGTTATTCTAATTAGTTCAGAGCAATCTTAAGTGCCATGGCCAAAAGGTCAGGGATTGTATGAAGTATGCTCATATATTTATTCCTTCATTTTCGTTATTTTTTATATGCATTTAACTCGACTTTTTTTTTATGAACTTTTTAGCCTTCTTTTTATTAAATTTATACTCAACATGATTCTGAATCATGAAGGTGATAGCACAACAATCTTATTTAGTGTTTGTAAGCATGAAAGTTTTATTTTTATGAGTTCTTAAATTTATAATTATTCTTGGAAAGAATTTTTATTAACTGATTATTATCAAAGCAGTAATCATAAGAAACCTCTGATACATTCTGTTTAAATATCGTTTTCAACAGAATATTTTTATCTAAGTTTTTAGACAAAAAATATCTATATGATCGTAATTATAGCTACTTGTTGAGATAGTTTATTGTAAATGATTAATTAGATTACAGTTACCTATTATGGTTTAATGACTGACATGTCTCCAAAATTTTATTTACATCATTTAAGATAAATAAAATAAGCCTCTAAATCTATTTCTCTGTGTATCATTAACTAGGAAGTACTAAAAACAATTTTTATTTTCTAGATAATTGAATATTTTGAAATATGAGATAAACAAAATTTATACCAAAGGCTTTTAATTTAAATTATTAAAGAGCTTATTTGTTTTTAAATAGTCTCCCCATAATAATCGAATAAGTTTTATTATTTGCACTGTAATTGTCTTAATAACATAACATGTAATAGGTTGAATCTTTGCCCTTATATGAAAGAGGTCCAATAGATTGATATTAATTATCTTATCTACCTTATCATTGATTTTTAAGTGCATTCTATTGCATAGTACATTAGTTTGTTGAAATTCATGCTACAATGTTGTTATACATCGTCTTCTTTATAATATCAATTCTTTATTTGTTATTTCTTTACATTTCGTGGAATGAAGATTATTGGTTAAAACAAAGGATTCCATTCATAGAGCCGGAAAAAATATTCGGTAATATTAAGGATGTGATTTTTATGAAAAAGACAATCGGTGAAGTGTATCAAGATATTTACAGGTAAATATTTTATATGGAATGAGCTAATATTTTATATGGATCCATCTTGTATAATTTTTTACCCAATTTAAGCATTAGCTTTTTTAGATAGATAAATAAAGAACTTTATTCCAGAAATAGGTCCCTCGAGGATAAGAAGCATGTACAAATAACATAGAAAACATATCTAGCCAAAATACTACATTAATAAAAATCAATCAGTATTTACATTGATGTCAATAAATTTGTAAATGCAGCAAAAAATAGATGCATGAAAAAATATAATTGTAGTGGACAAAAACATGAAAAAGAGAAAAAATATTTTTTTAATTTAAATAATAAATTTATTCTTATAGTTGTAACTCAAGTATTAAAAAGCATTATTTACTTTCAATTAAAATTTTATTATTAAATTAAAATTTCATGATTAAAGGATTTGATTGAGGATAGAGAAGCCTGGTGGATATTAGGGGGGGTGGGAATTCCCGAGGGTAGTGGAGTAAAAAAGAACTTCCGTGAAAAGTTCTGTGTTAAGGGGAACAGAGGTCAGAAAGGTATGATCTTGTTTTATTTATACATTTATACAATTGAAAATTACCTTTGTGATTGAGAATAAGAATGTTAAAATCTGAAGAAATTTTAGTCCTAATTGAGAATATTAAGGTTTATTTAAATCATAATGGGAGGATTATTTAACCACCTTTCATGATATCAATTAAACTGCTGGCCACAAGTATTGCTTAAAAAAAATTATCGACCTATTTTTGATAATTACCTTCAGTAGTTACTGTATTTTTATTTATCAATGTTAATCATGCGGTATATTATCCCATTTCTGCCTGCAAAAACTTATAAAAAATTGCAAAAACTGAACATTAATTTAAACATTTTTTTCTGAACACAAACAAAATTATTTTTACAGTTTTTTTTATTTTATCTTAATTTCCCGAATATTATTGATGAAAAGAATGTTTTTCACCAGACTGCTATGATTTTTGGGTGTTTTCCAATGTTTTTAAATGTTCATTCACAAATATCTTGTATTTAAAAAAAAAAATTCCACTTATAATCCAATGAATGAATGAATTTGTTTAATTTTTTTAATAAAGCTTCATGCACTTTTAAGAGAATTTTTTTTGTTTATGTGACCGTGACCTCTTCTACACAATGTTACGAGAACGCAAAAAAAAAAAAAAAAATTCTTAGGTACCTGGAGCCCCTATAATAACATAATAAATTATTATAAATTATTTAGGGTACCGGTCACTCGTTTTCAATAGAAAAACAAAAATATTTAAACGTTTTCATTCATGGGCAGAAATTTATTTAACAAATTTATCTAATTATGATCAGTATTTCTTAACATTAAACAGAAATTATTCCTTTTCTGATTTTTTTAAAAATTAAATTTTGATTTCAGTAATTTAATTTATTTGTATTTAGCAAATGGATGGTATATTTCTAGAAAAAGAAAATTCGAAACTTATTTCCTATTTCAATACTTAAAACTTTGTTTTTTTTTATTTGAGTTTTGTAGTTGAGCTTATAAAATAGAATATTTCTTTTTTTTTTTTACCTCAAATGGCAGATTGATTTTTAAATATTTATTTATCCGATTTACACTCTTGTTTGCTGTTTCTGCTATTCATTCTATATTCATTCATTCTATGATATATAAACATATATGTATATACACACACAGTCGAACCTCTGTATATCGAACTTCCATTTATCGAAAATCTCTATATATCGAACATTTTTTAGGAACCTTGAATATTTATTAGAAAAAAATATTCTGTCTATCGAATAAAATTTATATATATATATCGAACAAAGAATTCCAATTTAAATAAATATAAAATGTAATTGTCATCAAAAAGAGCCCTTAGTTTATGTACATATGGATGAGTAATAATTAAATGAGAAAAAAAAAAAGATCCTCTGGTTTGCAAAGCAATGGAAATTCTGGGAAGATATTGTTTCAGAAGAAGCACAGGAGTACCTAAATTCTCTGAATCTCTTTCCAAACATAGAGTGAAATTTTCATTTTAAATTCAGTTTAACTTTGTCTTTCTTGTTGTGAACATTGCTCCTATACATGACTTCCGTGATGAACTATACACAAATAGACATTAGAAGCTATTTTGCGCAAAAACAAAAATAAAATAATTTTTATGTAAGTTTGCATATTTTCAATACATGTCCTTATTAAATTATATATATACAAAATGGTACAATTTTTCAAATAAGTACTACTAATGATCGTTCAGTTTTGTTTTTCTTAAACCCTAAAAAATTACCTTTGTTACATCACTAATCCCCAAAAATTGCCTTTGATACTTATTTAGCCCTAAGAATAGCTATAATTGTTTTTAGCCTTAAAAAAGGTGAACAATTTCAATCTTTCTATATATCGAAATTTTCATATATTGAAATTTTTCATGGAACCTTCATGTTCGATATATGAACATTTTATATAAATATAAAAATGTAACATGTATTACGTGCAGTAACATGTATTTAATATGCATGGAACATGTTACATAGTAATCAATAAACTCTCCTTATTTGGGGTTGCTATAGAAGGAAAATATATATATATATATATATATATATATATATATATATATATATATATATATATATATATATATATATATATATATGTATATATATATATATGTATATATTTTAAGTATCTGATGGGGTTATTAAATGCCCCTATCACTGCTTTAATGTAGAATGCTATAACTGCAACTGATGCCAAGTTTCAGCTTGAAATGCTGAAGTATGTTTGAAATATCGTTAACTAATGACAATATTTTTTTCATTACTGTAATACCAAGAGATTGAAACTCACTACCACTACAATTTATCTAGAATCCTGCCTACAAAAAAACAATTATTGAGAAAAATATTCAGTCCTATCAAGGATTATGCAACATGGCTGTGGCGAATAAGTGATCAGGAGGAGTTGAGATGGCCGACAGTAATATCTGTAGCAAGTGCTCATGAATTGAGCTGCAGGGGACATGCCCTGGTTGCAGAGGGAATCCTCTTTAAAATAATCTATAGGGTTGACATTTCTGGAAGAAGAACAAAATGCCGACAGGTTTCAGAGGAAGGATCTGGTCAAGAGAGATACAACCAGTCATAGGATTATTAACTGGTAGCCGATTGGTCAAGGTGGAGGAAATTCATTATGGCGACACTAGATCCTTAGGATCTGTGGTCTAACTGAGTGAGTGAGTTAAGCATATACATACTATACTCAAATATATCAATATACTTGAGTATACTCAAATACGGATCCATTACCATTTGATGTAGTCTTAATTTAAATAGATAGAAAATCTTTTTAATTTTATGCCTGTTCACTACCTATTGATTATGTTAAATTTTGTTGTTTACAATTAAATTATTAATAAGTTACATTTATTAATATATGCAGGTCTCTTTTTTGTCTATATTTGTTAGTAGACGATGTTTTTTTTGCAGCAAGCTTAATGGCAAACCTGTTGGAGGATTTTTCAAGATGAGACAACCGATCTTAATGGTCAGAAATCCTGATCTTATCGCTGAAGTCTTGGATAAAAAATTTGAATATTTTCATGACAATGATATTCACGTTAGACATGACGCTGATCCTATTTTAAAATTGAATCCTGTTCTTGCTATTGGACCAATGTAGGTTTTATAAAAAGTTACGAGTTTTTTTATTTTTAATATATTTTAAACAGATAATTATAATATGTGTTCCACTTTGATTGAATCATTTTTGTACATGAAGGTGGACGGCTACAAGATCAGTTCTCACACCTTTGCAATCCCATGAAACTTTGGAAGGTTTGCTTCATATTATTAAAATATCTTGTAAGAACATGATGAATTATATTAACCAGAAGAAAATTCCAATCGAGGTATGGATTTGATATATTTTAAAATAAGTTTATTTAAAATATTTTAATGAATATTTCGAATTCTTACTTTTCACTGTTTCTTTAAAGGTGAAAGATTTATCTTCAAAGTTCACTAGCGATGTAATCGCATCTTGTTCTTTAGGAACTGAACCTAATTCTTTTAAGAAATGTGATACCCAGTTTAGAGAAATGTCTGACAAATTATTGCGAAATGATTTAAAATCTAATGCTGCTCTTCTTTTCGCTCTCTATGCTCCAATGTTTGGAAACCTTTTTAGCTTCAGGTAATGTATTAATTTTATTAATATTCTTTGATTATCAATAAAACAATAAAAAAAAAGGAAAATTCTTTCGTTCTACTTTCTGTAGCACTTTGGAGCAGGGTAGCTCAGTGGTAAGGCACGGTGCTCCTATTCTTTTGGCTTATGAACTGAACGGTTCTTACTAAGTACTGAATCCAAGACCCTTCACGGGTTGTAGTAGTTTTTTTTGTTCTTGTTGCAATGCTTTGATATTGCTACTGGTTGGCCATATAATGAGGCCATAAGTAAATAGAAGTGTCTTAGTTCCAGACATTGACTGTGTCTCAACCATAATGCTAAATAGCAGCGGACTGAGTGCAGAGCCTTTTTGCAGTCCTTGTTTCATTTGCCTATAAGCGGATAAAGAGTCTCTATATCTCACTTTTATGAGCCTTTACCTTGGAAATACAGACATGATCCTTTAAAGATAGCCCCTCAAATGCTTCCCTCGAGGATAAGCAGTTGCCTGCTATCGAGTCACAACAGACCACACTTCATAAACACTTGCATTGGATTGGGATTGTAGATTCTCCAGACTGCCTCTTTGCAATAATGGAGAATACCTCGATTCGTGTCCATCACTTGAAGACAGAAGATTGGTCAAAATGAAACTGAAAATAGTGTAAACTGTTTAATGCTTGCTTACCTTTCTGGTCTCTTTGTAGACCTTACTCAAGATAAATAAGAAAGAGAAAACGAAAAGAAATCTCGTATTCAGGGAAACTCTGAATTGTGAGCATGTATTAAATACTTTAATAAACTATTTTTTGTTTTAATTTGACTGTCTGTCGACCAACTTGTCCTCGATTAACAATGCCTATTTAAACTTAAAAAAATTCAGACTATTTAAATTTAGATTAAAAAAAAAGAATAAAGAAACTAATTAGGGATTGATAAATTATTTGCCACTTCTATAAATTTGTTTTATTGAAAATTAGTTTATAGAAATATATTCATAGAATAAAAAAAATACAAACTAGTTTATAGAATATATATTATATATTTATCCTCAGTTCTAAAACACACAAAAAATTCAAAAATAAGCAATCCAAAATATAGTTTGGTATTATTATACAAATTTATTTATATATAGTAATGTATTATTATATATTGTATAATAATACCAAACTATATTTTGAATTGCTTATTTTTGAATTTTTTGTGTGTTTTTAGAACTGAGGATGAATGTATAACATTCGAAACTAGTTTTCAATAAAACAAATTTATAGAAGTGGCAAATAATTTATCAATCCCTAATTAGATTGATCCTTCTATTCCATCATGCGGATATCAACTAATAAAGAAACTGTTTTGAAAAAGAGCCTTTTCATATAATAGATGGGGTAAATCAAATATGTTTAGTCTGGTCCAAATGTTAAAATGATAAAGTCATACAATCATTTAAAGATACAATAATTAAAAACAATAAGACAAGATAAAATAAGATAGTACTTGAGTATAATGGAAAAAATAAATAAAAACTTAAACATTTTTGTTTGTACTTTGAACTACAGCTGATAAAAACTTTAACAGTCTACTCTGAAAATATTTAATTTCATTTGTAACTGAAAGAGAAATAGAAGAGAATTATTAAAGAAAAGAACAAGACATTTGATGTTAATCTCAACAGTGATATAAAAGAAAAAGAAATGGCTTGGTAATAGTGTATTAAATGAATGTACTGAAAAGTAAAAACTATTAATTATTAAAATAAATACATTTGGCACTGTGAAAAACTTAGTATCAAATGTATTATTATTTTTTTTTTTTTTTTACAAATTTAACGATGATCCCTGTGAAACAATTGTTTAATTTTTAGTGTTTAATCTCAATACCTAAGTTCATAGCTATTCTTATAACTGCAATTTCTTTACATCTAAAAAACAGAACCCTATTTAATATTTTAAATTTTTTTATAAAACTTAAAAACTATCAAATTTTTTTTAAGATATACTACCCCAGTTCATTCATTCAACTAACAGATTTTTCAATTTACCAAAAAAAAAAATCTTATTTTTTTTATCTTAACATTAACTTAATTAATTAAATTTTTTCTCAAAACATTTTTTTAATTATATAATAATTCAGGTAATTATTATTTTGTATTTCTAAATTAAAATTGTTTGGTTATATTAAAGTTGAACAATAATATTTTAACATTGCAGACAGTATTTTATTTTGTTGCCTTATGGACATTGTAACTTAGAAATGACTAGAAAATCGGCCGTAACATAGCAGCAGAAATAATTCAAAACTATAGAAGTGTTGAGGTATAATAAATTTTTGTTTATAGGAGAAAAAAAAATGATAATTTTTCAATTTTTAAAAAATTCACTTTTGTACAATTTAGTTACATATATTGGCTGTTGTATAATTAATGTTTTGTTTTTTTATTGAACTTAGCTTTTATAATTCAGAATTTAGAAACAAATTATTTTGTTTTTATATACCTTGACCCCTAATGGCCGTCGACTGGTAGTTCTGTTGTGAAATAGTAAATTGATCATTTGGAAATACTTATAGCTATCTATTAGTTAAAGACATTCCAAAATAAGATAAGATAGTATTTCTTACTGATAACGCAATTAGAGACACACTTATCAAAATATTCCATAATAATGTTATTTGAATAATTAGTAACTGAAAAACAAAACAAAGTATAATGAAAATGTATAAATAGTTAAGGAATTGTTTTCAAATAATAATTTTATAATTCACTTGAAGCCAAGCTAAATTTTTTTTTTTTCTAATCCCCATTTTCGCCTACTTATTGATATATTTTATATTGAATTATTATGCAATAAAAAAAAAAAAAAACTTAAAATGAATACAGTAAAAACAGTTTAAATTTGGAGAAAAAAAAGTTATAAAATGGACAATTAAATAATTTTGTGATTTAAAAGCCATAACAATAAAATAAACAGTAAATTCCTTATCAAAATTATTAGGTTATAATTTGTAATAAGTTGTTGTAAGGAAGAAAAAAAAGGTAAAATAAAGGTTAATTATTGATTACAGTACAAAGATAGGTATATTTTTTTTTTCGAAAAAGCAAAAACATTTTTGCATATAAAGGAAACAAAAATGTACACAGAAAAAAACTATTATTTTTGCCTGATATTTGGGATTTAAACCTTAAAACTCATTATTGTATTTTTTAATATGGCATTTATTAAAAGCTCACAATACCACGGTAACACTGACAGCTCAATTATAAGTTGTTGTTATTTTTAAATGGTGAAATGTATTCCAATAAATAAATATTATTTATTTACACTTGAAATTATTGTTTCTGTGGTATATTTTCTAATTTCTTTATTTTTTACGATGCATTGAGCCCTTAGCTTAAGAAGTTAGGCAACAATTTTTGATTATCAAACAGAGATACAACCTTTCAAATTCATTCTTTTGCTCGACTTTGTTCACTTTATCAGAAGCTAACCAAAAACATTTCAAGGTTCCGATTTTGTTTTAAATTTAATGCAATAAATTTACCAAAAGCGCCTTGAATTTTTACTGTTCCCAGCCTTGAAATCCTTAAATTATTCTTGAATTTTTTCATTACTTATCGCTGGACATCGTAAGTAGTGGTTTAAGACATATAATGCCATAAAAATTGATCCGGCCTAAAAATGTAGATGTAAGCCACATCAGGAATGTTGGACACAAAAGGCCCGCTTTGGGAATAATCACCCAATTACTATTTTCAATAAATTTTAAAGTTAACTATCGAACACATAAAAAAAATACGTATTCAGTTTAATATTTTTTGGGTTTTGTAAGTAGGCAGAATATCTTTCAACATCAACTGAAATGAGCAAAGCATCATATTTGTATCTGACCAAAACAATTGAGTCAAAATAGAGAAATTATGTTTTTTTTCCCCCCCCTAGTTCTGTGTTTTGTCTCTCCATTCATTTACCCTTAAATTTAAATTAAAAAATGAAAATTTCAAAAAACCATTGATTATTCAATATAAATATTTAATTGCATAAAAATCCATCAAATTTTTTGTAGAGAGAGTATATTTGATATAATTAGCATTTTTATGTGGTAAGTTAGTTTAAAAATAAAAAATGTAAAACATCTCCTGACTAAAGGATTCTTCGAAAAAAATGTTTGTATATACATATATAATTTTAAAAATGTTAATAGTAACTTCTTTTATTTTAGAATAATATCAAAAGACATTTGTAAGTACTTTGTTAGTCTTGTTTCTGATAATTGTAAGCATAGAGTACAGCAAGGTATTAAGAAAAAAGATTTTTTACAACGCCTCATTGATATTAACAAAGAATCTGAAGCCAGCGGAGAAGGAACTGGTGAGTGACATCACGCATCCCTTAGATAGTATATATTCATTCAAGATTTAGGATGCAGTGTATTTAAATTGTTCTTTTTACAGTTTACAATTATCAATCAATAATGGGACATTGTATGTCCGTCTTCATCAATGGTTACAATATGACTTCTCATCCTCTTGGATTTTGTCTGTATAACTTAGCTATGAATCCGGACGTTCAGGATAAACTTAGGAAAGAAATAAAAACATCTGGTTGCTCATCTGTAGATGCTCTCAGTTATTATCTCATTGAAAGCATGGAATATTTAAACATGGTCGTGTGTGGTAAGAATATTTATTTATATTAATCACTCGAATTTGAACGAAGTTATATTTTTAAATTGTTTTATTGTAACATTTTTTATAAGTTGAAATGAAGTAAAGTAAAAAAAAATCTGGTGTGTGCATCACACAACTTTCATTTACATCCCTATTTGAAATAAATTTTAAAAGTTTACCGTTAGATTCCATGGAAATTCCATTTAGTTTCTGTTAAATAATTTAATAATAGAAATTATTATCTACAACAATCATTTAAGTTGATGCATTTTTTATCACTCTCCATTACTTTCTACGACTTTATATGCTAGATAAAATCTTTAGCGCTCCATTATATATATAACATTATATATCAGTTGGCATGGTTTAGAAGGATCAACCTAATTAGGGATTGATAAATTATTTGCCTCTTCTATAATTTTGTTTTTATTAAAGACTAGTTTCGAATGTTATACATTCATCTTTAGTTCTAAAAACACACAAAAGTTGAAAAATAAGCAATTCAAAATTTGGTATAATACATATTAAATTAAATGTAATATAAATTAAGATTATAAGACATTCATGAATTATGAATTTAATTAAGACAAGAGATCAAATACATGTTGGTGCTCATCAAGGTTATTACCTTGATAATACATGAAATTACCTAGGTGAGCACCAACATGTATTTGATTCCTTGTCTTAATTAAATTCATAATTCATAAAAATTTTATAATACTAATTTATATTACATTTAATTTAATATATTTAATAATACCGAACTGTATTTTAAATTGCTTATTTTTGAATTTTTGTGTGTTTTTAGAACTGAAGATAAATGTATGTCATTTGAAACTAGTTTTCAATAAAAACAAATTTATAGAAGTGGCAAATAATTTATCAATCCCTAATTAAAATTATATATATGTATATATATATATATATATATATATATATATATATATATATATATATATATATATATATATATATATATATATATATATATATATATATTTATAAATATATATATATTTAAAAATAGGTTTACTCTTATTTTGGGTAGTTTCATAAGAAAGACAGAATAGATAAGATGGATATAAAAAAAAAAAAAAACCTTATACAGGATAGAATGTGAAAATCATGATAGGGTGTATACTAGAATTTCTCAGTATAAAAATAATTGTATAAAAAAAAATCTGGTGTGCGCATCACCCAACTTTCACTTAACTCCCTACTTGAAATAATTTTTAAATTATCTTATTTAAATTCCATAGAAATTCCATTTTGTTTCTATGGAAACGTTTAGTTTCCATTAAATAATATAACAATATAAATTATTAATACCTAATTAATACCTACTATTAATATCTAAAATAATAACTGAAGTTTATGCAGTTTTCGTCACCCTCCTGCTCTTTTATGCTTTTACCCTCCTGGCTTTATGCTTTACATATTAATTTTTCTAAAATTTTTATCTTTCAAATGGTATACTATACATCTATATTGCTACTCTTATTTCTAGAAATTAGTTTTCAACCTGGAAAAAAATGCCTCCTCTTTTCTCTTCTAGTTAATTATCAAATTCTTTCATAGTTTATATTTATCCAATTTGTATTGGAACTGACAATAAGAGATGGTTAATTATTTCAAATAAACAAAATTAAATTTAAAGGGAGAAGTTGATCGGGGGTGCGGTCAAAGAAATAGACTTAATAAGTTTGGTCTTATATAATTGTGCCTACGTTTCGGCCTAAATTTTAGGCCATCTTCAGGGCTAAAATGAAAACAAAATAACAACAATGAAAAAATAGAAAAAAGGCAGTACCAGTAACAGTAAAAATGATAAATGATAAAAACAGAAAATACAAGTAAGATAAAAAATATAAAGAATAAAAAGAAAAGGATAACACTAAATTACATAATACAAAAGACTTTTGTATTATGTAATTTAGTGTTATCCTTTTCTTTTTATTCTTTATATTTTTTATCTTACTTGTATTTTCTGTTTTTATCATTTATCATTTTTACTGTTACTGGTACTGCCTTTTTTCTATTTTTTCATTGTTGTTATTTTGTTTTCATTTTAGCCCTGAAGATGGCCTAAATTTAGGCCGAAACGTAGGCACAATTATATAAGACCAAACTTATTAAGTCTATTTCTTTGACCGCACCCCCGATCAACTTCTCCCTTTAAATATAAATATACGGTCAACAATAACTCCCTCCATTATAAAAAACAAAATTAAAGGTTAGGGATTGATTATTATTTGCCACTTCTATTATTTTGTTTTTATTGAAAACTAGTTTCAAATGTTATAAATTCATTTTCAGTTTTAAAAACACAAAAAAATTCAAAAATAAGCAATTTAAAATACAGTTTGGTATAATAATATTGGTATTATAAAATCAAACAGTATTTTAAATGGCTTATTTTTGAATTTTTGTGTGTTTTTAGAACTGATCATTTGAAAATAGTTTTCTATAAAAACAAAATTATAGAAGTGGCAAATAATTTAACAATCCCTATTCGATTGGTCCTTCTATACTACCATGCGGGTGTCAACTTCCTCAAAGTAGTCTTTATTGACGTAATCTCCACACTTTTGCCACCAATTTAGAAGCTTGGATAGTCCTTGTTCATGAAAAGTTTGAGGGGGAGTGCTTACCTTAACTGAAAATTAAAGGGACTTTAGAGGAAGCCATTTTGAAAATTTGGTATTTAAGCCATATCAGATTATTTCAATTTGGATAACACTTAGATGATATTAAAGAACATTTAATTATACATTGATATAACGAGTCTGATCGAAATCGTTAGCGTTTTTTTTTAGAAAATTGTAAAAATGTGTTAAATTGATGATATAAAGTGCTTATATAAAGCACTTTCTGTTATTGGCTACACATTGCTGAAGATGCTCCCGGAAATTTTCAATCACTTTGAGTCATTTCTGGTGGAATGACATTGATTTCTTCTTGCGTGATCCTCTCCTTTAAATCATCGAAAGAATGAGATCGGTGTTAGAACACCTTGTCCTTGAGATATCTCCAGAGAAAAAAGTTGCATGAATATTTATCTGGGGACCATATCGGCTACCCCAAGTCACTCCTCAATGAAATCAATCTCTAAGAGAACGTTTCTCTCCAAAACTCCAGGCGAACGTCGATATGTGTGAGTCGTGACTCTTCCTTGTTGGGACCACTCATCGTCTCCTTTTTATGTTCATTGAAATAGTCTGACTGGGTTTTAATGCTGAATTTACAAAATTTCTTCCTCCAAAGTATCTTTAATTTTGTTTATTTGAAATAATTAACGGTCTCTCCTTGTTAGTAGTAATGAAAAATGGATAAATATAAACTATGAAAGAATTCGATAATTAACTAAAGGAGAAATATTTTCCTTTAGTTAATTATCGAATTTTCAGAAATTAGAGCAGTAATATAAATATATAATTAACTGTTGGAAAGCTAAAGATTTAAGAAAAATTAATATATAATATGTAAAGCTGTAGGAGGTAATGGAGAGTGATGAAAAACACATAAACTTAAGTGATTGTTGTAGATAATAATTTCTATTGTTAAATGATTTATAATCACTACTATATATTATTACGGTAGTATAGATCCCTTTTCCGGCTCTCAGGAGCGATGGATTTTGACGGGTGAGGTATCAAAAGAAAGAGAATTTCATGGAGATGTGACGAATCCTGATTTTGTTTCTTAAAATCTTACAAGGGCTTAAATAAAAGTGACGAAAAAACTGGAAGGTTTCAAAACTTTGACCACTGAGAGTCGGCGGATCGAGACGGGATAAGCTGGGTTTTAATGATTTTGACGCGGGCATCAAGATCATATACGCTCCTAAGGAGCGTATTGGTCTAGCGTTTTAAAGCATAAAAACCTACCGTTTTCGAGATAACGCACGATATAGGTCCGCACGGGCCTCATGCCATCTTGCGTACGTGCCGTTGTCATGACAACTTTATATCAATTTGATTCTGTTTACAAAATCTTTTAATGAGTGGGAAATTATATACTGTTTTCCATGTCCAACTCTAAAGGGCACTGTTAAATATGAATACTAGACATAGAAAATGGTATAGCTGAATCTGATTGCCTAACTGCTAAATTGAAGAGATGTTTTCCAGTGGTGTAAGCTGATTACTTATTAAGTATGAACTGGAACTTCAACATAGTCATTACAAACTATGTAGCTTCACCAAATGTATGTGTGTTAAATAAACTTTCTCGATAATATTATATTGTTTATACGAATTAATATGTTACCCTAATATCGCTTATGCTTCTAATGTATTAGGGATTAGAAGATATCTAATGCGAGAGTTCTCGCTCGCTCGGGTATACTAGTATAATATAATAATATAGCTTTATTGACATAATTTTCATGACAAAAGCCTCTCCCGGAGGAGGTACAATGGAGTTCAGCTTAACAATAAATAATTATATCGAAGATACAAATATAATAATATACTACCATATAAAATAAAATAAAACCCTCAGCGCTTATTAAAATATACAAACAAAACAGAGAAAATATTATTGTAATATATAATGATAAAACTTAAAATTCATTAATATACTAGTTCATTAATTTACTAGTTCTTTAAAAATTCAAATACGATAAGATAAAATCCAAGTTCAGATAAAACAATCTTTATAGTTTATTAACAATTTTTAACCAGCACTCTCTGTCCCTGGTCACTTTGATCCAGTTTGTTCCCAATCTGCGGGTGATTTCGTCTCTCCACCTCATGTATGGTCTTCCTCTCCTTCTCACTTGGTCTATCGGATTCCATTCGGTAACACTTTTCGACCAGCTGTCGTCCTTCAGTCTGGCCAGATGACCAGCCCACCTCCATTTCAGTTTTTGGGCTTCCTTACTTAAACTTTTGACTTTTGCCTGAGAAAGAATTTCTTGAGTCTTTATCTTCTCCCTCCTTCTGATTCCCACCATACTCCTCAAAAGTTTCTTTTGCATTGTATCCAATTTCTCCTTTTAAATGATTTAATGTTTCCATGGAAACTAAATAGGATTTCCAACGAAACTAAATAGGAAAATTTAAAATTTATTTCAAGTAGTAAGGTAAGTGAAACTAGTGTGATGCTAGTGCACCAGATTTTTTTTTTAACAATTAAAATAAAACTTGTTGTACATAGCCATGATAATATTTGTCCTGTGGATGATCTCATCACCTCAGGCTTTAATTATGTTTGCAGACTTTTGATGGAATTTATTTTTTAGACTGATTGGTGGACCTTATAATTGTCTCATATACAAAATCGTAAGGAATACGTTTTGTAACGAACCTACTGGAATTAATCAAACAAATTTATTTCAATTAATGGCCAGACTATTTATTTGTTTTGTTAGTTTAATTTTTTATAATCATTACTTTTGTATTGTACTTTAATGGCAAGATTATATTGTTATTTCATCACTACGATTTTGAGAACTTTTTCTAATTTTGCTTATATTATCATCTATTTTTCTCTTTATATTCTATTTTTGTTTTACCTCCTAATTCATTTAATATTTAATGTTAATAATTAAGGTAGTTTTAATTTTTATGATTTTCAATTATTGTTTCTAGAAACTTTACGATTGCATCCGCCGATGTCGACCCTAACACGTGTTTGCACTTGCACCTCTGAACTGTCCCTCGGTGAGCATACGTACCAAATTGAAAAAGGAATTCCTGTTACCATTCCAATATATGCTATACACACTGATCCGGATTACTTCCCTGATCCGATGAGGTTTGATCCTGAGAGGTTTAATAAGAAGGACCAGTCTCTTCGCCACAAATTTGTTTATTTGCCATTCGGAGCTGGGCCCAGATACTGTCCAGGTAGGTTTAAAATTTTTTTTTTCTTTTTTATAGTTTTACTGTCAGTCAAAGTTTTATAATATCTAGTGTAGGAGGGTGAGTTAAATATAAATAATAATTACTTTTTATGCATTTATTGATTAATGTTATACACAAACTATATTTTCAGAATTTCTCAAAGTAGTCTCCTGCGTGGTCTATTTAATTTTGCCACATAGTAGTGTGCTTGTATATTTGATGTTCATAAAGAGTTTGAGAGTGAGTTGTCAGCTAATCATACATGTGTTCCTCGACTTCTTCATTGCTTTCGAATTACATAGGCTAACAATGAAAAAACTTTTGTACTGAAAATACCTTATTTCTATAGTTTTTAGGGTGCTGAATCCAAATATGATATTAAAAAAAGCTGTATCACCCACAATTTCTTCACATTTTATAGTTAAATTTATTAAATTAAGCGATTTTTAAAGAATTGAACAGCTTTCAGTCTTAGGCCTCATGAAACAATTAGGCCTTAAGTCAGGCCTCATGAAACAATTTGCAAAGGCTTTGCCTAAAGATGGACCATGTTTCAAGTATCTCTGCCAAAAGTTTCCATGCCTTTCAGAAGCTAAACTAAAAGAAGGCGTCTTTGTCGGGCCTGACATTAGAAAAATGATGTTTGATGTTAACTTTGAATCCGCAATGACCTTAAATGAGAAAGAAGCATGGGTATCATTCAAGCAAGTCGTTACAAAGTTCTTGGGAAATGAAAAAGATCCAGAGTATGTTTCTATTGTAGCTAACATGTTACAGAAGTTTAAAAAGTTAGGATGTTTGATGAGCCTGAAAATTATGGAAAACTATGGGTGATACAAAAAAACTAAGGCCAGATTTAGATTCAGCACATAAAAATCTATAAAGATCAACTATTAAAGTTAAAAAAGTTTTCAAAACAATTTTTTTTGTTGGCCTGTGTTATTCTCCTCCTCGTAATTCTTTCAAGAGCACGAAATCAAAATAGTCATACAGAGACAAGTCAAGTCTCAAGTGGAAAATGGCGGATAAGGAGTTCTAGAAGACGAATGAAGGCTACCCAGTGAAGGCAAAAACTCGTCTCTTAGCCGGAAAAGTTCTTGTAACAATTTTTTTTTACTCAAGGAGAGTTTCACTATTTGATTTTTCTCACAATCAATGAACAGTGAATGTGGCATACTAATGGCAGTTTTTACATTTGGAAAAAACTACCTACCAAAATAAAAAATAAGATATACTAATTAGAGATACCATCCTTCTCCATGACATCACTTGGACCCTATTTCATAATTAAGCACAACGGTAAAAGTACAAGTGGAAATGTTCATTTTTAGAGGTTATTCAGGTTACTTATCATTATTAGATAATAATAATTGTATTCAATTATTTTTTTATTTACCATATTAAATAATTTCTAATTTATAGGGAAGTTAATATATTATAATAAATTAATTTGTGAATGACACTTTCCCTTTGATCTATAACTTTATATTTAAAAAAAAAACACATTTTTATAAAATGGTTACATTGTAAAAACATTAAAAATGCAAATATTACAGCTTTGCCCCATCATAGTATAATCAGTAACCACAGATTTAATTTTGATAATCCCGAAATATTAGAAACCGAAAAAAAATCAAAAAATTGAAAAACATTGGAAGCAATACACATTGCTAAAAACATAAATAAGGTAGTGAATTTCAAAACAGATGCGGTTAGCTTAAAAAGCCATTATGCGGACATAATTAATAAAATAGATATAAAATAATTTATGATCAAAAATTTAACAAAAGGCATATTCATTTAAACATTTAGAATATAATAGTAACAATAATTGGAAAACAAAAATAATAGTAAGTGTGAAGAGAATGCATGGGGAGGCATATGACAACAGATATTGGTACAAAGTTCGTTTCCAATGATATTACAGTGTATGTGACAAAGATGAAAAAGGAAAGTTACTCCCCAAATAATTTTGTAATAATGAAACCAGCTAGGATTGACGAAGTAAAATTATATAGATGGCGGGACATGGGAAAAGAATCATGTAATTTAAAGGTAATAAAATATTATTTAAAATAGTAACTAAATATATTGTAAATTAAGATATTAATATTTGCGCAATTAATAGTTGATGTTGTATTGTAGAAAGGATATATCCTGATGACGAAGAAGGACTTCGAAACGTCGTAACCTTGTTATAAAAATGTTTTTTTTTTTTAAATATAATGTTATAGATCAAAGGGAAAGTGTCATTCACAAATTAATTAATTATTTTTATTTACTGTTTTTTAATAAAACTATTTCAAATGTTATTGTATTTCAACATTTCACATTGTAAGTCATAGGCGTAGCAAGTCATTGGCTCAATTCTACTTGTACTTTATTATGAAATAGGAAGAATTAGGCTGGAAAACCCTCGAATACCCTCCTTACAGTCCAGGCTTGTCCTCCTCCTAAGAGACCACCAGCACTGAAAGGAATCAAGGGTGGAAATGGAGACATTCTCTGACGGAACGAGGAGGTAATGGATAGGTAGAGAGAACATTTTAAGGAAGTGCAGGAAGGAAAAGATATAAGCCCGAATGAGACCCAGACCATGAATGAAAATTCCTGGGATGAAGATGATTACATCAATGAAGAAGAACTGCAGGAAGCTATCTCCATAATGAAACTCGGCAAGTCAGCGGGATTGGATGAAGTCACTCCGGAAATGATGAAGTATATGGGCATTAAAGGTCAGGATATCTTTCTCCATCTCCTGAACCAAGTCTGGAAACAGAAAAAGATCTCAAAGGAGTGGGAGGTTGCAGTGATAGTGCCAATATGTAAGAAGGGAGATAATAGGGACTAAAATACAATACTTCGATGGAAGTATATCACAGTATATCAAGATATATTCGAGAATCCTAGAGACGAGAATCAGAAGAATCGTTGAAAGCCAGGTTTGAGAGGAGCAATACGGATTTAGGAGTTAAAGAAGCACACGATCTGATTTTCATCATACGGCAAATCACAGACAAGTGTGTCAAAAAAGGTTAGAAGCTCTTGTTGTGTTTTGTTGATTTACCCAAGGCCTTTGACTGGGTTAGGAAAGAGGATATAGTCGGTGCTCTGTTGGAGAAAAGATAACGGATTCATTAGGGTCATGAACAGTCTCTACCGTCAAAGGAGGAATCTAGTTAGGACGTGCAACCATACCTCTCAAGAATTGGTCTATAAGAAGTTCCCGAGGTGATGGAGTATGTTGAAAGCAAAACATTTTTCTGGAAAACAATCTTTTTTGTATTTTCTCAAAATTCATAACTACTAATTAATTATATTTTTGAATTGTTCAAAGTACTCATTGTATTAATAATACAATTTCGCACTGAAGATAATTTTTTATTGTTTGGTTTTTATTTTGAATAAAAAGAGTTGGTCTTTTTACCTAGATTTTTTAAGCCAAACAGCATGTAAGGTTTTTATATTTTTTAATTATAATTTAGAGTGAAAAGTCTTAAATAAAAAAAAAGAAGACATTTCATTAATACTAGTCAACTACGACTTCCATTCTATGATTTATTTGTTGCTCACTCTTTTATGACTTATTTATTTATGTGTTTATGATATAGATGGTTTTGTTGAATGTATGTATATTCTTCAAATAAAATCATTTTATTTTTTGTGTTTTGGGTTTGGATTAGATAGATTTCACTATACCTATTTTAAAGATGTGATCAGGGATACACAACATAATTTTTTTTTTTTTTTTTTTCACAGGTTCAAAGTTAGCTCTTCTCATTTTGAAATCTGCCATAATTTCAATCATAATGAATTTTGAAGTTAGACCTCGAGGAGCTATCAAAGAGATCGAGCATGACCCTATGAGCTGTCTTGTTTCAACAGCGAAAGGAGAAATATGGTTACGATTCAGAGAACATGTCACTTTTTATTGAATATCAAAATAAATAAAACAAAAACTTATTGTTTTGTTTTCATGTTGACTAAAATTCTAAAATATTGTTGATTTTTAGAAGTCGGATCTATTTTTATTAATATTAAGGTCCACGGTTGTATATTTATATATTTCCTTGTTAATGAGACTGTTAATTTCTTAGATAGATTTTAAAAGAAATATATTTTCAATTACTTTGTATAAAATAAAAATTTTAACTGGAGTTTTTTGGTTTATTATTAACAATATTGAATCTTTGTAATGGGCCAAGAAAAAAAAAAAAATCCTCCCCTCAAAATTTGTGGTTTCACCTTCGAAGATATGTAGAATCCAAATATCTAATAAAAAAAAAATCCATCATACCGACCTTTTCTCCGAGTCTAATTGGCCGATTTTCTTGAGATTTGGCACCAAAGTCACAGGTCACCCCAGGATGATTCTCGGAACTCGACATTATCATCCAGCTTTGTGTTTTAAAATATGCAACCGATTAGAGATTTTGTATGCCCATAACTTGACCATTTATGAAGATATATATAAAAAAAATAAAGTATTTTGGAATCAGTATACCAAGGTTATTAAAAAAAACTATATAAATGCTTTTGTTTTATTATTTAAAAAAAAAAGGTTAACCCTTCCAAAATTTGATTTCTCTGTACTCTTTCAGCAGTTTATAAATAAATCAATTTATTACTTTTTGGGTACAATATGTCAAGATAGAGAATTAGTTCCATTATAAAATTTATTTCTGAAAGAAATTTTCTCATTAGTAATTTTTTTTTTCTTCTATTATATCCTAATTTTAAGATTTTAACACTATATTTAAAATTATCTATCTAAAGTGCTGCATTATTATTTTTAAAAAATAATAAATTTTTTGATTAAATCTGGATACTATATTGCGACAGTTATTTTGAATTTTATATCTTGTAATGAATTTCGATGAGAAAAAATCAATGGCCTACTTCCGCACACTTGTCAGACAAGGCAAAACAAAGAGAATGTGTAAGAAAAAAAAAACTTGAATATCAGAAGACTTGCCGAACTGCTCAATAACCATAAAATGACTTCTTTTTTTTTCAAGAAATTACATAACATTGAAACCTGGTGAGATGAGAAGACCTCAGTAAAAAATCAAATAGGAGAAGGAAAACCTCAGGAACAAACCAGCGTAATAGCACATCAGTGGCCATCAGTCTGAGGATGGCCAAGGCTGAGCCAGAACAAGCGAAATCATGTTTTTCTTTCATGATTCATCTATTCTGTTTTTCTTTCTTTTCTTCATCCCTTTCCATTTGAACACCCCACTTTCCATGTTTTTTATTACCCTATCATATTCCCAGTCTAGATTTTATTTATTTGATGATATGGTCCTTATGAGAATCCCTTTTAAGTCTTGATACCTTTTATTAATCTCATAACAAGCCTACAATCTAGTTTCTAATAAAACATTACTTACTATTTTTACTTCCTTGTAAGAAGTAAAGGAAGTATTGTAATCGCGAAAATTTTTGGTTTTCAGATTTCAACGGAAATATCCATTTTGACCATCCCTGAATCCATTTTGACTAGTTTTGTCGTGGCGTCTATGTACGTTCGTATCTCATATAACTCAAAAACGGTTTGCCGTAGAAAGTTGAAATTTTGTATTTAGGATTGTTGTAAAATCTAGTTGTGAACCTCCCTTTTTGGTCACTGCTTGATCACCGGAAGTGGTACTTTAGTTGAAGGTCATAATTGATTTCCATCAAAAATTATATTAAAACACTATGCAAAACTTCTCAAATTTAGTATTTATTACTTGTATATTGATTTAAATAACATAATACATTTTCGTCTAAATTGGAAAACCGGAAGCGGTACTTTACTTGATGGTCATATTAGACATTCATCAAAAAATATATTAAAATATAATGTAAAACATCTCAAATTTGGTAAATTAGACTCTTATATCAATATAAGTAATTTAATAGATTTTGGTTGAAATTGAAGATCCGAAAGGTGTACTTTACTTGAAGGTCATAAGAAACTTACATCAAAAGGTATATTGAAATTTATTACAGAGATCATATGGTTCGGTGATAAAGGTTATAAATGCAATTTTTTTTCCACTCTAATTAAATAATTTTATTACTTGTTTTAAGTGTTAAAATTGATTGTAAAATACTGGTTTTCCACCCCATTTGTGAGATGAACAAGTCTGCAGCAGGAGAAGAAGTTGAGTAGGTTTTTTCCGCTTAAAATGTCGAAACTGTCAATTTCCAATGCTTTATCTACTGATATTGACAGTTTCAATGTTGTCACGGAACACGAAGAAATCTCTTGGAAATTTCAGTTATCATGAGACCTCCAGAATCAAGAGTGTGGGTGTGTGCCAATAGATGGATGTCGCGACACTGAGTATCGTTTTTGAGATTCTGCAATCTTGTTACTAAATTCAGGAATACTTTTTGAGCCAGCGATTTATAGTTTAATAGGCGTACAAGGAATGTGTTGTGCACATCAGATATTTTTTAGTTGTTCTTGTGTACTGTTTTGAAGTATTTTTTTATAAACTACCTATGTTTAATAAATAACCTATTGAGTGTCCCACTGTTGGGTAAATGCTTGTTTTATTTATTTATTAAAAAATGTATTTATACATTTAGAAATGTATACTGTAAACTATACCATTGTACTTATCCCTAGTGATTAGCTGTTGTCCATCAAGGAGCTCTTCTCTCTATCTCTAAAAGTTTTTATCAGTTTTTGATGAAATTTGTTTGGGATCAACTTGGATGTGTACCTTATTGATTAAAAAAATAATTATAGAAATCGGTTCAAGAATAGTGAAGTTATTAATGAACATATATAAAAAAAACCCAAATTGAGAACCTCCTTCTTTTTGAAGTTGGTTAAAACCAGTAGCATATTTCTTCTAATTGGAACCTATACCTAAAAATGAAACTAAGCTTCTGTTACTAAATATCTAATTAAACTTGTCTCTATAACATTAATTATTATTTTTTTTTCATGTTATATTTCATTTGCTGTTTTTATCCTTCATATTTGTATATATTTTTCATTGTATTTTTATTGTGCCTGGAATAGTTGACCATTGTGATCTAGGAAAAGATGGCATCCGAAATCAGGGTGGCATTCCAAATTGAATTTGCTCTCATCCTGTTGCGAAAGGATGAGAACAAATCTCTTCCCGGCTCCTCATTTTTATTTTCCTTAAATACGTTAAATGATTTCATATTATTTTTGTTTAATTTTGGCTGCCACTCTTACAATCTTATTTTATTAGTATTATTTAAAATAATAATAAATGAATTATCTTTCATATATTTGTTTATTATTTCTTTTTATTATTGAAGTAATAACAATATACTAAAAATTTCATTTTCATATACTTCTCTCTTATATATGGAGACTTTATACATATACTTCGTCTTAGTCTCCATATATAAGAGAGAAGTATATAAAAATAAAATTTTTGAAATATTGATATATGATGAAAGAAAAGAAAAAAAGGCAAATAGTATATTGTTAGTACGTTAATAATAAAAAGGAATAATAAACAAATATATGGAAGAAAAGGCTTGAAAATGGACAATGATCGTATGAAACGTTACCTGAGAATGTGAGAAGATATAGTCTGGATTAAAATGGGTATAATTTTTCTTGAAAAATAAATTACTATTATAAAATTTATCATTTAGCCCGGGAAAATAAAGAAGACTTTTTATAAATAAATTAAATCATTTGTTCATTTTTAAAGATAATTTTTACTATTTTTTTTTGTTCTTAAAACTAATTAACTATGAAAGTTTCAGGATAAAGAAATAAAGCTAAGTTTTTCACACATTTTTATTGCACCACATTATCAGCAAAGAACACCATTAAAGTAGATACAGCAAGTTTAAGCTTTGACAATGACATAGCCTCTTTAACATAGATAAAATATTTATATTATAACATGAGAATAAATATATTAAATAACAGACGAGCCTCCCAGGACCACAGTGCGACGGTGGACTTGTCGGTTGGCAAACGTCTTATTTTTTTTTTGTTTATTTCGGACCCATACCAGCTTAATTATAAATAACATATTTTTTTTTTCAATATATATAATAATATTATTAAAAGTATTTTAATATACCTTCATATATTTGTTTTACAATACATTGAGACCCTCGTAGACTTATTGTCATTTCACAAATGACATCAGTGTACCTGAATGTTCAATTAATAAGTGAAAATAAAAGATACCGTACGAGGCATATACAGAACATAAATACGCAGATAGTTAAAGCGGGTTATCTCTTCCTCACTGTACTCCGAGAGGCCCGCAGAAAATTTTAGTTCCCTTAATTGTTAGATATATAGGTTAATATTGAATAATAATTTTTTAAAATATTATTTGCCTACTTGTGCAGAGCAGTTGCAAATTTAGTCAAGTCCAGATGGGATAGGTGGTGCTTTTTATTTTAACATTTTTTAATATAAAATTCTTTACGAATTACCCTTGAACCGCCTCAAGTATTGTAATTTGCCATTTCCCGAAAGAAGGCGAAAATTTTATCCAAAATTTTGACAGTGCATTTTTTAAACAACCCCGGGGGGTCGATTCGACCCTGCTGGCAGAGTGCAGCCATCCACTACCGCCAGAACCCGGGGGCACTGCCGGTGCGAGGCCCGGGCCCCGCGTTTTAGAAATGTGACCGGCACAATTTGGACCTAACCATGCACCCCTATCAGAGATCGTTTTATCAAGTTATGGCGGCTATCCGCCGTCCAGAAATTCAGAGTTTTACACTCTATTATTCCCGATAAAAAAACTAATAAATCATTACTTTAATAATAAAAGATACAGTAAACACCCATTGTTAAATTCGATTTTAAAATATCTCAAGCATTTATTTAAACTTCTTACATAAATATATGATAGGCATTTTGATTTATGAATAAAAAAATAAAACAAGTGCGTTTTAAAAAAAGTGCAATCTCTTAATATTATCTTTTAAAAAATCACCCTGAGTTGGGCTGTATCACAGTTTCTAAAAGAATTTTTTTATTTAAAAAAGTGGTCGATACTGTATCTTTCATTTTAATGTTTATTATTTTTTTATACTTTATTTATCACAAATTGCTTTGGTCACATTGTTTAATGTGACATTAAAATATGTAATTCAAAATGAATCCTGTCTGATATTTTTTTTTTTTTAATTTTTTTTTTTTTTTTTAATTTGAAACCATTTCATTTTTAGTTTTTGTGCTTGCATATTTAATTTAATTTTAATATTTCTATAGAAGTTTGTTGTTTTATTTTGCACTTTAATTCTGTATATCTTTTTTTCTCAATTGCTGATTATAAATTTTTGTGATCTACGGATGAGTCAAGCTCAACCGTAGACCATTATACCTCATTCCTCTTCTTCATTCTGATAAGCCACATAACGGACAGATGACTTTTCTCCCAGGGTTAAATACTGAAACAATATTATATATATTTAAGTATAATTTGTAAAGAATAATTTTCAAAATGTTCAATATTTAATTATTGTATTATAATAATAATAAAAAAATGTCAATTATTTTTATTGTATTATATGTGTACCTTGGAGTTACACTATATCCATTTTTTACCAACTTTACATTATTACACAATTGTATTTAACTTTTTTTTGTTTTATCTATAGGTATAGATAAATATGTCTTAGATCAGGGATGCGCCTACATATTTGTATTTTTATGTTGTGTGCTTTGGCCATAGAGTCGAATCTATACTCTTTGGATGCCATGTCTATAAGATTACTTCTATTAAAAAGGTTAATATATGCCAGGAACAAGACTGCTTGCAAGCAGAAAGAACAGACAAATCCATGTTCCAAGCTGATCTGGCTCTCAAGGCGAACAATTATAGTTCAGAGTTATCTTCACCAAATGAGATCCTCTGGCAACTGCAACACCATAACGAAGTGATCACCCTTTCGTTCAAGCGATCATTTCTGAAAATTGTAGATTGGTGGTTTAAGAAACTGGCATAAATTAATTAACTTAATTGCATAATCAAGTTATTCCTTTTCCATCCTCAAAGCGAAGCAGATCCTTTCCTCGTCTCCATTTTATAACCTCTAACCACGAAGGCGAGAAGGTATAAACAGTACTCGAGTTATATGGCACATCTGAACTCATATATGAAAAAATTGGCGCATGGTTTGCAAATGGTTGACCACCCCTGTTTTAGACCTATTGTATCGAAAAAATTACATGCTTTTGATTAAGAATTTAAGAACACTAAGTCCACTTTGATTTGGAGGGAAGAAACTGATGTTCAAACTACTCTTCTCCAAAATTAGCGAAATATAGCATGATCTATATCTCTGAGGTACAGATATATCCCTCATTTTCTTGGATTTTGTCTATAATCTTTGATTTCTGTGTTTTTTTCCTTGTTAGTATGTTAGGTTCCTTCAAAGTTTTTAATGTTTCCTCATATTAATCACAGCTAAAATTCTCTGAAATTATGTTCTTTCAAAGATATTATTCCTTTTTCCTTTGGTGTTTGAAGCCATGTGAGGATTTATCAAATAGAAGTTTTTGTATACCATAATAATTTTTTATTTGTTGAGTTTTATTAGAAGTTTAATAAATGTATAATGAAGAATGTTTTAAAGTATTTTTTCCCTTGATAATAAAAATATTTTATAATTGGAAAAATAAAATAAAAAAAAACAAAGGAAAAATGATATAAATAAACAATGAAAAAAAATAAAATAAATAATACTTTATTTTAACATTATCTAAAACTAAAACAATAAATTATAAAAAAAATAAATATAAATAATAAACAAATAAAACTTAAAAACTCATGCTTAAAAATTTTCAGCTTTGGTTCTGCATCGAAACATTCAACAATGAAAATCCACATTTATAATGTTTTTGTTTTCAGCAAAGGATAATCGAGAATGTTATTATGCTCCAAACAGTAACCCCACAGCTCTGATTCTAATCAATTTCGCATTTCCATTGCATCGCTTGACACCTGAAAAAATTAGTTTTTAACAGTAATTATACTATATTTGAATAAATTATTTTTTTTTTAAGTGAAAAATATCATTGTTTCTTAATGTATTTTCTCTAGCTAATTTCTAATAAATTCATAACCTCAAATTTCTTTGAAATTATAATATGATCCTATGAGGTTGCTTATCAATGTTTTGATGTTTTCGAGAGATAAAAACACAACGGTAGCAAGATAGAGATAGTCTTATTATCCTGTATAATATAATATTTTAATAATATCAAAGACAAAATTATGTTATGGATACAGAAAAATAGGAGAGGAAAATAGGAAATGATAATTTAAAAAGTAGTTTCCCAGGTATGATAGGGAAAACATATTCATATTTTGAAATAAATTTCCAATGGACTTTCTCAACGTGATAATTAGAAGAAAAATAATAGAGACAAATTTGTACATGCTTTAGATAAAATTGGTGTGTAGCAGTCTAAAATAATCCTTAAAGGTGCCGAAAAGTTTTCTTATATATTTTTTTGTATTTAAGAAAAAATAAATATTATGTAGCAGCGTTTATAAAAATGAAAAATATCTGATGTGGACAACACATGACTTCCTTGTACGCCTATTAAACTATAAATCGGTGGCTCAAAAAGTGATCTTGAATTCGGTTACTAATTTCAGAAGATTGCAGTATCTCGAAAACGACACTCGGCATCGCAACATCCATCTATTGACACTCACACACACACACACACACACACACACACACGGGGAGAAAAACCAGTATTTTACACTCAATTTTAACACTTAAAACAAGTAATAAAAATGTTTAATTGGATTGAAAACAAAATTGCATTTGTAACCTTTATTACCGAAACATATGATTTATGTATTTAATTTAAATATAATTTTTGATGTAAGCTTATTATGACCTTCAAGTAAAGTACCCTTTTCGGCTCACCAATTTGAACTAAAATAAATTAAATACATTCATATCGATATAAAAGACCTATTTACCAAATTTGAGATGTTTTGCATTATATTTTAATATAATTTTTGGTGAAAGTTTAATATGACCTTCAAGTAAAGTACCGCTTCCGGTTTTCCAATTTAGACCAAAATCTAGTATGTTATTTAAATCAATATATAAGCTATAAATACTAAATTTGAGAAGTTTTGCAAAGTATTTTAATATAATTTTTGATAGAAATCAATTATGACCTTCAAGTAAAGTACCACTTCCGGTGATCAAGCAGTAACCAAAAAGGAAGGTTCACAACTAGATTTTAAAGCAATCCTAAATACAAAATTTCAACTTTCTACGGTTAACCGTTTTTGAGTTATGTGAAATACGAACGAACGTACGTACGTACGAACGTACGTACGTAAAGACGCCACGACGAAACTAGTCAAAATGGATTCAGGGATGGTCAAAATGGATATTTCCGTTGAAATGTGAAAACCGAAAATTTTCGCGATTACAATACTTCCTTTACTTCGTACAAGGAAGTAAAAATGAGTTTTAAACAATTGAAGTCGGTACAATTTTTCGCAAAAAAAAAAATAAAAAATCCCGAAATATGGCCATTTTTCGACCTTTAAGTACAGTGAGCAGTAGAACTCCGTCACTAAAGTCGTATTTTCACGTTAAAAAAAAATATAAAAACGAGGGGAGTAAGAAAAAAATTGAGACCCACCAAAGACAGTTCCCTAACATACCGAAATTTACACATACTTTTATTATATGATTCTGTCTCTCCGCTGACCTTCGATACAGAAAGTTCTTCCCAACACCAACTCAATTCACATACAAATTTTCAGCCCCTTTAAACTAATATGGTGAAATTTTGACCATTTATAATGTTTAACTCAAGTTGGAGGGGCTTTAAAGGTGCGCAAATGTTTTAAAAAATCGGAAAACCCGGGAGGGTTTTGGGGAATTAAGTCGAGACCCCCAAAGGATACTTCCCCAACACCAACTCAATTCACATACAAATTTTGAGTTCTATAAACTAATATGGTGGAGCTGTAGCGATGCGCAAAACTTAAAAAACGCCGAAATTTCAGATAAACATACCGAAATTTTAACTGGAATTTACCCATTCTTTAATGGTCTTTCTGTCTTGAAGAAAGCCCTACATATCGAATTTCAGCTCATTTGACCCGAAGGGGGCCGCTGGAGGTGCTCAAATGTAGCGGGGAAAATATATATATATATACATATATATATATATATATATATATATATATATATATATATATATATATATATATATATATATATATACATATATCAGACATCTCCAAATCTTCCATAATCGTGCTCTAGGGGTTATGAAACGGATAGAAAACGCAGTCCCGCCGCTCACCGCCGACCTTCGACCTACTGCAATAGTCTATTTTTTTTCGGGGAAAATACGATTAAAAATTAGTGCCCTTCTTATTGAGGGCACTAATTTGAATGGGCGAAGTGGTGCTGCCATTCAGGCCCCACTTCCGGAGGGCGACAAAAAAAAAAAAAAAAAAAAAAAAAAAAAAAAATATATATATATATATATATATATATATATATATATATATATATATATATATATATATATATATATATATATATATATATATAAATATATATATATAAATTTTATTGAAAGAAAATCTATAGTTTAATACACGGATGACAGATGAATGTAGCTTAGAGAAGCTATTACTAAAGGAATGCGGAGCAAAAGGGAATCTTATCGCTTAATGTTTTTGTTACACCGAGTAAAATGAAGAAAGCAGACCGCTGGCGCAGCACCGTCCCTACCCTCTCACTAACGCTCCTACTTTCTCCCTTCGTCCCTCCTCTAACATATCTCTTTCCAAACTACTTCACGAAGGCTTTTGCTTTTAGCGCCTACTTCGGATGGATCGGGCATAAAAGTTAACTTACAAATTGTATTTATTTTATTATTCCTATTTACTGTAATCAATTTAATTTTTTAAAATATTGGTAATTACTTTTTGAAATGTTTTATTTTGCCACAAAATAATATTCACCCTCACGTGCACTCTATTTTCTCTCGCCATAGTCTATAAATGTCAAGGAGACAAACCCAGGCAAAAAATCCAATTACGCCACTAATTGAGGGTAATATAATAATACTTAATTATAAAGAAATATAAAAAATATGGAATCAGAACCAAATTTAATTTTATTGTATTATGAATCATAGTCGATATTTACCTCTTTTTCTTCTTTCGTCGGCGGATTTCTCAAAAATACCAGAAGAGGAGCGTACATGAAGTTCAAAAGTGCGATACAAACCAACATCCATTCGAAGCCAATCGTTTTCACCAGTGTGCCGCTTACTGCAGGACCTACGTGGCAGAATCATAGAATAGATAATAATTCCTTTCCGCGTAAATAGGATATTTAATGAGTAATTAGAGATGTAGAATATTACCTATAGCATATCCCAGGCAAAATGCTACGTCCCCAATAGCGTACACACTTCCATAAACGGCCGAGTGACGAATGTCAACAAGGTACCTGTAATGCATCAATGGCCGGTTATATATATATATATATATATATATATATATATATATATATATATATATATATATATAATTATATGATCATTAAGGATGATAATCTAGTTACCCAAGCTGGGGCATCATAGAACTGTCCACCATCCCGATTGCAAATCCAAGCCCAGCGTTAGGTATGATGAGGTGGTTGATGTTATGGGCCAAAGGTATCTACAGCAAACAATATGGTATTTTATAATCAGATGATAGGATGCTAGATTGTTACAAAAATCCTTGTGCGTGAACACAATCCTTAATTCCAACTCTCATAATTATCCATCCTATAAGAATGTTTTTGTTCCTACTATTTATGTCAATGTTTATTTTGACTAAGCCTTTAATTTCTTGAGACTTGAGTTGGCTCATTTTTTAAAAACGCACGTGGAATGCCAGAAGAAAAATATCTGATGTGGGCAAGACATGACTTCCTTGTACGCCTATTAAACTATAAATCCGTGGCTCAAAAAGTGATCCTGAATTTGGTTACTAGTTTCCGAAGAATGCAGTAAAAACTACACTCGGCGTCCTTACATCCATCTATTGACACACACACACAATTTGTTAGTGGAGGTCTCATTCCGTTCTTATATGTCGTTTTCCTTCAGTAGGTAACTATTTTCCTAGATATTTCTTCGTGTTCCGTGACAACAATAAAACTGTCAATATCACTAGATAAAGCATTGGAAATCGACAATTTCGACATTTTAAGCGGAAAAAAACACTTACCTAATATCTTATTCTGATGCTGCAGACTTGGTCAGCTCCAAAAAGGGGAGAAAAAAAATTATTACATATGATTTCTCTTTTAATTTAAATATAATTTTTGATTTAAGTTTATTATGACCTTCAAGTAAAGTACCCTTTTCGGCTAACGAATTTTTACCAAAATCTATTAAATTACTTATATTGATATAAGAGTCTAATTTACCTAATTTTAAATCTTTTACATTATATTTTAATATACTTTTTGATGAAAATCTTATATGACCTTCAAGTAAAGTACAACTTACGGTTTGCCAATGTTTACCAAAATTTATTATGTTGTTTATATTAATGTATGAATTTTAAATACCAAATTTTAGAAGTTTTGCACAATATTTTAATATAATTTTTGATGAAAATCAGTAATGACGTTCAAGTAAAGTACCACTTCCGCTAATCATTCAGTGGCCAAAAAGGGAAGTTCACAACCAGATTATATAGTAATCCCAAATACGAAATTTTAACTTTCTACGGCTAACCGTTTTTGAGTTATGCGAGATACGTACGAGGGTACGAACGTACCTAAAGACGTCACGGCGAAACTAGTCAAAATGGATTCAGGGATGGTCAAAATGGATATTTCCGTTGAAATCTGAAAACCGAAAATTTTCGCGATTACAATAATTTCTTTACTTCGTAGAAGGAATTAAAAATGGTGATGCGCGGTCTTTTGAGACATTACTGGGAAAAAGGTTTAAGTATAAAGACAGCCGCCGAAGAAATTTGTGCCATAAAAGGAGAGTCAATTATCCATCGAAATTCTGCCGCACAACCTGGGTTGTGGGGGCTGATCTGGATCAGTCGATGATGACGTTCTTCTTGAATGTGTGAATCAGAACCAACATGAAACTATTCGTGATTGTAGTAGGGACTCGAACCTTTACTGTGAACAGCTAGACAGAGTTTATGCAGTTTCGAGCGCAAAGTACACCGCTTTGGTCAACAGAAACCAAGCCATTTCGTAACTAGACAATGCCCCTGAACATCATTCTCATTTGACCAAGGAAAAATTATCGGAACTGCAAGGAATAAACGTTTTGTTATCCTGCATATAGGTCAGATATTGCACCATCAGATTGTGGTTTGTTTAGATCGATGGCTCATTTTTTAAAAGATAGGATCTTTGATCATTACGAGGACGTTAAAATTGGATGTGAAGAGTTCTTTCCCTCAAAAGCAAAGGAATGATACCAGCATCAAATCCAATTACTGGCAGAAAGATGGGTGAAATAAATAGTTGGAAAACAATGGACTTTACTTTGAAGAGTAATATTCAATAATGTTTAAAATATGTAATCTGAAGCAAAAGCTATACTAATGTACAAGGATTTTTGTAACAACCTAGTATATTTAAAAATCATAAATAAATAAATTTGTACCTCTTTCGGAGGAGCTTATAAAAATAAAATTAAAAAGGAAGTTTACTTACACACATTAAACATATTCCAATTATTATGAGGCCAAGAAGGGTAGCTAACCACCTGAAAGGAGAGAAATTGTATTTATTACAATTATTATATTATTTATGCACACATCAAACATGCAAATTAAGATGTTAAAATAAGTTTGTATGTTGTAATATAGGCATATAAAGGATTTAGATTTGGTACTACAAATACGTTCCTTAATCTAATTGAATACTAACAGTATGTAGGCCACCATAAAAGCTAAATTATATAGTTTCTATCCCTCATTCGTGAATTTTAATAATGCCAAAACGTTGCACACAATCAATTTCAAGCTCAGAAATAATCGAAATATACAGTTGATAAGTAAGTAAGGTTAGGTAGATAGGCAGATAAGGTACGACAGTTCACTGTCAAGGCGTATACATGCTGGAGTTAACGTGATAGTAACTGCCACGGTCGCGACAGCTACTGTCAAATATCACGTCAAACCTGACAGTACGACAGTACCTGACGATAAATGCTATCATGACTGCAACTGTCCTACAGTTTACACTACCATGGATGCAACCGTCGCTATAAATGCCACATTAAAACACTGGACTACTTACATCTTTGTTCTTTAATATTCTCTGCTGGTTTGAAACTGAAGTTTGATCATTTGGTTGTGATTCGAAATTCGGTCTCTACTGATTTTACATTGGAATACCATTTATGAAGCTTGCATTTTACTTTTAATGCTTTCTAGTCGTTTAACGACGGTGTGCGGCCATAGAATTTTTGCGGACGTATTTTTTTTTTTCTTATTCGATATTTGGGTTCTACGTATCTTGAAAGGTAAAACCTCAAATTTTGAGGGGGGAGATACAAACATTTTTTCTTTGGTCAATTCCAAAGATCTATTATTGTAAATAATAAACCAAAAGCATTTACAGATAGAGATTTTTTTTTGTTGTATGCTTTTTTATGCTGATTTCAAAACACCTTACATTTCCCCTCTATCTTTATAAATGGTCGAGTTATGGGCTTATAAGATCTTTAATAAGCAATTATATATATATATATATATATATATATATATATATATATATATATATATATATATATATATATTTAATGCCTCGTTATGCTGATTCTAAAAAACCTTACATTTCTCCTCAATCTTTATAAATCGCCGAGTTACGGGCTTATAAGATCTCTAATCGGCCGCCATTTTGAAACAAACAGAAGGATGGTAATGTCGAGTTCTGAGGATCATTCCGAGGTGACGTGTGAAATTGGTACCGAATCTCAAGAAAATCGGTCCCGTAGTCTTGGAGAAAAGCCGCGGACGGACGGATTTTTTTTTTTATTCGTTATTTGGATTCTACGTATCTTGAAACGTAAAAACTCAAATTTTGAGGGAGGGGGGTTACAAAAATGTTTTCTTTGGTCGATTCCAAAGGTCTATTATTGAAAATAGACCAAAAATTAAATGCTAGAAACATTCGTTAAATTAGGCGATATTCGTTTTTCAATTAAAGCATTCCGTCCGGGGAGGCAACTAGTCACTTCAAGATCACTGCCCTAAGGGCCCGCTACCCCCTCCCGGCCCGCCGTTATTAAAGGGCTACTTACTGACGGGGATTCTGAAGATAAGTTAATATTTTGGAAGAAACGTAGATTTCTTGAGCAACACACTTTTGAAAAAGTTCAGTTTTGAGGAAAGGTACCAGTTGGTACTAACTTATATCGAGAAGGTCCAGTAACAACTTATCAGCAGAGGTAGTTGGTTAACAAAGCACGATACTTTTGAAGAGGTAATGAGTTCTTGAGGGAAATCTATATTGTTCTCTCTGAAAATACTTTTATAGAGAAAATAAACACCCTACATACATATTAGAAGTTAGGCCTGATTATTCAGGTAAAAATTAGACGAATTTATTAGAATATGATCGAGTGATAAGAAAAAATGTAGTTACCTTCCCATCTTGTGGCCTAGTGGACCGAAGACATTTGTACCAATGAGATAAGAAATGCTGGCAGGTAAAAATGTGACTCCTTGCTTCCATCTTCCGGCGCCCATGGTGTCCATCATCCAGATTGGCAAAGATGGTTCCAACATGGCGATTCCAGTGTTTGCGAACGTTATAGCACCTTTATATATTATTTATAATAGTATGAATGAATAGGCAATTTATACAAATAAATATATACAATACATAAATAAATACAATATATTTTTGACTAGTCATATAACGGAAACGTGTCGTGTTGAATTTGATTCATTAATCTAGGTTGGATTCAATTTCATTAATTTTCTATTTAATATTAATAATAATTATCTATAACATTTTGTTAATAGGGTGCATATATCTAAGAAGTTCAATGTTTATAGAGTTATTTTATAATATTTAGTGTAATTATTCTTAATTTATTTAGATCTTTATATATCCTACTTTATCCATACTTGAAAATATTGAATAGAAAAACATATTGATAGATAGGTGGATGTATCTAAAAAAGTAGAGCTGGCAGAGAAAAACTGATTTCATATTTAGAATCAACATACCGAAAATAGCTAAAATCCTAGGCACCAAAAAAAAAAAAAAAATTTTTTGTAAGCCTTTATTATAGATAATTATTTCTATAATAATTTACCAATTAAAAAGAGTAATGGCACCATTAGTACACAGTGAGCCAGTAGTAGACATTACGAGTTTAGATTTAAAAAAATAACAGTGTGAAATTAAGCGGAAATTCATAATTGGTGCCAAAAGAAGTAGTGTGGTCTTTATTGTTGATAAGAGAGCTTCCCACCAATATTCCTTGCAGAGATTACTAACGATAAGTTCTGTTTAAGGCTGAGTGCTGATTTTCGTGTACACAGCCTCTTCAGCTCGAAAAACTTCTTAAGGAGATAAGTAGAGTTAACCATGTTTAATTATTTCCATTACCATAATCTTATTTTCCAGTATTCAATTTTTTTTTTAATGTAATTAGTTGATTAAGAAAGTTCCGTTTGATGATTAATGATGAAGTAATTTATCACTTTTTACGGAATATTTATCAATTGGTGGAGGTGTTTACTTCTGATTACAGAGTTGAATGATTTTCCAGTAGACACATTTGTCTATTACTGGAATCTTAATATCTCGTCTGTTTTTAGCTTAAATTAACTGATTTAATGACAATAAGCATGCTAGAAGTTTGACCAGTGCCAGGATCCAGTAGTAGACGGGGGGGGTGTATTCAACTAGATTAAAACATATCTACTATTAGAATTTAATATTAATATTCAATTTAATATTTAATTTAAATTAATTGAATATTGAATAATAATATAATTATAATAATAATAATTATTATTAATATAATAATATAATAATAATTATTATATATATATATAATAATAATAATAATATATATATATATATATATATATATATATATATATATATATATATATATATATATATATAATTATATATATATATATATATATATATATATATATATATATATATATATATATATATATATATATATATATATATATATATATATATATAATATAATTATTATATATATTATAATTAATATAATTATTATTATAATAATATAATAATATAATTGAATAATAATATAATTGAATATTGAATTTAATATTAACATTTTCCAAACCAATAGTCACCTTTTCTATTTGAATTGCAATCTACTAACAGGTCTTGAATTCATTATATTTATTTTATTTTGGAAGAGGTGTGAAATGTAATTGTTTCGGCGATCGTTCATTAGGTTTTTGAAGTTACATATGTCGAATTTCGTTGAGCAAGAGCATTTCTAATTAACTATTAGTTTGCAAGATTCTTCATTATAGACATCGTTTGTTAGTTTTTAGAAGACGAAATTTTTGAATTTACTATTGAAATTTTGATTGCACCTGCGCTTTTTGATTTACTGTTACTGTTGAAGTTTTCTTTAATAAGTATACGAGTAAGGACGTTTATTAGGTTTTCGAGAGTTCTGATTCCATTTTTTTAAATTAGATTTTTGATTGAGCATTCGCATTTCGAATTACCATTATTGTTGCCATTTATTTTGGTGTAGGTATCTTTTATTAGTTTTTCGACGACGATATTTTTTAATATACTTTCGGATTTTCGATCGCGCATGCACATTTTGGCTTACCATTACTGTTGAGGTTTTCTTCGAAACAGAGATCGTTCATTAGATTTTCGAGGTTTCCGATTCAGTTTTTTTAATTGAATTTATATGGAACATGCGCATTTCGAATTACCATTACAATTAACATTTCTTTTGTTGCTGTTATTTTCAAGGACGATATTCGCAAAAAAAATGTCAAATGTGATGGTAATTCGAAATGTACATGCTCGATAAAAAATCCAATTCTTAAAACGGAATTAGAATTCTCAAAAACCCAATAAACGATTCCTATATCAGAGAAAACTTCAATGGTAATGGTAAACCAGAATGGACATGCGTGCTCAAAAATCCGATACTTCACTTAAATATATCGCTCTCGAAAAATTTATAAACGATATCTATACCAAAATAAATGTTAACGATAAAGGTAATTCGAAATGGACATGCTCAATCAAAAACCTAATTCAAGCAATTAAATCAGAACTCTCTAAAATCTGATAAACGATCCTTATTGTAAAAAAAAACTTTAACAGTAATAATAAATCAAAATGCGCATGCGCAATCGAAAAATCTATAGTATATTCAAAAATATAGTCCTCCAGAAAATAATAAACGATCATTATATAAGAGAAAACTTTAGTAATTTCGTAACAGAAAATCGAAATTCGTGATTGAAAATCCGATAGTAAATTCGGAAAACCTAATAAATGATACCTATACCGAAGACTTTAGTAAACTAATAAGTAATTAGAAATGTTTCAAGCCCGAACAAAATTTCGATAGTAAATTGGACATTAACAACTTCGTAAACCTAATCAACGATCATCAAATCGATGAAATCCATACCCTCGAACGAATTTTAAACGAATTAAAATTTTGTCCAAATATTATTGCAATTCGTCCCATTTTGCAATGCCCTGCTATAACTAAGTGATCATATTACATAATTCAAGAAGTAATATGTTTTAGTTATATGCCATAAGTAACGGTTCCTCTTGATTTTTGCGTTATTTATTAATGAGAAATGAAGAAATTTGGTCAATAATACAGGCCAACGATGAAAACACTTTTCTACTGAAAATACCTTATTCCTATAGTTTTTAGGGTGCTGAATCCAAATATGATATTAAAAAAAGCTGTATCACCCACAATTTCTTCACATTTTATAGTTAAATTTATTAAATTAAGCGATTTTTAAAGAATTGAACAGCTTTCAGTCTTAGGCCTCATGAAACAATTTGTAAAGGCTTTGCCTAAAGATGGACCATGTTTCAAGTATCTCTGCCAAAAGTTTCCACGCCTTTCAGAAGCTAAACTAAAAGAAGGCGTCTTTGTCGGACCTGACATTAGAAAAATTATGTTTGATGTTAACTTTGAATCCACAATGAACTTAAATGAGAAAGGAGCATGGGTATCATTCAAGCAAGTCGTTACGAAGTTCTTGGAGAATGAAAAAGACCCAGAGTATGTTTCTATTGTAGCTAACATGTTACAGAAGTTTAAAAGGATGTTTGATGAGCCTGAAACCTACGGAAAACTATGGGTGCTATAAAAAAACTAAGGTCAGATTTAGATTCAGCATATAAAAATCTATAAAGATCAATTATTAAAGTTAAAAAAGTTTTCAAAAATTTTTTTTTTGTTGGCCTGTGTAATTCGTAACATATGAACATATCTAACTCTTAGTTCTTTTATTTTAAGTTCAGCCCTTTTTAGTTATATGTTTCTAATCAGTGATTAGAGTTTATTTCAATGAACCTGTGAACGAAGAATTCATAGCCTTCAGTATTTAATTACAGGATCAAATACAAATTTTGAAGCTGTTTTTGAAGAAGTTTTCTTATTCAAGAATTCAAACAACTAATAAAGGAGAAGATAAGCGAATCTTTATAAGTTAACCACAATTCCATTCGGTATTTGTATTGTTTACTTTTAAATTATTAATTCAACAAATATAATTTAAAATTGATTTGGTTCAAGAAAAGGAACTATTTTTGTATACATAGATTGTTTTAATTAGGGATTGATAAATTATTTGCCACTTCTATAACTTTGTTTTATTGAAAACTAGTTTCGAATGTTATACATTCATCCTCAGTTCTAAAAACACACAAAAAATTCAAAAATAAGCAATTCAAAAATAAGCAGTTTGGTATTATTATACATATTAAATTAGATTAATATAAATCAGTATTATAAAACAATTGTTTTATAATATAATAAAAGATATAATTATATTTATTATTATAAATTATAAATAAAATAAATAATTTAAAATTATAATATAATATAATAAATAATATAAAATAAATTATAAATTTATAATATATTATTATAAATTATAAATAAAATCTTTAATAAAACGATAGTTTTATAACACAGATTTATATTAATCTAATTTAATATGTATAATAATACCAAACTGCTTATTTTTGAATTTTTAATGTGTTTTTAGAACTGAGGATGAATGTATAACATTCGAAACTAGTTTTCAATAAAACAAATTTATAGAAGTGGCAAATAATTTATCAATCCCTAATTAGATTGATCCTTCTAAACCATCATGCAGTTGTCAACTAGATTGTTTTAAAAAAGATTATTTTTTTATCTTCACAGTACATGATGATTGATATATGAGGAACTATATAATAAGTTTTATTTTTATTAATTACTAAATATTATTATAACATATAAATATTTAATTTAGATTCAATAATATATTTCTAATACAAACAGTTTATTTCATTGCACATAGAAAAAAACAAAACAAATGACACACTTAGAACTTACTTATAATGATTTGTAATCTTTTAAGTAATCGAATTAAATTTTTCAAAAAGGTTATTTCAGTTTAAAAGATACATTTAATGATATTATTAACGAGCATTTTCGATAAATCGATTATAATTATCGATAATGAGATAGTTACCTGCTGCGATCAGAATGTAAGGGTCAGTGATGAGTTCCTTCAAGGACGGGCTTTCAGTTTCCTGCTTCACCACTCCGGGCTGGAGTAGTAGCAGTTGCAGCACTTTAAGTAGCAATATTATAATATAATAGTAAATATAATACATGTATAAATAATATAAAATACATAATAGATTCTATTTATAACATTGAACAGTAATCTACAAGGAATACCTCTTAAAAATAATTTATTATTATTATTAAAATAATAATTTGGTCTTACCTCCTTTAAATATAAAGGCCAATCATAAATACGAATATCTTATATCGTTTAAATGAAATATTGCAATGAATCATATTTAAAAAAAATAAAATAATTATTTGCTATTTATTGATGATACTTTATTGATGATATGATTTATTGATTTATTGATGATATGGGAAAGGAATATATGTTGATTAAAAGTGATATTTTGATTAAAAAATTACATCTTACTGGTTAGAACTGAATAATCAAAAATAAAATCACCCAGATAAAGTAATATTATTAAAACTTTAGAAAATATGAGACAACAAAATTATATAATTTACATTTCATTACATATATTTACATGTCAATTATAATCTTAAAATATTTTTATCAGTGTGATTTTATTTTCAATATTAAATTCTAAACAAGGACCGAAAGAAACTCAATTATTATTTTTTTTTTAAATACTTAACTTTAATTTTTAATTTGGCGGAATAAATTATTCATTATGAAATATAACTTTTTTATTTCAATAATTTAAAAAAAAATTTAACTTTTATTCTTCAAGCTATAAAATAATTTTTTTATAAGAATTGTTATTTTCAAAATGTTTGGGAAAAAGTTTTAATAAAAAAAAATATCTGATGTACAGCCTGTCGATTAAACTATAAATCGATAGCTCAAAAAGTGTCCCTGATTTTGAATACTAGTTTCCGAAGATATCAGTATCTCAAAAGTGACACTCTGTGTCGCGACGTCCATCTATTGACACATACAAACGCACATACAAATTAAATAGCAGAAATTCAATTTGGTATAAATTGAATATTCATAATTAAAAATACGGAATATTGAGGATAACTGAAGGACTGAGGTATTTCTCATATGGGATCTGTAATAACTGGGAAAGACGGTTCCAATTTGGCAGGCGGTAAGGCTTGATACTAGTCTAGGTCTAAAAAGAACCCCATGAAACAGACTTCTGAAGGCCCGACACGCCAACTTGAATTATACAATTATATACATAAAATCAAATTTGTTATACAACATAAAATCAAAATTGTTATACAACATAAAATCATATTTCTGAAGTCTGAGAAGCCACACAGTGGAACGAAAGACCTTTTACTAGGTATCACCCAAATAAAATTTTGGAAATAAAACGTTTTAACTCAAATAGGTTTTTAGTATACATAAGGCTATACAAAAACGTAAAATTAATTTTTTTTCATACATTTTTCTGGGTACTAATCTGACTTGAATTGTACTACTCGAACAATTACGTTTTGGTGTTTTTCTGACGAAAAAGATGGTTAAAATTTTTTATAATTAAAAACTTTTACACCGTATTTAGTGGACCCTTTTTGGAGATTGATAAGCCTAGCAATAATTTTTGAATGACGACTTTGAATTTATTTTTAAAATCTTAGTTAAGGTTCTCTTTTGTATCATAAAAAAAAAAAAATTGTTCAAATTTGTTCGTAAATGTAATTTATGTCGTTAAACATTAAATGTTTTTGTTTACAATTATCCAAGAATTCCACCTCTCGCGTCCCACTGTTCAATTTATATAATAATTTTACTGAATAAATGTATACGAAATATGTTTTCTGCGCTTTCTTTGCGAGATTTTATTTTTAATCCGTAACAAGGAAATTATAAACCGGACAATATTGTCAATTGGACAATAAAAGCTTATCCAGGAGCCCAGGAATAAGGATTTGGAAAATTTCGGAAATCTCATTAAAGAAAAAAGTTGAGAAGCTTCGAACGAAAGACGTTTTACACGATCTTTTGCTGACATCAGATTTCTATATTTCCTCGTTAAAATCTACCATGGTTGGAAACCAAAAGCCGAAAAAGATGTGGACAGAAACTTTAATATTGCTCTGAAATCCCTTTGATCTTTCAGAAAGCTTTAATGATGCTGAGAAAGATTCCAATTAAAGTATTGAAGTATTAAATTATGCTTTCTTGGTTTTAAACTTTTATAATTATATAATCTTTTTAGTGTACTCATTTAATGAAAATTAATATAACTTTCATTAAGATTTTTTTTTTATAATATCCATATTTCTGTGCGGAAATAATTAAGATATAGTTTTTATACTATAGATATATCTCAGCCGATACCATAAATATATTATTGTTATAATATTGATATTACTCTACCGAAATCATTAAAATATTGTTTTTATTATGTTCATTTCCAGGAGGATTTCAATATAAGATATATCTCCTAATCTCCAAATGTTCCTCCAATTCGTTTAGACTTTATCTTTAATTTTTTTTTTTTGTAAATATTAACGATATTCTTAAATAATGATATTTTTATGCTAATATTATCAAGATATCGACGTTGTTAACCAATATCGATATTTATCTTTCGACATTCCGTCCCTATAACACAGCCGCTGTAGATAGTAACACGAACACACCACACCACAAGGTTTAATGATTCTTTGTTTGTCAAACCCGCCATCCTTGTTGATTTTTTTTATTTTATACTTTTTTCACATTTTTTTTAAATATTGTTTTTCGATACTCAAATATTAATGTCGATATTACGCTATATCGAGAAAAAAATCGATATTTTTTCAACATCTCTAGCCTAAATTGGAGAAACGTCGTCTGGTTAATTGTTTACGGGTCTTTAAGAGACTCAAGCCTTCATATGTGGGATCTTCCATTTTATACTTTTTTCACCTTTTTTTTAATATTGTTTTTCAATACTCAGATTTTAGTATATTTCAATCCTCACTGAACACATTTTGGAGAAATTGGTTATTTTTTTTTAGTTTTCGATAATCGATATAATAATCAACAAATTCATTATTTTCTAGCTTCTCTCTCTCTCTCTCTCTCTCTCTCTCTCTCTCTCTATATATATATATATATATATATATATATATATATATATATATATTATTATTACAGAGATTCTTCTATAATAATACTTTAATGTATTTGTGTGTGTGTTTTACAGTTGCTGGAGTCCTGTTGAGAGATGAGGAATTGTACCGACCATTTCGAGTTTATATTTACATTGATCTCTCGAGTGCACTATCTTGTTCCTCAATATTATTCCAACATTTATTGTTTATAAACATGAGTAGCGTGACGTGGCTCAATGTACACAAGTAGTTGGTGCGCTTGGTAAACAGGAGCTTGGTAAATAAGTTAAAGGCTGTATGGCGTAGTTCCATCCTAGTGGTCAGGTTGCACTAGAGTCCAATGAAGCCACTATGATTACTCTACTGGGTTTCAGTTATGGATAACTATTCCACAGACCATTCTGTTCCCGGTGATGTAACGCTACTTTTTTCGTTCCGTTCCTGCTTCGTTCCAACCTAAACTTCTTCAAAGCAACCAAGGCGAAAATTGAATACATATCTGTATATTAATAACCTTTCAATTCAAGGAAACATCTCAATCCAGAAAAAGACTGAACATTCGAAGGAATACGTTCTCGAAATAAATTTTTACCGCTCTGCTGTTTCCTTCCGGCATTGTATTCAAAACTTCATATCAACCCGTCTCATATTTACAAAACAAAAGGTAATAAACGTAAAAAACAAATTAATGAAAATAATCATTCGGAGCGTTATAACGAATAAAGTTTCATCGAGTTATCAGATGGGTTAATGACTCTAGAAGTTTATGTTTATGAAATAGGTTTATAGCAACAGGAAATCATGACGTTACTTCCTGGCCACGGTGTACCCACTCAGCATGTGCAGATTATTTAATTTCTTCCACTTTTTCCCATGGATATATATGCTAGCTTTTGAATTAAGAAGGTTGACAATTGTAAGATGTCACTTCCATTAGATTGCTTAGTATATAAGTCATGTATTCTAGTATTTCTAACGAATAAAGTGTTTTTTAAGACTTTCTGACATAGACTTTGTTAATTGGCGCCCGAACAGGGACAGTATTAGATATTTGTTAATCATAAAAAAATCCAACTGAGACCGAGACCGTGGAAAAACTGCGGTATAGACGGGAGGAAACCGTTATAAACGGGATCATTATGTATATATAATACTTAATACAATATAATAGTATTTAATACATATAATATATATTATTTAAATCGACATGCTAAATGCATAGCAGATGATAATATATTTTAGTACTTACAACCATCGATGAGAGCCAGGGCGGAGAGGATGAGGAAGGGCGCCGACTTGCCGACGAACTCGTACATAAAGCCACCGAAGGGTGGGCCAATGAGGACGCCCAACGCCAGGCCACCCAGGGCGATACCCATCGCGTTACCTCTGTCCTTGTCGTCCGGGTAACGTTCTGCCAGCATACCCATACCTAGGGAAAGTGCCAAAGTATATAAATATAAAAGTAAATAATATATTTAAAACAAAATAATTATTATTATGCTATTTCTTACATTTAAATAAATAATAAATATTTGACTAGCCACATAATGTAAACGTGATGTGTTGGATTTTTTCGCTCTTAATAGTTTTATTATTGTCCAATGTTACAGTCTGCTATATTTTGAATACCCCGTGCCACACAGACCCAGTGACTGACAGTTTGCAGACGTGCATTTTCATGCTTTGAAATTTACTTAGTTAAATTAAACAATTTTATTACGTGTATGATACGTCAATATCCAGAGTCAAAACTGCGAATCATGAAAAGTGCGTACCGCACAGAGCCGATGGTTGGAAGTTGGCAGACTTCCATTTTTTTGGTTATATATAATTTAGTTTATGATGATAAAACTTTGAACTTGCGTGTCAATGTCAATTTTTACACAAATTATCATTTTTGATTGGCCGCCATTTTATATTCCGACGGTTGCTTGACGATAGACGTCTTTTTAGTCGTTTTTCCCCCGAAAAAATAGACTATTGCAGTGAGTCGAAGGTCGGCGGTGAGCGGCGGGACTGCGATTTCCATCCGTTTCATAACCCTTAGAGCACGATTATGGACAATTTCAAGTTGTCTGATATATATTTATTTTTTTCCTACTATATTTGAGCACCATCAGCGGCCCCCTTTGGGTCAAATGAGCTGAAATTCAGTATGTAGGGCTTTCTTCAAGGCAGAACGATACCATTAAAGAATGGGTAAATTCCAGTCAAAATTTCGGTATGCTTACCTGAAATTTCGGCGTTTTTTAAGTTTTGCGTGTCGCTACAGCTCCACCATATTAGTTTAGAAGGCTGACAATTTTTATGTGAATTGAGTTGGTGGTGGGGAAGGAATTTCTGTATCGAAGGTCAGCGGAGAGGCAGAACCATATAATAAGAGTACGTGTAAATTCGGTATGTTAGGGAACTGTCTTTGTGTGAGTCTCAGTTTTTTTCTTATCCCCCTCGTTTTTATATTTCTTTAACGTGAAAATACGACTTTAGTGACAGAGTTCTACTACTCACGAATTTTTATTTTTTTTGTTTTAGCTCTTCTTTAAGGACATAATTGTTGTAAATAGGTGAAACTTCGTGTAAAAAGAGTCACATTTTTCTGCATAGACTCCCGGATCAAAATTAAATGTCGAAGCGAATCATTATGGTCGCTATAAAATATGTATATTCTATGATTTTGCCAATTCATTCTTTCATATTTTCAATTCAACGTCTCAAGCTGTTCCTCTGAGAATAGGAACAGTCCATATTTTCAGTCAAATATAAAAACATGAAATTCGCAATTGAAGTTGTAAGAACATTTCTCAGATATTATAAATAATAAAAAATAATAATAGTTATGCTATGAATTGAATTTTATAATGAAGATACGATAATATAACAAAGCCAAATTACCTGCTACACTTGAACAAGACGAACCGATCCCTTGCAGAGCTCGAGCCAAGAAGAGAACAGTGTAGGTTCGACCGAATGCGAAAACTGCAGTTAGAAAGAATCAGCTATGTAAATGTTTTAAAGAATAAACTTTTAAGTATTATGTTCAAAGATTTTGCTGCTTTGATGAATTTTTCAAAGCCATTTCATATCGAAACTTAAGCAAATCGAAAAACTGCTCGAAGAGATATGATAAAGACAATACTTACTTATGGTAGAGAAGAACATGATGATAAAACCTGCCAACATCGGGATGCTGTAGCCGATTCTGCAATAATTATTGGTGTCAATGACACAATCATGATTCATTGTATTAATATTATAATATAAACAAATAACATAAACAAAATATAAGTAACAAGAATTTATTTTTAAAACATGCTATACACTTTACTTATTTCAGTAACATGGTTTCTGAAACCATATGTTTAATTTCTACGTTATTCATTTAATGATTTACATATGTTAATATATTTTGGAAAAATATTGTAGAATAAATGGATTGTTAATCAGTTGGTTTTTAGGTAATTTTGTATAATTAGGGATTGATAAATTATTTGCCACTTCTATAATTTTGTTTTTATTGACAACTAGTTTCAAGTGTTATATATTCTTATTCAGTTCAAAAAACACACAAAAAATTGAAAAATAAGCAATTCAAAATATAGTTGGTATTATTATACATACTAAATTATATAAATCAAAACATTTATAATTATGAATTTAATTAAGACCAGAAATCAAATACATGCTGGTACTCACCAAGGTTTAAATGGATTATATCAAACAGAAAAGTTTGTACTGGTTCCTTTTCGCATTGTACTAACAATGAATGAGAAATAGGCAGGATGTTTAAGGGTTCAAGGGTTTAAGGGTCAGGGATTTCCCAGTAATGTCGGTGAGTAATTGTTTTTTCTGTTATAGATGGGAATAAATTTAAGATTGGACTATTGGAGATATTTATTTGGCCATTTAAGCAAAAATCTGGATTGGATTTGAAGGATTTTATTATTTCAAGTGCTTCATATATATTTAATTTGAGGCTGTTTTCAACGTGATGTATTAATTTAACTCCTTGAATCTTTGATGAATTTATGTTTTTTTTTTTCATTTAAATGAATTACAAAATTGGAATTCTCTGTCTTATTATTATATGTACGTATATGTTCCTTTAATCTCTGATTTAGTGGTCTTCCAGTTTTTCCTAGGTATTTGGCTGCACAATCATTACAATTTAGTTCGTATACTCCGCTTTTTTGGAAAGGGTCTATTTTGTCTTTAGGAGAAGGGAAATATGAGGATAGGGTTTTTCTATTTTAAATGCAGGGTTTAATCCTAGTTTTTTCAATTCATTTCCGACTTTGGTGGATATAGGGCCGTAATATGGAATCGAGACATATTGTTTCGGGATGGACCTATCTTCCAGGATTGTTGAATAGATATTGTCTTTTTACCAATATGCATTTGTTATATTGTCTTAATTGAATTCATAAATGGTTTATAATACTAATTTATATTACATTTAGTTTGATTTGTGTATTAATACCAAACAGTATTTCGAATTATTGTCTGTTTTTAGAACTGAAGATGAATGTTTTTGAAACTAGTTTTCAATAAAAACAAATTTATAGAAGTGACAAATAATTTATCAATCCCTAATTAGATTGATCCTTCTATATTATCATGCGTACGCCAACTAATTTTCGATAACATTGAATATTATTTTTATTGTTTATATTTATATTAAGAAATCTATGGTTTTTAGTACAGGATTAACTTTTTCTGATTTCAAAGATTAGATAAAGTTTTTCTTTTGTTTCGGTTATATTGTAGCTATTTTAATTTAGGGTTATGAACCAGTGAATATATTATTATGTCAGAATAGTTGATAATAAGAAATATATAATATATAAAATATAATCATTAGATTGGGATGCGGTCAAAAATAGAACGGAGTAAAGAATTGTTAATTATCTAATATGTGCGGATGTTTCAGCCTACTTTTTTTTATTACTAACCTATGCGTGAGGGGTCCAACGAAAGGATTGGCCAAGAGCTGCACGAACGCCTTGGAGGCGAACATGATCCCAACAGCGACCGTCTCTTCCACCAGGTCTTTGTGTCGCTTCTCGCCTTCGTTTGGGACTGCCGTAGTATTTTCTGAAAGCAAAAGTAATAAACAATTATAATAATATAATCCTTTATTTGCCTATCTTACATTAAGAATGAATGGGGTACAACTCGACAAAAATGTATTTTTGTTACAACGGACATTAACGGTTAGGTTCCCCATAGAATCCCCCGGGGTGTTCCCCCTAACACATGTTACTGATACATCCCCTATTGTATCTAATTTTTTGGCCTGTTATTTTAGAGCTGGCTACTCTTTGGAATGATAGCGGTCCAACAATTAATATCTGAGACATTTAAAATTTGATCTGTGCCTCTTTCCTCCTGGATATACAATATATCTACAAAATGTTATAAGCAGTATAAATAAAAGAATAAAATATGCAAAATCAGCTCTTACTTCGATTTTCGATTTTGCTTTTAAATGAATGAATGAATTACAAATAGATAGATGCACTGTTTTTTCACTTTCTATTATTTGACAGATATTATAATAAACATTACTTATATAAATATAAGTAGTAAAAACACTAACAAATTAATTGGTGATTGATAAATTATTTGCCACTTCTATAATTTTATTTTTTTGAAAACTAGTTTCGAATGTTAAAAAACACACAAAAATTCAAAATAAGCAATTTAAAATACAGTTTAGCATTATTATACATATTAAATTAAATGTAATATAGATTAGTATTGTAAAACATTTATGAATTATGAATTTAATTAAGACAAGAGTTGTTGGTACACACCAAGGTTTAAGTAGATTATTTAATCTATTTAAACCTTGGTGAGTACCAACATGTATTTGATTTCTTGTCTAAATTAAATTCATAATTCAGAAATGTTTTTAAAATACAAATTTATATTTTAATTTGATACGTATAATAATACCAAACTGTATTTTGAATTGCTTATTTGTAAATGTTTGTGTGTTTTTAGAGCTGAAGATGAATGTATAACATTTGAAACTAGTTTTCAATAAAAATAAAATTGCAGAAGTAACAAATAATTCATCAATCCCTAATTAGATCAATCATTCTATACTATCATGCATACGTCAATGGAGAAAAAATAACTGATATATTGAATGAACTCCAAAAGTCATAGAGATCACATTTTCACTAAACAATTTTTAAAAAAATCCATGCCAAAGCTTAATGGTTCAAGAAAACCCAAATCGACTGATAATTAAAATGTGACTAACTCTGAACCTATTATCAGTGGCGTAGCCTGAGGAAGAGATACTTAATAGGGAATAATTACTCATATCTATACACAAAACTTATATAAACTTATTTGAAAAATATATATATATATATATATATATATATATATATATATATATATATATATATATATATATATATATATATATATATATATATAAGTGGCAAATAATTTATCAATCCCTAATTAGATTGATCCTGTACTATACTATCATGCGTACGTCAACTGACTAACAAATTAATTAGCTACAATTAATTTGGATTAATGTAACATCCTACAAGATATAGAAATAAAATATAACAGAAGAACAGGTTGGAAAAAAAATTGAGGGAGGATTGTGTCTCCACTTCATCCTGCTAGAAGATGCTAGGTTGTACAGTTATGAAAGAAAAGACTCGATAGTTATTCCAGAGACTCTCCGGGTGAATCTAACAGAAGGAAAGAGATAAACCGGAAGCATATCGTCGAGGAATGGAACGTACGGTGAACGACAAACCCGAAAGGGACGACCTTGATAAAATACTTTCCCGAGATAGGTACTTCCTGACTACTGGGTCTTGCAAGTCCTTAAATGGCATTCGAAATTTCAAGCTAAACTTCATAGATTCGTGGAGTCTTTTTCGTTTCGAGTACCGCAGTTACTAACCGGTGATTTATGTGATCACTAGTTTAACATACGATGCTATAAAGTTTAGGTTATTAATAATGTATGCAATGACCAACAAAAATAAACATTTATTTACATTGTTAACCCATAAAATAAATATGCAATATAAAAAGATTTATAGATCCAAATCTTCAGGTTTCATTTGTAACTCCTTTTCGCACCACTTAATTGTAGAATACTCTTTTGCCCAAGAATGTATAGACCATAGTGAGGTCTTAAATGGTAACTTACAGCCTTGAAACCACGTTCCAGTTCATAGAGGTATAGTAGTATAACATGTTCTTCTTCTATACCTCCAAATTACAGACGAAACTCCTTTGATGGAGAGGCTCCATATCGTGACCATTTGGACACATTTTTCTATGAGGTATGACACCCTGATCCGTATAATAACGAACACAACTATCCTCGGTATTAAAATCAGTAACAAGTGTCGAGAAATTTATTTTACCCGAATTTAGAACTTTGTAGTGTAAACAAAGCAGGTAACGAGGTTAGTTGATAATAACAACAGATGTTAACAACAAACTTCGGCGGAAGGTAGACATCAAGATTCTCACTGAGAACGACTTTCCCTCATGAAAGAAGTTACTTTCCTTTCGAAGCGTTCGTGTACGAGTGGAATGTGGCAGTGGGATCAGAGCACTTCAAACTTGGTGTTCCTGGAAGAAGGCCTAAGATACTAGAAGCCGTCCGACGTAAGAATCTTCGATGGACGGAAGCAAGGATGAAGGAGATCTTTCTAGAATGGATTTGATCACTTTTGAGACTTTATTTGCAGATAATAAAAACATCTATAATGCTACACACGTCATTCCACATGCTGCCTAAAGGCATGGAAGTGTCTAAATATATAAAAAATAAAATAAAATAGTATAAAATAATTTTTTTCAGTTTTCAGCCATGCTGTCTTAATTTTTTTTATTGAAGTTCACCGAAATTAACTGTTCACTGAAAAAAAAAAATTAAAGTAGTCATCTAATTCAATCATTTTTTTAAAAAGGAATTTCCAAAGAAAAATACACTAGAATAAATATTAGCTGGCCTAGAGTGATTTTTAAAAAATCGATTATCTTAATTTAATTAAGTTTTCTTACCCATCTAAGAGTTTGCTCTGGTTTAATTAAAAATATCCTCGAGATGGGACGTTAATGAAACATTTTGCGATTGGCTGTTAGTCTTTTGTAGCAAATATGTGTAATTGCTTAATTTTTAAATAAACTAAGAAAAAAATTTGATTAAGCTTGATTACCGTACTATTAAATGGTGTAAATGAATGTGTCCTTTTTTTGAAATAATAATATTGAACAAATTTATGATAACTTACCTAATGAGCTTACTGTTTTAAATATATCGAATTTTTTTGTAAAAGGCTTAAGCGCCACAAATTCTAAACTTAGATTTCAACTTATTGTGGGACGTAAATACCACCTATTTCCGCTTACGATATATCAAGAAAAAAAAATTGGATATGGTTTTAAAAATCTACCCTTGATGGCGTAAGCAGCTGATACCAGTGCTAGAAGCCTTAAAAATATATTTTAATTATGAAGATTTTGCCACCATGATAAACTCCTACTGTATACAATAAAGAATAAAAAAAAAAGTTATTTGTGGAAATTTTCGTTTCATATGTTTTCTGTAAAGTTTGCTTAGTGGCGCTTACACCTTTTTCAAAATAACTGATGCGGATAACACATGACTTCCTTGTACGCCTACTAAACTATAAATCGGTGGCTCAAAAAGTGATCCTGAATTTGGTTACTAGTTTCCGAAGATTGCAGTATCTCAAAAACGACACTCGGCGTTACGATATCCATCTATTGACACACACACACACACACACAAATGGGGAGGAAAAGAAAGTATTTTAAACTCAATTTTAACACTTGAAACAAGTAATAAAATTGTTTACATAGAATGAAAAAAAAATCGCGTTTATAACCTTTATTACCGAAACCATATGATCTCTGTATTTAATTTTAATTTTATTTTTGATTAAGTTTATTTTGAACTTCAAGTAAAGTACCCCATTCGGCTCACCAATTTTAACCAATATCTAGTATATTATATATATTTATATAAAAGTCCTACTTACCAAATTTGAGATGCTCTACATTATATTTTAATATAATTTTTGATGAAAGTTTATTGTGATCTTCAAGTAAAGTACCGCTTCCGGTTTCCCAATTTAGACCAAAATCAATTACGTTATTTAAATCAATATATAAATTATAAATACTAAATTTGAGAAATTTTGCGTTATATTTTAATATACTTTTTGTCGAAAATCAATTATGACCTTCAAATAAAGTACCACTTCCGGTGATCATACAGTGACCACAAAATGAGGCTCAAAACTAGATTTTATATCAATCGTAAATACAAAATTTCAACTTTCTACGGCTAACCGTTTTTTGTGTTATGCGAGATACGTACGAACGTACGTGTACAAATGTCATGACGAAACTAGTCAAAATGGATTCAGGGTTGTTCAAAAGAAATTTTCCGTCGAAATCTGAATGTGTCTCATATAAAATTTGCTAAATGGCGCTTATACCTTTTTCAAAAAACGATGTAGCTACATTGAGCGACTCTAGTGGCCCTGTATAATTAATAATATCGTATATAATAAACTCACCGTTGAGGTAGTCGGTGGAGTTTTCCATGTAGAAGGGGACGAGGGTGGTGGTCGCCATCTTGGGGTTCTCGTCGAGGTGGGAGGCCAGGCTGCTTTGGTTCGGGTGTTGGATGTCGTAGATGAACTCCGGGATGATGGGTACTGCAACAGAGATAAACCTGAATTAATACATTTATAAAATTATAAAACGATTGATTAAAAGCAAATCATTTGTTTAAAATTGATGTTTTGTGCTTAGGAGGCTATTTTAGTAATCTTAGAAAAAAGATGGACTGTACTAATCATCAAACATCCTAAATTTTTAAACTTCTGTAACATGTTAGCTACAATAGAAACATACTCTGGGTCTTTTTCATTTCCCAAGAACTTTGTAACGAGTTGCTTGAATGATAACCATGCTTCTTTCTCATTTAAGGTCATTGTAGATTCAAAGTTAACATCAAACATCATTTTTCTAATGTCAGGTCCGACAAAGACGCCTTCTTTTAGTTTAGCTTCTGAAAGGCGTGGAAACTTTTGGCAGAGATACTTGAAACATGGTCCATCTTTAGGCAAAGCCTTTATAAATTGTTTCATGAGGCCTATGACTGATAGCAGTTCAATTCTTTAAAAATCGCTTAATTTAATAAATTTAACTATAAAATGTGAAGAAATTATGGGTGATACAGCTTTTTTAATATCATATTTGGATTCAGCACCCTAAAAACTAGGAATAAGTTATTTTCAGTACAAAAGTTTTTTCATCGTTGGCCTGTGTTATTGATTCAATATTGCATTTCGTCAATATCGACAATAAGTGTATATTATCATATAACAATTATGTTGATGTAAATAAAATTGGCTGAAATAAAAATTATTTTATTTTTATTTAAGCTCTTTCACTATTATTGAATGAGTGTCAATATTATTGTAAGGGGTATATTGAGCAATATTACATTAGTCATTGGCGAGCAGTGGTGTGGAGTGTCTGCCTAAACATAAAAAATACCTAACATATATGAAATATAGTAAACAGAAATATACCTATAGAATAGAATAGAATAGAAAAATAAACTTCAACAACTATGCACAAGTAAAAAAGAAAACAAAAAAAAAATGTCTGGCCAAAGAATAGATTAATAAGAGCAAATTAATATCTACAATAATCTTAATTATAACATATAAGTTGAGAAATATTGTAGAATAGTTTATAATTACAGGAAAGAGGTGATAATGGAATTCTACTATAATTGATGTTGGTTAAACTTTATAATATGTATTTTAAATTATAATTATTTAATGTGAACATTTTTGTGTCATATACGAGGAGCAAATGATTTGCTTATTTTGTTGTATAAAGTGTTTGTATTTATTTTTATTTTATTTCTTTTAATTCTATGTAGAAAAATATAAGGCAACTAATACCGGACTAACCGTCACTAGACCAAGCCCTAATAATGTTTTCACAACATGCTCGTGTTATATATATATATATATATATATATATATATATATATATATATATATATATATATATATATATATATATATATATATATATGTAATTCTGTGATTTAGAAATAATACGACCGTAAACGTTTGCTAAAACAAAATAGTTTATTTAGTAACTTTTAATACAATCAATTAAGTTATTATTTCCAAATAATACAAAATACACAAACTTACCTAAAACAAAATAGAATTGTATACGAGTCTTTTACTCCCTAAATCACTATAATATATTTTACTGACAAGCGTGCTGATTAATATAACCTTCATTTATAACAAAAGCCAATAAACAGCTGTTCAATGTCATTTAACAGTAAATGATCTAAATTAATAATTAATCTTGCTAATTATTAATTTACACATATATATATATATATATATATATAATAAATAAAACATTATTCTATTATTCTATTCAATTCTAGAGAAATAAAAAATAACATTCTTCTGATAAAAAAAAAATAAATATAATCGTACTGACAAACAAATGAAAAGAAAAAAAAAAAAAAAAAAGAAAGAAAAGCAAACAAAATAAAAATATAAAAATAATGAAACAACGTGAAACGTACAGAGTTTAAATAACGTAAAAAACAATTACTAACAATTAAACAGAATTTCATTATTGGAGGATATAAAAATGATAAAACTAATTAAATGATTCACAGAGTTGAAACTTTGTATGATAACTGAAACAAATATTTAATACTAATCAAGATATTAATCTTGAATTAAAATTTCATGATTAGACAGCTTCTTTTTGGGATATGAGGAGGTATTGAAAAATATGGAAAAGACATGCAAGTGATTTAATAACGATATAACTCTTATCTAGGTAGTTAATGTTCATAAATTGATAAATTGTAAAGCTTTCACAAGTTAACTGAGATATTGCTTTATTTGTGACATTGAACCGGAATATGATGAATATATTCACCAGTTAAGCGAAAATATAGCTTAACTTTCTACAGAGCCAAAATATCTAATAGCTAGTACAACGGAGTGCTTGTTTCAAAATATCTTCTATATCTATCTCTGAATTTTGTAATTTGGGATTGATAAATTATTTGCCACTTCTATAAATTTATTAGTTGACATCCGCATCGTGAAATTGTGCAGCCAAATACACGGGAAAAACTGGAAGATCGCTAAATCAGAGATTAAAGGAACATATACGTGTATATAATAATAAGACAGATAATTCCAACTTTGCAATTCATTTAAATGAAAAAAATCCATAAATTCATCAAATACTCAGGAGTTAAATTAATACATCACGTTGAAAACAGCCTCAAATTAAATATATATTAAGTACTTGAAATAATAAAATCCTTCAAATCCAATCCAGATTTTTGCTTTAATGACCAAATTAATATCTCTAATAATCCAATCTTAAATTTATTCCCATCTATAACAGAAAAAACAATTACTCACCGGCACTACAGGAAAAACCCTGCCCCTCAAATCATTTACCTATAAACATCCTACCTATCTCTCGTTCATTGTTAGTTCAATGCCAGAAGAAACCAGTACAAACTTTTCTGTTTGATATAATCCATTTAAACCTTGGTGAGTACCAACATGTATTTGATTCCTTGTCTTAATTAAATTCATAATTCATAACTGTTTTATATTACTGATTTATATTACATCTAATTTAATATGTACAATAATACCAAACTATATTTTGAATTGCTTATTTTTGAATTTTTTGTGTGTTTTTAGAACTGAGGATGAATGTATAATATTCGAAACTAGTTTTCAATAAAACAAATTTATAGAAGTGGCAAATAATTTATCAATTCCTTTATCTATAAATTTGTTTTATTGAAAACTAGTTTCGAATGTTATACATTCATCCTCAGTTCTAAAAACACACAAAAATAAGCAATTCAAAATATAGTTTGTTATTATTATACATATTAAATTAGATGTAATATAAATCAGTATTATAAAACATTTATGAATTTATTTATTTATAATATACATTTATACTATACATATATATTTATGAATTAGTTATATTCATAAATGTTTTATAATACTGATTTATATTACATCTAATTTAATATGTATAATAATAACAAACTATATTTTGAATTGCTTATTTTTGAATTTTTTGTGTGTTTTTAGAACTGAGGATGAATGTATAACATTCGAAACTAGTTTTCAATAAAACAAATTTATAGAAGTGGCAAATAATTTATCAATTCCTTTATCTATAAATTTGTTTTATTGAAAACTAGTTTCGAATGTTATACATTCATCCTCAGTTCTAAAAACACACAAAAATAAGCAATTCAAAATATAGTTTGTTATTATTATACATATTAAATTAGATGTAATAACAATCAGTATTATAAAACATTTATGAATTTATTTATTTATAATATACATTTATACTATACATATATATTTATGAATTAGTTATATTCATAAATGTTTTATAATACTGATTTATATTACATCTAATTTAATATGTATAATAATACCAAACTATATTTTGAATTGCTTATTTTTGAATATTTTGTGTGTTTTTAGAACTGAGGATGAATGTATAACATTCGAAACTAGTTTTCAATAAAACAAATTTATAGAAGTGGAAAATAATTTATCAATCCCTAATTAGATTGATCCTTCTATACCATCATGCGGATGTCAACTGATCTGAATTTTGTCCTCAGGTTTAACTGTATTGATTGTTTTTATTTAATTTTTGAGGTTATCTGTGAAAATACTTCTGAAGTTTTCTTTTGAAGTAATGTATACTTTATTTAACACGATATCGGTTAAATTTTAAAATATACCTGGCATGCCTTTTAGACAAAAGATCCGGAATTCGAATGAGGAGAGAGAAGAAGAATGTCGGATATTAGAAGGGAGGGAATTCCAGAGAGTAGAGGAACGGGCAAGAAAGGAACGTTCAAATCTTTCCCGTTTCTGTGGGAGGTGGCATGGAGGTCAGAAAGGCGGGATCTTGTTTCCAGTGCGTGGACCGAGGATTTGAATTGTAGAAGGCTGTAGATGTAGGAAGGGTGTTGGTTGGTGATAGTTTGGTATAGGAAAGATCCGAGAAAATATTGTCTGCGAGTGCAGTGGAAAAGCCACTTTAACTCGCCGTAAAGATGAGATAGGTGAGACCGCCTCGAGGTACCGAAGACAAATCTTAAAAAGCAGTTAGTTCATGATACGCTTCAATCGATCCTCGAATATAAACGAGAGGCCATCGTATACCACACAGCCATAATCAAAATGTGGTAAAATGAGTGGGAATACGAAGATCTTAGAAATGGGTTGTGGAAGAAGATGGCGGGAACGATGGAATAATTTTAGGGTACTTATTCACCATCGAGAAATTTGGGTGAAGCGATAGGATGATTATTTAGGAATAAATTACGTTTTCGTAGCGTTTAACCTTATACATACCTATACATAATTAGAAATTAAAATATTAATAATAATTGATTAATACTAAATTAATTGGTGGTTTTAATGAAAATTATTATTTATGGATTGACTTATAAATAACTAATGTTAATAATCAACTAATATGAAAATATTTTCATTATTTAACACATATTGGTTTATTAAAAATATTTCCTTTTAACATAAAAGATTTTTTAATACAGAATACTAATCAAGTAAAGTACCCTTTTCGGCTCATCAATTTTAACCAAAATTTAGTAAATACATTCATATTGATATAAAAGTTCTATTTACCAAATTTGAGATGTTTTACATTATATTTTAATAGAATGTTTGATGAAAGTTCAATATGACTTTCAAGTAAAGTACCGCTTTCAGTCTGGCAATGTTAACCAAAATTTATTATATTATTTGTATTAATATGTAAGTCTTATAAAACGAATTTGAAAGCAATTTTTGAAAGAAATAAAGCAATTTTAATATAATTTTAGATGAAAATCAATAATGACCTTCAAGTAAAGTACCACTTCCGGTAATTATGCAGTGACCAAAAAGGGAGGTTCACAACTAGATTTTTCAGCAATCCTAAATACAAAATTTTAACGTTCTAAGGCTAACCGTTTTTGAATTAGGCGAGATACGCACTTAACGTACGAACTTCAGTTAACGTACAGGCATCACGACGAAACTAGTCAAATGGATATTTCCATTGAAATCGGAAAACCGAAAATTTTCGTGATTACAATACTTCCTTTACTTCGTACAAGGGAGTAAAAAGAATATCAATAATGATCAAGAATATGAAGAATACGAAAACCCTTCCATATAAATGAATTTCATCATTCCTAAAAGAAAGCGAATCGAATTATTAGGTTACTTACAATTTGCAATATGGCCAACTTCCTTGACTAATTTTAATTGAGAACAGATCATGGTGTAGTTCCTCATGCTCTTGACTAGGACGCTTCTCCAACTTCCTCTTGATCCACACGTTTCTTTATTTTATTTTTCTCTTCTTCTTTAATGCCATAGTCAGCGCAATTAGAATAATATCACATTAATTCATATTCAGGAAAAAGAAACAAGGTACGTATTTGGAGAAAGCAAGATCGTAATTGACCTAACATTAACAGAATATTATCGACACGTCTGAGAGGAGCCTTTCAATATAATATATTCCATCAATGATATTGGCCTTTTAAGTCCCAACATGTCATGTACCAACGGGCCATGCCCACTATAGATGGTACTAGGAGACTTCAATTGCTTCACATAGAGATTTTTATGATAATTTTCAATTAACACAATTAAAAACACTGTATCATGTCGTCTTGGGGAGAATTGGGAGGGGCACCCCTTCCCAATAATTTGAAAACGTTGGGAAATTTGGGAACCTACTTCAAACTGCTAAAATTATGGTAAAACATTTTACTCAAAGAGTTACTAAAAAATTAAAACAAATACCGATAATTCCTTGTAGGTTGTGAAATTGAGGTTTTATAGATACTATATTCTGTTCGAAGAGGAAAGAAAATTATTGTAGTCAAATGTCTACATTCGGAACACGTAAGTGAAAAATTCAAATCCAAAAGAGTTGGGAAAATTAAAATATTATATTTGATATAGTTGGAAAATCTGGCCAAAAAATTGTTGGAAAATTTTACTAGGTTGTTACAAAAGTACTTGTGCATTAGTATAGCTTTATTTCATATTACATATTTTAAACATTATTGAATACTACTCTTCACAGTAAAGTCCATTGTTTTCAACTACTTTCACCCATCTTTCTGCCAGTTATTGGATTTGATGCCGGTACCACTCCTTTGGTTTCGTGGCAATGAACTCTTCACATCCAAATTTTACGTCCTCGTAATTATCAAAGATCCGACCTTTTAAAGAATGAGACATTGGTCTAAACAAACCATAATCTGATGGTGCCATTTCTGATTTATAAGCAGGATGAGGCAAAACGTTTACTCCTTGCAATTCCGAGAGTTTTTCATTGGTGGAACGAGAACGATGCGCAGGGGCATTGTCGTGTTGCAAAATGGCTTGGTACCTGTTGACCAAAGCGGGGTACATTACACTCAAAACTGCATAAACTCTGTCTAGCTGTTCACAGTAAATGTTTGAGTCTTGGTTCATACGTTCAAGAAGAACGTCATCATCATCGAACGATGGGAGATCTGCGGATTGGATTGTGCGGCAGTATTTTGATAGATAATTGACTCTCCTACTATGGTACAAATTTCTTAGGCAGCTTTGCGCTTTAACTGTTTTTCAGTAATGTCTCAAAATGCTGCGAATCACGATTTTTCTTCTGACATTACAGGTGTGTTTAAAAAATGTAAATGACGCCATAAAGCCATCTAAAGTCACAAGGAATTAAAGGATTATCCAAATTAAATATTGACATAAATAGTAGGAACAAAAACATTCTTATAGAATAATTATGCGAGTTGAAATTAATGGTTGTTCATGCACAAGCACTTTTGTAACAACCTAGTATATTTCGCGCTCCTCTCTCTATAAATTGTTCTTGCCCCTGACCATACAGCCCCTGAACATATTTACCATGTATAATATGGCGACTGGCATTCCAGACATCGAAATCCAAAATCCAAAATTCCAGAATCCAAACTCGGCGAAGGTTGATGAACATTTAGACGAGGGATCTACTAGTCAAAGCAATGAGGTATTAGTTATAACAGCACAACAACATTCTCTGATTGTTTTGTTAAGACATTATTTTTTCAGAAAAATAAAAATAATAGCAAAATAAATAAAAAGGGAAGACTAAACAAAATTAAAATTAAAGCCATATAAAAGAAAATAAATATCTGAAACATAGATTCACAAGATATTTACAGTCAGCGTGCCAAATTAAAGCGTTACTTGTGGTTTGTTGGTTCGCTTTGTTCGATGATTCATTTCATATAGCAAAAAGTATGATGAAATGTAAATAATGTAACAAATAAAATATAAATTAAATTTAAACTTAAATCTTGTAATCGCGAAAATTTTTGGTTTTCAGATTTCCACAGAAAAATCCATTTTGACCATCCCTGAATCCATTTTGACTAGTTTCGTCGTGGCGTCTTTACGTTCGTACGTATCTCGCATAACTCAAAAACGGTTAGCCGTAGACAGTTGAAATTTTGTATTTAGGATTGATGTAAAATCTAGTTTTGAACCTTTTTTTTTGGCCACTGCATGATCACCGAAGTGGTACTTTACTTGAAGGTCATGATTGATTTCCGACAAAAATTATATTAAAATATATTGCAAAACTTCTCAAATTTAGTATTTATTACTTATATATTGATTTAAATAACATAATAGATTTTGGTCTAAATTAGAAAACCGGAAGCGGTACTTTACTTGAAGGTCATATTAGACTCATCAAAAATTATATTAAAATATAATGTAAAACATCTCAAATTTGGTAAATACAACTTTTATATCGATATAAACGTATTTACTATATTTTGGTTAAAATTGATGAGACGAAAAGGGTACTTTACTTGAAGGTCATAATAAGCTTACATCAAAATTTATATTTAAACTAAATACATAAATCATATATTTCGGTAATAAAGATTACAAACGTAATTTGGTTTCCAATCTAATTAAACATTTTTATTACTTGTTTTAAATGTTAAAATTGAGTGTAAAATACTGGTTTCCTTCCCCATTTGTGTGTGTGTAAATAGATGGATGTCGCGACGCCGAATGTCGTTTTTGAGATACTGTAATCTTCGGAAACTAGTAACTAACCAAATGCAGCATCACTTTTTGAGCCACGGAAGTCATGTGTTGTCCACATGAGATATTTTTTTAAAAAGTTGTTTGTAAAAGTTTTGCGTAAACTTTACGTAATTTGGGAGTGTATTTCAATCGCAATGCTTTTCACGGGGAACGCTGTGCGGGTACAGACAGCAAGAAGTATTTTTTCTATGGTTTTACAAATATGAAATGTATCATTTAAATCGGGGAGTGAAACAGATTATATTATAGATGCCAGTTAAGTTTGGCAGTTTGGGACAACACAATGAGATGGAACTGCTGGAGTTAGAACTGCTGTTGACTATTGAACTGGAGTTGGCAGAATAAGTAAATTAATCAAGAGAGTGGAGGGGACACCTTGCCCGAGGGGGCAGATATATAAATGTAAATCGCCTTTACAGCGGTCTCTACTGTATTAAACATGAACCACTCACTATGAGACCCACACACTCATGAATAGACGCCAGCACACCTTGACCTTATCCCCGTCACTCACTCTCTCTCTCTCTCTCTCTCTCTCTCTCTCTCTCTCTCTCTCTCTCTCAGTCGTAACCTGTTCTTTCTCATCTCATCAGATCTAATTTACTCCTCTCTTTTTTACTACCCGAGAGCTAGAAACATGAATTGCTGCCTATCGCCAAGTGAATCCAATCTACAGAGAAATTATCGATATTAATTCCGTAGGAAAAATATATAAAACAAGATTAACTAATAATTTATAAAGGAAAATGTGCAAATATTGATACAATCTCTCTTTCGTTATTTTCTTATTATTTCTTTTTATTTAAAATAACTTACTTTTGGAAAAAAATTAAGATTTGTGACCTTGAATCGAATAAAAACATTGACAAAGAAATCGAATACATTCTACTAGTATAACAGAGCGAGAACTCTCGCATTAGATATTCTTCTCCCTATTTGAAGTATAAAAGATATTAGGGGAACATGTTTATTTATATAAACAATATAATATTGTTAGGGATTGATATATAAAATAAAACAATACACGCTTCATCAATGTGTGTGTTAAATAAACTTTCTTGATTATATTATATTCAGTTGACAACCGCATGATGGTATAGAAGGATCAATCTAATTATCTGTATTGATAATTATTTGCCATTTCTTTAAATATTTATTATATTATATATATAATATATATTATATGTATTTATATAAGTGGCAAATAATTTATCAATCCCTAATTAAATTGATCCTTCTATACCATCATGCGGTTGTCAACTGAATATAATATTATCAAGAAAGTTTATTTAACACACACATTGATGAAGCGTCATAGTTTACAATGACTATGTTGAAGTAACAGATAAACAATTAGACTCAGCCATACCATTTTCTATGTGTAATTAACCGTGCAAGAGGGTTTGACATGAGAAAAAATACATAATTTACTTCATCATTCATAGATACCTAAATATCTGATATGGACAACACATGACTCGATTGTAGGCCTATTAAACTATAAATCAGTGGCTCAAAAACTGATACTCAATTTGGTTACTAGTTTCCGAAGATTGCAGTATCTCAAAAACGACACTCGGCGTCGCGACTTCCATCTATTGACATTTATTGTTTCTAGAGATTTCATTCCGTTCTCTTTCAGTAGATAACAAGTTCCCAAGAAAACTGTAGGTTTTAGGGCTTTAAAATCCACGGGAACGAATTTGATCTCGATGCCCGAGCTGAAAACTTTAGAACCCAACTTATACCTTATATCGATCCAGTTTTTCCATCGCTTTTATTTAAGCCCTAGTAAAAATTTATCAATGGAAATTAGGATTCGTCATTTCTCCATGAAATTCCCTTTCTTTTGATCCATCGCTCCTAAGAGCTGGAAAAGGGATCTATACTATCTTATTATATATAGTGACGATTCAAAATATTTACCCCCTTTTGGTTTTATTATTTTCAATAATAGAGCTTTGGAATCGACCTAGGAAAAAAATTTTGTAACCCCCCTAAAATTTGAGACCTTTTTACCTTTCAAGACATGTAGAATCCAAATATCGAATATTAAAAAAATCCGTCCGCAAAATTAACATTCCCAGTTCTGCACTCTCATGGCGATCATCTTGTGACAAGCTTCAAATTTCTTTTCCCTTTGGTGCCTACTGCTTAATTTTTTTTACTTGGACAGAATAGATATTTTTGAAAATATTACTAAGTGGAAATAATAAACTATTGTGTAATAATTTGCAGCGTTTTTCAACACAATTATGCCAACGGCTATTAGTGATTTTTTTTTAGAACTGTTATTTAAATGAAATAACACATGTATGTTGAAATTATTTTATTAATACATAACCTGATTTTTATCCAAAGAAGGAACACATTTTAAATGAATTGAAGACTATAAAATTCCTTTCGTAATAAGATCTTGAATAAATTCTCTCTCGCATGTCTCCTCCTCCAGACAAACTTGTATAAGGATGAATCAAATAAATCTCTGCTTGTTCCAGTTTTATGAAGTATCTATTCATCTTGGAACATTTGGAATGCCTTCTTTTCATCGTTACAGAGATATGAAATTAATTAAAATCCTTGAAGGAGAATATCCTTTTTTTCCTTTTCTATTTTAAGCTATAAAATCATATTTATTGATCATATCGACGTCGTTTTTAAGCGCCCAAAATTTGTAAACACCACTTCTATCGATTCCCGCTCACGATATATCGAGAAAAAAATTGGAAATGGTCTAAAAATCGAATATTGATGACGTAAGCACCGAATACTTGCGACTCTCAGGCCTTAACCAGTGCTTGAATCCTTTAAAATGAATTGTAATTATAAAGGTTTTCATAGATTAATAAACTTCTACTATATACAATAAAGAATAAAATTAAAAAAATATATATTGTTATTTGGGGAAAAATCATTTCTTGTGTTTCCTGTAAAGCTTGCTAAATGGCGCATACGCATTTTTAAAAACGCTGCAAATTATTAAACAATGGTTTATTATTTACACTTAATAATATTTAAAAAAATTTGTGGATTTTTTTTATTCGATATTTGGATTCTACGTATCTTGAAACGTAAAACCTTAAATTTTGAGGGGAAGATACACAATTTTTTTCTTTGGTCGATTCCAAAGGTCTATTATTGAAAATAATAAACCAAAAGCATTTGTAAATAGAGATTGTTTTATTTTTTATTTTAATGCCTTGTTAAGCTGAATCCAAAATACCTTACATTTATCCTCTATCTTTATAAATGGTCGAGTTATGGACATATAAGATCTTTAATTAGCAATTTTATAGATATTTTTTATAAAATTTTTTTTATTGTTTTTATTTTTGTTTAATGCCTTGTTATTCTGATTCCAAAAGACCTTACATTTCCCCTCTATCTTTATAAATGGCCGAGTTATGGGCTTATAAGATCTCTAATCGGCCGCCATTTTGAAACAAACAGACGGATGGTAATATCGAATTCCGAGGATCAAACTGGGGTGACCTGTGACATTGGCACCGAATCACAAGAAAATCGGTCCAGTAGTCTCGGAGAAAAGCAGCGGACGGCGGACCTCAATTTTTGAGAGGGGAGGGGGTTTACAAAAATGTTTCTTTTGGTCGGTTCCAAATAATTGAAAATAATTGTCCAAAAAACGACGTCGATATGTTATTACCACGGAGGTAATAACCTTCCATCTCCATGTGGTTATAATAACCACTATTATCTGAAGGTTAACTGTTACATATAACAATTCCAAAAAAAAAAAAAAAAAATCACTGAGGGGAATGAAATAGAAAAGATTTTATTTTTCATGTCTGAATATTTTTTTAACTGTTTTCTGCATCTCACCATTGACCTGATCGGCGTCGATTCTGAAACAAGATTTATTTTTCGTCGCAAGTTATAACGCGCCCAAGAAATGGTACATTATTTTGACGATCAAGCAGAGAAATATAAATTTCTTGAAGTTTCAACTGCTCACGTTCGTTCTGTTCGGGCGGGATCCAGGAATCGAGCATTTTAGCCTTTCTGGAAACTATCGTTTGACTTGTGCCTGGGAGATCTTAAGATCTTCGTCATCAACTGATGTTGGAGGCCATCCACGGGGTAGATTGTCTAATGTCGTGTCTCTTGAAGAAAATTTTGAAAACCAATGATGAATGGTTCTTAGAACTCCCTTCATCAAAAGCTTGATAGATATATCTTGCTGCCTGGGAAGCGGAATGACTAAATTTGAACACTTAAAAAAATGAGAAAAAAAGAACTCTCGAAAATCGCGTGTTTCCATTTACGCGCTTGAAATGAAATAAAAATATGTATGTCTATTTGGGGAAAAAACAAACACTGTTAGGAAAGGAATCATCCAGAATTGTTTATTATAGATGATAAATATTTTTCTGGGAATCTACAGACAATGCTTTAATCCTTCCTAAACATTAAGATTTAAAATATCGGATATTTCAAGCGTGACCACCCAATATAACCGGTTTACTAAATGATAGGAGGCAAAAGAAATTGACCAATCAGTGTTTTCAATGAAAAATAATTACAATAAATTATTACAAAAACTTTTATTTATTTATTTATTTTTTCTGTGATCTGGTAGGTATTTTAATAAATTATCTATCCTGGGCTTGGCACTGGTTGCTGCAAGGACCTCTGAAAAGTTAAAGATCATTTCTCAGCCTTAGTACTTTCCATTACCTATATAAGAAATATATAGTAAGAGGAAGTATTGCGATCGTGAAAATTTTCGAATATGAGTTTTCAACGGAGATACAAATTTCGTGGTCCCCTGAGTCCAAATTATCAAGTCTCACAAAATGGTCTGTGTGTCTCTCTGTGTGTATGTGAACAGCCAAGCTCAAAAACGAAAAGTCGTACGAAACTAAAACTAAGTATTTAATGTAGGTAAATTCATGGGATATTAAAGAAACTTTTTCGTCAAAATCGCCTGTCCGGAAGTGCCAATTTATATCATCAACGAGAAAATGCAGAGGAAAAAGTTATAGCGTAAAGAAAATTTTATTTGCGCAAATCTCAAAAAGTGAGCATTTTATGGTAAATTAGGTATGAAATCATATGAAACTCTGTATTGTAATATCATAAAAGTAGAAATTAACTAAATAATTTCTAGTTTTATATTATTTAATGGAAACAAAATGATTCCATGGAAACCAAATGGAATTTCCATGAAAAGTAAACCGAAACTTTTAAAGCATATTTTCAGCTAGACAAACCAAAAAATATTTAGTGTACAGAATGTAGTACTTAAGTTATTTTTGTGAGAAAATACTTGAAGAAGTGCATTCTGATGAGCTCATTTTGAGTAGTGTTTATGTGAGCTCTTTAAAATAATCTCAAAGATTATTATAATAGGGTGGTAAGGGAAAGTTGCGCGAAGCGCGCACCGCACCAGATGTTTTTAAATATTATTCGAATGAATGCAGCATTTAAAAAAAAAAATTATCATGCATGGTTTGAAAGGCATTACGGGGATAGATGGATAAACATAAAGCTACTTGAAAGAATAATTAAAAAGTGGAACGAGATAATGATTAACGAGACAGATATCCTTGCAGCAACTGTTGCTGTCTTGGAAAGGACGATGGGGTGCTGTGGCCCAGTGTGGAGTGCACACTGAAAATTTTAATTAAAATACATTTTAAATTATCACTTCCAGGAATATTAAATAATATTATAACATTTTATTAAAGAAGAATTTCATTTGTTATTCCCCTATTAAATATTTTATTTTATATATCTATATGTATAAAAACAAGTTACCAACTATATAGTTATCACTGTATCTCAAAAATGACAATTACTTTGAAGCTGAAATTTAGTTTAAAAAAATTAGTTTTTCGAATTACTCGGAAACTATACATCTACTGGAAGACTATAGTTACTCATTTTAAAGACAATTAAAGTATTTACAAAGAAACAAAACAAGATCATCCAAACCGGCCCAGTATTAGAAAAAACCCACTAAATATATAAAAACAACATATAAAAGCATATTGGACTTTGTATCCATGTTTTCAGCGCAGGGAAATTCATTCAATTTTTATATATATTTTTTAAATGGTTCGAAAACTATAAATTTCAAATACACACACAGATGCTCATTTAAAAGGAAGGCAATTGAATTTCATTAAATTAAATTATCAGTACAATAAAAATATACCATTCACTCATTGACATTTAGTAATTACTGTGTCGCAAAAACGACAATGACTATGAAGCTGAAATTTTTAATGTCGGTTCTCCTTAGTCGTTATTTTTAAAGCCTAAAAAAAAAAAAAAAAAAAAAAAATAGTTTTTCGAATAACTCGGAAACCATACATCTCTTGGAAAACTATAGGTACTCATTTCAAAGATAATATAATTATGAACAAAACAAAAATAAGATCATCCATACAGGGTCAGTATTAAAAAAAATACTAGATATATAAAAACAATTTATAAAAAGCATATTGGATATTGTTTGGTTAATTTTTTTAAAATTTAAATAATTCGAAAAATTTGCATTTTAAATACACACACAGTTGCTCACTTAAAAGGTATGCCCTTGCATTTAATTAAATTACCAGTACAATGGAAATATACGATTCACTCACTGACATTTAGTAATTACTGTAATCTCAAAAATGACAATCCCTATGAAGCTCAAATTGTAGATGTGCAAAAGGCCTGAACTGAAAAAATCATTTTTTTTTTTTTTTTTTTTATATACAAAGTGTATTTTAGTAATTTATTTATTTCAATACATCCCAGGTCACAGAAAATAAAGAAAAAATTAAAGCTCTGTAATAATTTATTGTTATTATTTTTGTTAAAAATACTGCCAGCTTGAGGAGAGAGAATTTCACATAATATAATTGTTTTATAATGGAGGGAGTTATTGTTGACCGTATATTTATATTTAAAGGGAGAAGTTGGTCAGGGGGTGCGGTCAAAGAATTAGACTACCATAAGCGACCTTATATAATTGTGCCGACGTTTCGGCCTAAGTTTCAGGCCATCTTCAGGGCTAAAAGGAAAACAAAATAACAACAATGAAAAAAGAGAAAGAGGCAGTACCAGTAACAGTAAAAATGATAAAAAACAGAAAATACAAGTAAGATAAAAAAGTATGAAGTATAAAAAGAAAAAGATAACACTGAATTACATAATACAAGAGACAAATGAAAAATTAAAATAAAATAAAATAAATGAAATAACAATGTAAAAAATTAAAAATTAATTGAAATTAAAATAATGCGATATTTACACAGGGAATAGTGAAATATTGTTTTATTGTATTATTATTATTATTGTTTTATTGTATTATTGTCACTATTCCCTGTGTAAATATCGCATTATTTTTATTTTCAATTAATTTTTAATTTTTACATTGTTATTTGATGTATTTTATTTTTTCATTTGTCTCTTGTATTATGTAATTTAGTGTTATCTTTTTCTTTTTATACTTCATACTTTTTTATCTTACTTGTATTTTCTGTTTTTTATCATTTTTACTGTTACTGGTACTGCCTCTTTCTCTTTTTTCATTCTTGTTATTTTGTTTTCCTTTTAGCCCTGAAGATGGCCTGAAACTTAGGCCGAAACGTCGGCACAATTATATAAGTTCGCTTATGGTAGTCTAATTCTTTGACCGCACCCCCTGACCAACTTCTCCCTTTAAATATATTTGTTTTACAAAACTGGATGCGAAACTCCGCTTATTTTGTAATAGACCTCAACTTAATTAAGATTATTAAACAAGAATATTTTTCTTAAAGTGGAACTTTCTAGTCCAGTAGGAGACTGGTGAAAAAAAAAGAAAAATCCCGAATAATCCATGGTTTTACGAAATACAGCATTTGGCATAATTTGGCCGCTCGAAAGGCCCCTTCAGATGGTTTTTGATGAAAATTCTGTCTAGCATACGATGCTGCTATTGGGAATGACCTATCTGAAATAGTTTTAGCATAGCTTTCTATTCAACAAAATATCTGATGTGGACAGCACATGACTTCCTTGTACGTCTATTAAACTATAAATCGCTGGCTCAAAAAGTGATCCTCAATTTGGTTACTAGTTTCAGAAATTAGTGGTATCTCAAAAAAGACACTCTGCGTCGCGACGTCCATCTATTGACAAATACAGACACATATAAAAGCTCTTGTTTCTGGAGGTCTCATTCCGTTATTATATGTCTTTTTCTTTCAGTAGGTAACTAGTTTCTAAGAAATTTCTTCGTGTTCCGTGACAACATTAAGACTGTCAATGTCACTAGATAAAGCATTGGAAATCGAAGATTTCAACATTTTAAAAGGAAGAACCTGCTTGTTTTATTCTGTAAATAGTTCAGCTCAGAAATGAGGAGGAAAAAAAGTATTTTACTCTCAATTTTAACCGAACCATATCATCTCTGTATTTAATTTTAATATAATTTTTGATTAAGTTTATTATGACCTTCAAATAAAGTACCCCTTCCGGCTCACCCATTTTAACCAAAATTTAGTTTATTATTTATACTGATATAAAAGTCTTATTTACGAAATTTGAGACGCCTTACATTATATTTTAATATAATTGTCGGTGAAAGTTTATTATGACCTTCAATTAAAGTACCACTTCCAGTGATCATGCAGTGACTAAAAAGGGAGGTTCATAAGTAGATTCAACATAAATTCTAAATACAAAATTTCAACTGTCTAAATATAACCGTTTTTGAGTTATGCGCGATACGAATGGAAAACTCGTCAAAATGGATATTTCCGTCGAAATCTGAAAACTAAAAATTTTCGCGATTACAATACTTCCTTTACTGTTTACAAGAAAGTAAAAAGGTGACTTACATAAAAAAATACTCAAAACTTAAATTTCTTGTTTTCCTGTATGGAATCGCATCGGAAAGGTGTGAAATCCCCTCCTGGCTTGTGGTACACTGTTCCCTGATCCACCCTATATAAAGTTTGATGAAAAATACTGTAATATTCTTCAGCAATTCGAAACAAATATTTAATCTTCAGTTTTAGTTATTGTTGTACTGAATTGATAGTCTTCTTGGTCGGATAAGCTCATAAAGTTTCTACTTCGTAATTTTCATTAATTATAAAAAAACTAATTATATTCTCTGTGAAAATGTAATCTAACAGAGTGGTATTCCTTTAATAGGGTAAAGTAACTCTATCATCTTGGACTCCTTTAAACAGTAATTCTAAGTTCAAACTTAAACTTAAGACCAAGTTCTATCACGTTATTCAAAGAGAAAACTAGATATGAAAATGTTTATTTAAAACTTAATTTATTTAAATTTTGATATTTGAAGTACCCAGGAAAAAAACACAACTCCGTTTTGAGAAAAACGAATTTTAAAGTTTTTTAACAATGAAGGTAAATCTATGAAAGATTCATCAATAAACTTCAGACAATCTGTTTTGGTTATTAACATTATTTCTAAAGTATTACTATTTTTTTTTGCTAATAACAGTGGCTGCTTTTTAATAAGTGTAATTTCTTTTGAGATTTTTATTTCCAATATTTCCTAAATTTTGGGATTATTCCATCGAAGAAAGTCCGTGAGATTGGCATGATATTTCCAATACATAAATTCAAATTACCGAAAGGTCCCGATATAAACTGAAAAGGATCCGTTGGGGGCTTGTATATCTCTTGGACGAGCGGATATCGACAGCTCTGATTCAATTAAATTAGTAATAGTTTTAATAATCCCAATGAATTCGAATTTTTATCACCGGCACATCGTTTCAAAGTTTCGGAATTATACCAGTTTTTTTTTAAAAGGAATTTTAGTAATGAAATGTAATTTAAATTTAATTTTTTAACGCCATAACATTGATTCCCATTAATACGAAGGAGAAAATTGACGTTATCAGTGTGTGGTTATGAGGGGCAACAGATAATCTGGTCGACCGTGAAATACGAAAGTAGCAGTAAAAATTGTTTATTACAGGAAAGTATGATAAAAACATTTTTGTTTAAATTCAAATAAGAAATTGTGGGGTAAGTGCACACTAGATTTTAACAAAGTTCGACTTTACATAACTGTAAAATCTTTATTTTTGTAGTAAGATTTTTCTAATTTTTTAAAAAATGTTCCTTAGACTTTATTGATTATGTTTAAATAATACCTTCAAGGCTAGGTTATAACCACGTTCATTTTGATGAAATTGATAATTCAATTTAGTAGTTCTAAGTACGCACTTGCCCCTGGCTTGAGGGGTAAGTGCGTACAGGGTATCTGGTAGACCCATTATTCAAGCAGTAGCGGCTGTGGGGCAAATGAAAAATAGTTCGTATCCGGTGGATTATTTTACTGATGTAATAATCATTAAAGTTAAAACTCGTCTGAGATTCACATTTTAAACCTTCATGTGAAAAATAATTGAATAAATATATTGAAAAAATGAAGTTTTATTTCAAGGCGCAAGTTGCCCCAGCATGACAGTAGGGGCAAGTATATACCACAAGCAGTTTTCTCTCAACGGAGATCTGCAATTACCCCTACTATCATGTTTTGTAGAGACAACATAACGGCGGATAAACATCAATACAGGCTGACAGCAGAAGTTGAAAGATCCAACAAAAAAAAAAATCGGAAAAAAACCCAACTCTCAAACCGTTTACTATTAACACCCCACCTTTCTTCCATTGCTAGCTAAATGCAAGAACAAACCAATACAAACTTTTCTGTTTGATATAATCTACTTAAACATTGATGAGTACCAACGTGTATTTGATGTCTAATCTTAATTAAATTCTTGATTCATAAATGTTTTATAATACTAATTTATATTACATTTAATTTAATATGTATAATAATACCACACTGTATTTTGAATTAATTTTTTTTTAATTTTAGTGTGTTTTTAAAACTGAAGATGAATGTATATATAACATTCGAAACTAGTTTTCAATAAAAACAAAATTATAGAAGTGGCAAATAATTTATCAATCCCTAATTAGATTGATCCTTCTATACCACCATGTGGGAGTCAACTGATTACACACTTACCCCGAAAACGGGCTTATCCCACATTATCTTAAATAATTGGGTGATCAAGACTTTTTTTATGACTTGGCCGATTATGAACGTACTTCGTAAAAATGAAAAAAAAAAAAGGAAACATGTTTATATTTTAGAATGGACCTGGTAAGGAAGTTACTATAGTTTTTTTTTTAATTGAATAAACATTAATTAAAGAAACAAAAAATAAAAAAAATATAAATTATTGCTTAGATGTTATTAGAAGATTTCAACAACAAAACCTCAATCTCTCAAACAGTAGTAAATAACTAAACAGCCAATGATGCTCCAATTCAGGCAAACTCAGGACAGAAAAAGATAAATACAAAAAAGAGTCATCACATATCTCACATCAACAGTTTAAAATAGGCTGACCGAATCGATACAGATCTTCAATTCTCGAAAATTCACTAAATTAGAAGTTTTATATCAAAAGTTAATATACCTACTTCTCTTAAAACAAGATTTTTTTTTACGAATTCAAATTCTATATCTAAAAATAATTCAGATTACTTCAAATCTTAATTTTTTCTCGGTCAAATGGTGTGTTACAAAGTCAACATTTTAAGTAAAAATTTTCTTTATGTCCATTAGATGTCCCTACAATAATTTTTTTTTAGTATTTTCTCAAAAGTTTATTGACTACTGATATAATAGTTCTCAAATATTTATTCATTTACAAAGGGTATTTATAACATATACCTATAAAATTTTTGTTGTGACCTTTTTGTTTATATTGTATTTGCAACTGCGTTGCACCGCATCTAGCAAATTTGATATTCTTTTATGGTCTCGAACTGCCTGATTGTGTGTCTTGAATTTTGATTGTTAATTTTTATTTTTATAGTTTATCTAGTATATCTTGAGATGATTGTGTTAAGTTATTAGGTACCTATTTCTTTATTAAAATAATGTATATCATGAAAGCCAGAAAGTATATTTCCATGCTTCTGTAACTGTTCCCTCGCGACTCTGAGATTGAATTCATTTCTGGATATGAGCGAAGACGTGTCATGGAGAAAGATGAAGCGGCTGGAGAGAAAAAGAAAAAGTGGTGTATAAGTTGCTGGAACTATGAGGCTACCTGCTTCTGGATTGATGGTGTGGCCCGAGTCGTACAGCAGTCCGACCGCTACATCAAACCGCCAGACAACCGCAACCGTTGCCATATGTTGGAATTTGTCCAATTTTAACCAACGTCAGCAGTAAATTAATCAACACTATTACTATGGAATGATGTAAACTCAATTTAATACTCCAGCCACAAAATATTTTATAAATAATAATCAAAATGCAATCTTATACAATATAAATAAAACATGCAGTGATGAAATATACTCTTTAATGCTTTCCTTTATTTTTATGTATACTATTGCTATTTTTTCTGTAATTTCCATTTTTTCAGACACAGTCCGGTATCTTGGCTTCTTTCTCAACAAAAGACTAACATGGAACCTTCATACTAGACTTAAAAGACAAGAGCTTAATCAACGATTTGGCCAGTTACACAGCATACTGAACAGAACATCTCATCTTTCAATAGGCAACAAACTGTTAATCTAGAACTGTGGGGGGGGGGGGCAGCTAAACTTTCAAACTTAAAACTTTATGACTAAAGTCCTCCGTACAATAGTCAATGCCCTATATTATGTTTTAAACAAGACCGTACACCATGACATTAACACCCCGTATATTCTTAACATAATTCCATACAAATTCTCCAAATTTCATCATCTTAATCCTAATCCTTTAGCACAATCCCTATTCAGCACTAAGGATCTCTATAACTTTTCTCGAAGGTTGAAACGGCAGTGGCCCCGAGACCTGTTGTAAATATGTTACTGGAATTCTTTCTTGCAATGGCCAGTTTCTCCATCAACATCCTGAGCCTCTGTATCTCTAGTACCCTCACTCAGTCTCTACTGGTTTTCTATACCAGTGACCCGGCTGGGTGAGAAGCGCTGGGATTTCCTGGAACCCAGTTTTGCCATTCACATGTGGGGGAGGGGCAGGCTTGTTTCGGAGTTCCCTGGGCAGATTGTAAATATTGTATATAGGTATGAATGTGTATAATTTGACTTATTTTATTATTACTTAACTTAATTTTTCGTTATCTTGATTGTTTACTTATTTTGCTATTTATTAATTTGTCTATATATTTATTTTTACTTGTAATGTACATTATTTTATATGATAATTTATTGTTTTTATTTTATTAACTTATGTTTTGGGTCTTTTGCTGATTAGCCCCGCCAGTTACTTTTTAAACAAGAAAAGTATGTGTTATAAAAAGTATCAGTTATATTTGAATCAATGTTATTATTCTTCTATTATATAAACATCTGTTTACAAATTCATTTAGTCAGCAAAATGAACTCCTTCAGGTTATACTCCAGTTTGAATAACGGCGAAAGGGAAGCTTTTAAGTTTTATTAGGAAGCTGGAATTATCCATAAGGAGCGCTTCTGTAATAAAGGACACTTATCGAACCTCGTAGAAAGAAATGGTGCTTATGATAGGTGGAAGTGTTATGCACGTTCGTGTAGAAATGAGAAAGGAATATTCAATACATGGTTAGAGCATAAAAGATTACCTTTAACCACTTCCATATTATTTATTTATTCCTGGTGCGATGAGTACATTACTACAAAGTACCGTGCTAAAGAATTAGGTATGGCAGAACATACTATAACGGATTGGAAGAATTATCTGCGGGAGGGTTGTGCAAGCTACGTACATAATAATCCAATCTAAATGCAAAGAGACGAAACAAGATGGAATGTGGCAGAGCCAGAAATATGATGAACTCATATCTACGTCAGTTTGTTCGGCGGAGAAGACACCACGGAAAAGATTTGTCATAAGACAATATTACTAAATATCAAAGAGTTCTGGCCATGCGAATAACCATTTATAATAAAATATGAATTAGATTAATTATAATTAAAGCTTTCGATATCATGTGTGTTTCTTAAATCACGTAAAATAACCGGTTACTATTAAAAAAAAATCCGTGAGCAGCAGAACTCCGTCACTAAAGTCGTATTTTCACTAAAATAAACATTTTATAAAAACTGGGAAGTTAGCAAAATGTTGAGACAGTACCCAAACATATCGAAATTTATCCATACTTTTATTATATTGTTCTGCCTCTCCGCTGACCTTCCATACAAAAAACCCTTCATACCGAATTTCAACTCATTTGACCCAACGGGAGTCGCTGGAATTAAAATAGCCATACCTTTGCTAATACTGGTCCGATTTCGATGAAATTTCTTTTGTTTTATAGATAATTTAATTTCCTTTCTAACGCAACCGGGGTTGAGTTGAGCCAGTAACTCAATTTTGAGGGGTTTAAAAGGTGTCCAAATATTTTTAAAAATCGAAAAACGCGAGGGAGTGGGGGAACCAAGTTGAGTCCCTCGAAAGATACTTCCCTGTTAGGGAAGTATCATTCGAGGGACTCAATATATATATATATATATATATATATATATATATATATATATATATATATATATATTAACACAATAAATAATTATAAATAATTCACTTCTAAAACAAAATTATAGAAGTGGCAAATAATTAATCAATCCCTAATTATATTGATCCTTCTATACCATCATATATATGTACTCAATAAATATTATGGTGTTAACCAACACAATTCACATACAAATTTTCAGCCCTACAAACTAATATGGTGGAGCTGTAGAGATGCGCAAAATTTTAAAATAGCCGAAATTTCAGATAAACAAACCGAAATTTTGACTGGAATTTACACCTAATCTTTAATGGTATCGTTCGTTCTGCCTGAAAGAAACTCCTAAATATCGAATTTCAGCTCGTTTGACCGAAAGGGGGTCGCTGGAGGGGCTCAAATTAAAGCGGGCAAAAATATATCAGACATATATTTATATAATATTTGTATATATATTTATATAGTATATAATATTTATATAAAATTTGAGGACTCCCGATTTGGTTTAGGTTAATATTGTCCATATGGTGTATTTTGAAATTAATCTAACAAGTTAAGAAAAAACAATCTAGTTATGAGGTTCTTTGATTAAAAAGTTGTTTAGAAAAAAATATTATTTTTTTTTTTTTATAAATTAGGGAATGTTTTTAATAATATGAAAATCTGTAATTTAAGTGATATCCTAAGACTCTCTTCCCCTCTCCTTAGAGCCGTAAAGTGGAACCTAATTTTTAGATTGTACTGGTGTCAAATTGTGCTTTATAGATAACAACAACATTTACTTAACTTATAAATTTAATTACCTCTTATTTAATTAATTCATTTTTTATTTAATTACCTCTTAAGGTCAGTTGACATCCGCATGATGGTATAGAAGGATCAATATAATTAGGGATTGATTAATTATTTGCCACTTCTATAATTTTGTTTTAGAAGTGAATTATTTATAATTATTTATTGTGTTAATATATATATATATATATATATATATATATATATATATATATATATATATATATATATCAGACATTTCTAAAACTTCCATAATCGTGCTCCAGAGTTTATGAAACGGATAGAAATCGCAGTCCCGCAGCTCACCGCCGACGTTCGACCCTTATTTTTTTCGAGGAAAATACGACAAATAACTGGCAGGGTTAATCTGCAAAAGATCCTCTGTTTTTTATTTCTTTTATCTTGTATATATGGATTGTTATAGCCTTATACCTACTGCCTTTGAGTATGGCAACTTGTGTTATTTTTCAATAAAACCTTAAAAAAATTATAAGTATTTCTGTGATTACTAGATTTTTTTTTGAAATATTGTAATATTTCCTTGAATAAATATAATTAAATAAACATACCGCTTTTATACATCTATATCAAAGTGTTTAATTTATGTATAAATTCGTGGCACTGACCCCGAATTCATGCATTAGAGCCAATCAATAGACATAAGTCCTCTTAAGCTCGTCCCTGAATCTTGCAGGAATGGTATACACTTCCGTCTTCTTCTTTACAAGTCGACGCCATTTCCTCAAGAGGTTTTCCCTTAATCCCTTATGGTCTCCTGTACCTTCGGACGGACGCGAAGTAGTTCTCTGCGATTGGATTTTTCCGTAGAGACCGATTGAGGAAGATGGGTTCGAGAGGAATCCCCGAGGAATCGAAGGAACCCCGTTCTTAGGGAGTGTCTGAGAGGTCGAAGGCGGTGTTCGAACTTCTTGTTCCATGTCTGTGTCGATGTTCTTCTTGGTTGTTACAGAAGGTTCCTTTTATCTGACGTCATCTGAAAACAGCAATCGAGGAGCCGAAGAAGCATGGTAGCGTTTCTTCCATCCTGCCTCAAGAGCCACTTTTACTTGAGGGCCAATAATTTGGAAAACACATGTGATATAAAAAGTTTAAAAAGATAACTCTTAATGAATTTGATGGGAAGGTTATAAGAGTTAGTTGATTGTTTCTTTGATAAATATTTAATTTGTATAGATTTATATTATTAATATTTTTTTAGTGTTTGTCAGTGTCATTAAAATATGAATAATATCCAATTAAATTTTGTATTTTTAAGGGACTTATTATGATTTTTCCGGAGGGAGGGGGGGAATCCTAATTATTATTAAGAATACTTCGGACGAACATTACATGTGTTCAGGGATTTCTCTAGGATGCATAGGCTAGAAGGTACTACGATGCGCAGTTATAAGAGAGACTCGGTAGGGCTTCCGAAGACTATCTGGGTGAGGATTGCGGAAACAGGTAAGCCGGAGTATACCGTAGGGGAATGTGCAAGAAGGCGGTCGACAACCCTGAAAGGGACGACGTTGAAATAATACTTTCCCACTTTCCTGTCGCGGTTATTGGCTAAATGGTCCACTGGACCATGCAAGTCATCACGGGGCATGCGAGATTTCGGGCCAAACTTCATATGTCGATAAGGAACACTGGCCACAGGGTGTGTGGCAAAAGGGGGTCTCTCGAATGTGCTAGAGGACAAATTGAAGCGGATCATGAACTGCTTTTTAAGACTTGTCTTCGGGACCTCGAGACGGGCCCATGGTGTCCTACCTTTACGGTGAGTTAAAGTGGCTCTTCCCATCCAACCGTAGACAATATTTCCTCGGATCTTTCCTATACCAAACTATCACCACCCACCATCCTTCCTACATCTATAGCCTCCTACAATCCAAAATGATGCTTTCTTTTTTCTTGTTTTTTTTCTCTTTTTTTATTTAAATTAATTATATTTTTAGATAAAAAACTTATTTATTTTACTGAAAATATTGTAAAAATTAACTGATCTGTATTTTTTAGTCTTATGGCCAGATAATGTTTCTGTATTATTTGTTCATTCATGTTATTCTTAAGGGATCTAGTCCCAGAATAAAGTTCTTTTATCTATCTATCTATCTATGTGTTTCCTGAAAGCGACCTCCACCTCCTCATGAAAGAAGTGAACTACCCTTACTTCGAAGAGTTCGGAGTATAAGGGCGAAAGGTGGAAGTGGAACCTGAGCACTTCAACCTTGGTGCTCCTAGAAGAAGGCGAAAGCCGGACGACGGAAAAGCCCCAATGGACGGAATGAAGATACCTTGTTCTGTAAATGTTTATCAGGAGAGGTAGCATAATAGACTATATATGATATAAGCATCTACCTCTACCGAAAGCCGAAACCCGTGTTGCTGAAAGGCGAGTTAGGATGTCGATAAATAAAATAAGGTTTCTCCAATGATTTCTATTTTTTTTTTTCGGTACGCTACTTCCTTCTAGATTTTCTGTTACTGCTATCCAACTTGGAGCAGCAAATCTTTACTTCAACAGGTTTAAATTTAATAAAATAATCTACTTTTCATTTTAATTGAAGTTTGAATTTTTATATTTCCAATGATCCAGTAGAACTCTTCTAGTAATAGTTGCAATTGCATTTTGATACTTAGTTCCGACGATGTCTTCTGAGTAAAATACAAATAAAACAGGGAATAAAAATTCTCCTTGAGGTAGCTATAGGTACAGCAGCTAGATCAACAGTGGATTTGAAAGCATTTTACTAACTTTTACAGCTAAACAACAATACAAGTATATTACTAAAACATACGTTTAGATCATGTTAGTCAGGTTTATTGAAAATTAAAAAAGTCTTGAAAATAAAATTGTATGACACTAAATAAAATTACGAAATTGAATAATTAATAGTTAGTTGACATCCGCATGATGATATAGAAGAAACAATTTAATTAGGGATTGATAAATTATTTGCCACTTCTATAATTTTTTTTTTATTGAAAACTAGTTTCGAATGTTATAGATTCATTCTCAGTTCTAAAAACACACAAAAAATTCCATAATAAGCAATTCAAAATATATTTTGGTATTATTGTACGTATTCAATTAGATTAATATAAATCAGTATTATAAAATTAACTGTATTTGATTTCTAGTCTTAATTAAATTCATAATTCATAAATGTTTTATAATACTCTTATGATTTATATTAATCTAATTATACATAATATGTACAATAATACCAAACTATATTTTGAATTGCTTATTTTTCAATTTTTTTTTTTTTGTGGTTTTAGAAATGAGGATGAATGAATCACATTCGAAAGTAGTTTTCAATAAAACAAATTTATAGAAGTGGCAAATAATTTATCAATCCCTAATTAATAGTTGACCGTAAAAATTATGTGAAGGAATGAGATGGTTCGGGAGGTGGTAAAAAATTCGACTTTGCAGGTCTTCATGAGGACTTTATCACGCTCAACGTTTGGTAAAGGAATGATTCCTTTAATCCTTCCAGTGATTAATGATTCCTTCATGACTCCTTCACCACACTTTGAGCTTCATGTCCTGATGAAGACCTGCAAAGCAGGTCGAAATGTCGGTTTTTAATAAATAGTTTTTACTATTTGTGATCTATTCTGTTTGACCGCCTCCCGTATCATCTCATTCCTTCATAAAATTACGAAAAAGTTCAATAATAAATTTTTCAATAAAACCAATCACTGACCCTTCTAAAATTTGATTTAATTGAGTAATCCACCTCTAAATTAAAATGTATGAGTTTTTGGAGTCCTCCGGTGTAACACTTTCCCCTTATTACCCTCGTCAGGCTATTATTTGAAATCCATAGGTTACCGATATTAGATGCCACAATAGCGTTTAGGTGAGTTGGTTGTTAATTGAATTGACTTAATTGGATAAAATTGTTTTGTATTTTAGCATGTATGATTACAAAATGAAGGCTGTTGGGTTCAATAACGCGCGAAGTAGATATTGGTTTCTTGATTAGCGATTATAATTAGTGATATATTAAGCATCTGTGCTCATCCGCCAGGTTCCCTATAATTCAATGAGAGTTCATAACCACTTTATAGACTCTAATATACTATAGAGGAGGAGTTCCCAACCTTATCTACCTGGGGGCACATTTATAGGTTGGGAGGCACTGTGTGTCTCAGGTGGCGGGCACCATATGTTTTTTATTGTGTGTTTTTATTGGGTTATGGATATTGTTAATAATATTAGTTAATAATGTTCAGATTTGAGAGGATATTTCGTATTGAGAGTAGCATGAAACCCTTGGAAGTGAGGCTGGAGGTTATATTTCTTCGCTACTGCCACACAGCGAACAAACAAATTTATCTTTGAAATTGAAAAAGCAATCGGATTCCTCTAAACCGTTTTTAAAATGATAAGTTCGTTTTCTTATAATAGATTCACACGTATTGAGAATATAATTTAAAAAAAAAAAATGCAAAACAATATGGACATTTAAAAAAAAAAATTGTTATTGGGTTTTAATGTAAGGACGTTAGTAAAACCATCACTATTATTACATCAGAAATCAGTCAAGAAGGGCCAATAAGGAGTGAAGTGTAACGATTTGTAGAGTTGCTACCTGTTGATGAAGTTGTGTCTTTCAACTTTTGCTGTACAGCTCTTTCGGTGTTTATCTACCAGTAAGATTTTTATTTATTTTTTCTTAACCTACAGAACCTACAGAAGCTGTTCTTCAAAATACTTTGTGATTTACATTTCTCCTTGGCAGTTTTTTTATTTTTATAGCGCTTGTCCGCAGTCAACGAGCAAAGCATGATAGTAGGGGCAAAACCCCTGTTGTGTGACAAATGTGCGTGACGTACACTTACCATCATGTTTTGTCGAGGCAACTACGGACTAGCGAAGAAAAATAAAAATTATTATTTTCAATGTATTTATTCAATTATATTCCACATCCCACTTTCATAACTAAATGAAAATATGAATCTGGGACGAGCTGAACCTTTTTTCAATGATAACATCAGTATAATAATCCTCCGGAAAACGAACTATTTTGCACTTTCCGCAAAACCGCTCCTGCTTAAATAACACAGACGAACAAAAAAGATTTTTTTGAAAACTTTTTTAACTTCAATAATTGATCTTTATAGATTTTTATGTGCTGAATCTAAATCTGGCCTTAGTTTTTTTGTATCACCCATAGTTTTCCGTAGGTTTCAGGCTCATCAAACATCCTAACTTTTTAAACTTCTGTAACATGTTAGCTATAATAGAAACATACTCTGGGTCTTTTTCATTTCCCAAGAACTTTGTAACGACTTGCTTGAATGATACCCATGCTTCTTCCTCATTTAAGGTCATTGTGGATTCAAAGTTAACATCAAATATTATTTTTCTAATGTCAGGCCCGACAAAGATGCCTTCTTTTAGTATAGTTTCTGAAAGGCGTGAAAACTTTTGGCAGAGATACTTGAAACATGGTCCATCTTTATGCAAAGCCTTTAAAAATTGTTTCATGAGGCCTAAGACTGAAAGCTGTTCAATTCTTTAAAAATCGCTTAATTTAATAAATTTAAGTATAAGATGTGAAGAAATTGTGGGTGATACAGCTTTTTTAATATCATATTTGGATTCAGCACCCTAAAAACTATAGGAATAAGGTATTTTCAGTACAAAAGTTTTTTCATCGTTGGCCTGTGTAATGAGTTTTCCAGATACGTCGTACGCACTTACCCCTTAAGGCAGGGACAAGTGCGTACTAAGTACTATTAAATTGAATTATGAATCTCAGAGAAAGGGGCTTGAATGCAATATTTAAATATAATCGTCTAAGGAACATTTTCAAAAACAGAAGAAAAAATCTAGTTTTAAAAATAATTTGTAATCAAACTTTTTAAAATCTAGTGCGTACTTACCTCAGTGTATTCTTTAGTTTGCAGCTGTCACACAGTGGGTTAAACAACGATTTTAGAACGAAATAATTCGAATTTTGAATATTTAATATTGAAATACCTATTGCCCTTGAGTGTGGCAGCTTGTTTTATTTTTCAAATAAAAAATAAATAATATATATATATATATATATATATATATATATATATATATATATATATATATATATATATATATATATATATATATATATATATATTGAAATGGATATTGTTGGTATTCAAACTATAAATATAGCAGCCACTATTTATTTTATATGTATTACCTAATTTTTAATTAAAAAATCATCTGCGATAACTTGCGAAAACAAATGCAGTTTTATTTGTACAGGAAGTTTCGGTTAACTGAAATACACACAACGCAGTTTGTATTTATTCAAAAATATTCTTTGTCATTCAATTGTTTTTTAAGTCAATTCATTTCACAAAAAGGGACGAGTATTTCAGTTGACTGGAACTCCCTGTATGAAAAATAATACTGTGTTTGTTTTCAGAGGTTTTCGTTGATGATTTTTTTTTAATTAAATATTAGGCAATAAACTTAGAATATAAATATAACAGCCAGAAGACGGATATCTAACAATTTCTGAACCTTTTTTAAAAATCGATTTATCGACATAGCTTCAATTTTAGCAGACAATTTGTATTCACTGATGAATAAGCACATAATTAGAGAAAATTCAAGGATTTTTGTTTTGATTTGTCTTATTGAATCATTAGTGTAAACAATGGAGGCTAATCTCTCGGGTCCACTGCCACTAACTAGTCTATATTGGATACGAACAATTTCCATTTCAATGCTACATATTCAAAATTTGAATTTGTTCGTGCCAAACTCACTGTTTGATCCATCGTGCGCCACCTGGTGTTGCATGCGAGAACCACTGAAGTCCGAATGATAACATGAACCGAATTATGATATTTAAAAAAAAAATCGACGATTACGCTATATTCTTTGAAGAGGAAGGAATGTATTGATTTGCGTGGTTTTCAGGCAGTTAAAATCTACTTTTAATGAGAAGTTTGATACAAAAAAAAAGTGTGATAGAAAATAGGGAAAATTCTGTGGTTTATGAAATTTGTGGCATAAATTTTCAACTTATGCATGAAATTTCGCCGAAATTCCTGGATATCCTCATAGTGAGTAGATTATCCTTGTGTATGGCGGACATGGATAATTAAGCATTAGATAAGAGCGGTACTATTGGAGTAAATAAAGAGAGATGTTATGGGGACATGTGGGCGGGTGGTGGAAGGGAGGGGGGCACCAGCCTGTGGGTGACAGCTGGGGGGCTCTTCACCTGCCACCCTCACCTGCCTGTCTTAGCCACAATAAGCCACGAGTGTTCTACGTCCACGGGATCGCTACCTATAATCAGTTTTTCATTTTTATATATTCACTCATACTTGCACTGCTTCTCCATTGCACCATAAAATAATTTAATTTCACGATTAAATCCTTCGCAGGTTTCGAGCACAATTTGTTTAGTGATTCTACATTCAAAAATAATTGATACGTGCTCGGGCGTTTCGTCCAACGGGGCCTAAGAGTAGAGAAAATTAAAAACAATAAAACACTGAAATAGCTTTATCATATAATTAGGAATTGATAAATTATTTGCCACTTCTATAAAAAAAAAAAAAAATTATTATTGAAAACTAGTTTCAAATGTTATACCGTACGTATAGCGTACGTTTCGTTGTCATGACAACTTCATCTATCTATACTATTATATAAAACAAAAGAGTATGGTGAATGCGTCAATTTCTGGAACTACCTGTCCGACTTAAATAAATATTCAACTTCTGTACATGTCGCTATCATGACAATTTCATAACTGTGGAAGCAAGCTAACAACACGAACTTTATAATAAGTAAGAAATTATTGTATGAAAACGTCATTTTGAAAATAAAATGGGAGATAAGGGGGGAAAAGGTGTAAAAACGTCAAAATTATTTAAGTTATACAAACGTTAAAAAATAATTGTTTTCTGGTCAAATACATTAAAAAAAATATTTAAACTACCACGTAAATTAGCCTTATAGATTTCTATATAAAAAAAACAATGACAGATTTTGGTTTAGCACGTCTATATGTTAAAAATTTAATTTAAAAAAAATTCAGTGCCAAGGGGCTTATGAGCCACAAAATTACGCATTTTTTTTGAAGCTCTATACCTCTTTATGACTTTATTCGTTTGTGATGTTCTTAACTCATTAGAAATAGAGTAGTTTCTTCTTTCCATTCATATAAACATCTAATAGATTTTATCTTGGAAGATCTGTGTAAAAAAATGTTATAAGTCTACTTTCTATATATAACAGTCTTTTGTTCATGAATCCGACTTTACACGGTGATAGTTTCCTGTCGTGATATTACTGTCACGCCTATGAAACAGTGTGCGTGCCTACAGACTGACAGTGAACCTGGCGACAGTCAATTGGAAAATGATAGAAAAGCTGACTGAACACTTTGGATTAAATAAATAAATATAAACTAAAAAAACAGCTGATATTTTAGGATTATTTTAACGAAGGAAACTCATTTATTGTATGAAAAAATGAATCTAGAAACAATTTCATTAAGTAATGTAATGTAAACTAAATTTGGTACAACTACAGAGGAGCGGCGCACTATTAGAAGAGTCTAGAGACTGAATCGAGTGTCGTCTCACTAGCGATCTCTGGGTCCATTCTTGTTAACTACGTACATCCTTTTTTCACACTTTCTTTATAATTTTGGTTTTATGCTCACCGCTTAAAGCTGTTTTTTTACAAACAATTTTTCGATTGCTATGAAAATTCGTATTTAGTAGTTTTGGGGTGTGCAAAAAACGAATATCAACTTTGTCTCTCCCTAAAAAAAATATTTTACCACGCTTTGTTACGTCGCACAAATTTTATTCCGAGTTGCTACATACATTGTGATTTAATTTTGTTAGATTCTAGTTTGCATCTATTTATGACAGTTAATGGGTCATTTCATGTTTTTTAATTATGAATTTAATCATTTATAATCATAATGGATAATATTAACAGTATTTATTTTAGTAGAAAATTAAATTAATTATTTAAAAAATTCAATTGCGATAGTAAAGTGGTAATTTTATGGTTTTTAATTATGAACATATTTATTTATCTTATTTTTAGATAATTAAATTAGAACTAAATTAATGAAATTAATTATTACAAATGTTTTTTAATCATGGCCTTGAATTATGAAGATCATTTTAAAAAAAATATTACTTGATTAATTATTATTTAACTGTCTAAAAATAAGTGAAATACTTATATTCTTATGTGAAAAAGGGGAAGATGTTATGTACATTAAAATAAAAAGTAATTTTTTTCTTTAAAAAAACAAACAAACAGTTATATCCAAATAAGAATCAATTTGCAAACTGTGAAACAGCTTTAAGCGGTGAGCATAAATCCAAATTTATAAGAAAGTACTGAAAAAAGGAGGCACGTAGTTAACAAGAATGGACCCAGAGATCGCTAGTGAGACGACACTCGATTCAGTCTCTAGACTCTTCCGATAGTGCGCCGCTCCTCTGTAGTTGTATCCTAAATTTATATTTATAGTTACATACTCTATTGTGCTCTGTAAATAAAACAGTCAATCTTGGAATTAGAGGACCCTGGTGTATTCTAGACTGAAATGGACGAAACACTAAGACTATTTAAAAGCTACATGGAGGAGCGAGATAAACAAAAACTGATCTCTCCTAAATACAGTCCATTATATCCTCTCATGTATTCAGAAAGTGATAATCCTCAGCTATATCTAGCACTAAATTCCCCGTTCCCTAAGACTAAAACATTAGTGCAAATCAGATTATCCGGCAACTATATAATTAAACTAACATTTAATAATATCTATTACTATTTCAAACAGAAAGAAAATTCCTGCAATTTAAATGAGCCTGAGGATCTTTTCCATATTTTCTTCCGGTGCCCGATCTATACAACTTTCCGTCATCACTACCTGCCCCATTCCGTAAATATGGACTAATCAAACTATGTAGAATTATTTAGAATTGGCAATAGCGATCTCCTTAAGAACCTGTTTTACTACGTTAGGCCATGTTGTAGATTGAAATCGTTTATTGCCAATGAATGATTTTGTTGATTTGTTGATCTTGTAGCGGGTCTATTCATGTTTTTAATATATTATTTATTTCTGTATTTAAGCTGCCTGAAAGTATTTATTTATGCATTGTTTATGCTATAGTAATATTTTATTTTTATTTTGTTATATGTTGTATTATATTATTGTATCTCTGTTTACTTATGCTTGCACGTATTTTTAGATGACGTTGCCATAGCAACGTAGTCAAATAATATTTCTGACTTTTATAAATATTTTTACATAATTAGTATAGCAAATCATTATGGTTATTGTAGCCATCATCATTGTAGCCAACTCTATTTGTATGGGGTATACCCCAAAAGCAAATAAAAATATTCATTCATTCAAACTAAATTAATAATAAAAAAATCTAATTATTGATGTTGCTTGATCGATTTTCGTGATGTTATTATGATGAACTAAATAATCGAGAGGTATCTAGATTGTGCAAGCCGACATTTTTGCTCAATAATTTGGGTCTTGATGAAGGCTGAAATAAAATCAAAGATACAAGAGATATGCTCATTGATATATTATTTGCCACTTCTATAATTTTTTTATTTTTATTGAAAACTAGTTTCAAATGTTATACATTCATCTTCAATTCTAAGAACACAAAAAAATTCCAAAATCAACAATTTAAAATACAGTTCGATATTATTATACATATTAAATTAAATATCGTCAAAATACATACACTTACACACATAAAATTAATTGTAATATAAATTAGTATTATAAAACATTTATGAATTACGAATTTAATTAACACTAGAGATCAAATACTTGTTGGAACTCACCAAGGTTTAAGCTGATTATAGCTTTTCTGTTTGATATAATCTACTTAAACCTTGGTGAGTACAATATGTATTTGATTTATTATCTTAATTAAATTTATAATTCATAAATGCTTTATAATACAAATTTATATTACATTTAATTTAATATGTATATTAATACCAAACTGTATTTTGAATTGCTTATTTTTGAATTTTATATTGAATATTATAGGAGTGGCAAATAATTTATCAATCTCTTTTTGTTTGTTTTTTTCTAATTACATAAATATCTCTCGAGGAAGTAGCTATAGATAATCAAGGAAATTAGATTTTTAAAAATAAATGAATAAATAAAATTGATGACAGAACTCGATAAATCGCAATATACTAAAATAACGTCGATAAAAAGTATCGATACTCTTATGGTGAAATATTAATCAAAGGGCAGACAGTTAAAAAGCTTTCTGAGGCGTACAAGTAGAGTTCTCCCTGTAATTAATTACCATTATTATTAATAACTTCACATGTAGAGTACTTTAAAATAGAAGCGGAGTACTTTGAGTTAAAAAGCTTTTAAGCGCACCGTGTCTGCCAGGTATTTGAATAATGGCTTTCAGGTAAAATCACTCCCCATAAAGTTTTTAACATCCTTACGGGAATTTATAGCCATAATTTAGTTTCTACTACGATGCGGAAATGAAGAAAACTTTTTTTAAATTGAAAAGTAATTTAATTAGGGATTGATAAATTATTTAACAATCCTATAATTTTGTTCTAATAAAAAAATAAAAAAATGTAAAAATAAGCAATTTTAAAATACAGTTTGGTATTATTATACATATTAAATTATGCGTTCTATAGATTAGTATTATAAAACATTTATGAATTATTAATTCAATTAAGACAAGAGATCAAATACATGTTGGCACTCATCAAGGTTTAAATGGAATATATTAAACAGAAAAGTTTGTATTTGGATGAATGTATAACATTCGAAACTAGTTTTCTCGGTTTTCAGATTTCATCGGAAATATCCATTTTGACCATTCCTGAATCCATTTTGATTCCACTCGCACTGAACTATGATAGTATTGTAAGAAAGGTGAGGTGTTTGTAGGTAAATGGTACGGTTTTAGGGGTCGGTGTTTATCTGGTGAGTAATTGTTTTTCTGTTATAGATGGGAATAAATTTAAGATTGGACTATTGGAGATTATTTGGACTATTGGATATTTATTTATTTTTTTTAAAAGTGCAATATTTTTTTTTGTGTCCAGAAAAGCATTCCCTCCTGCACCATAATGTTATTTTTAGGGGATATTGTTTGCCGGAATTAAGTTTTTTTTTATACAGCTTATAAAACAATATTTTTCAGTGTTTCATTTTATGCTTTGTCATTGAAATTTATAATGTATCAATAATTACATAAACATGAATTTTTCTATCACTCTCTATACACATGTACAAAATGTGGTAATTAATAAATCACTAACACAAATTTGAGTGTTCTAAAAGTGCCCAGTTTATCCAGAAAGATTCTAGGATAGTGATACCTACATGATAATTTACATGATAAATGCTAATTTATATTTAGCATTATAGTCCAAAATAGTATATATTCATTTTTTCCCGCTAGATTTGATTTCTGACCCATAGTCCAATATATATATATATATATATATATATATATATATATATATATATATATATATATATATATATATAAATATATATATATATACATATATATATACTTTAGAATAAATACGTCTTCCCCATATAGCACTGGAAAAAAATCAGCTAAGAATTAACTAATTGAGCAAAACTTTTAAAGTTTTAATAAAACTTGCCCGTAAAATGATAATCACTCATACATCTTATCAACGGTAATGGTCATTGCGTGGGAAAATATTGTTTTCATAAATTGTTATGCTTCGATTATTTCTGAAATTGAAATTGATTCTATCCAAAGTTTTAACGTTACTCGATTCTTGGAGAAGGAATAAAAACTACATAATTTAGTTTTTTAGCATTTATTATAAATTTCTTTATTTTTATATTTAGATTTTTTTTTATGAAAAAAATAATCGGGATGCAGTCAGCATAGTATATTATTTATTATAAAAGCCGACGTTTCGCCTCAACCATGTGAGCCATCATCAGGGCTGAAATAAAATCAAAGATACAAGAGATATGCTCAGAAAAAATACCTATAATAAAGGTAAGTTTCAGATAAATTAATAATAAGGATATAACTAATTATATAATACAGCTATTACTTATCAGTAATAGTAATACCCTTATCACTAAAATATCTATAGTTCACCTTTACTATTTGTATTTTTACTTAACATACTCATATCATTTGTATCTATGATTTAATTTCAGCCCTGACGATGGCCACATGATTGAGCCGAAACGTCAGCTTCTACAATAATAAATCTACTTTGTTGACAGCATCCCGATTATTTATTTCAAAATAATAACATCACAAGCGATCAAGCAACATTTTATTATTAATTTAGTATACATTAAATTACTTACTGAAATTAATTTTCCAGAATTTTTATTTTTTATAAATGAATTGCCTTTTTAAAAATAATAATGCCATCAGCTGTTCTTTTATTCTAGTGTTCAGTCTAGGTGATAGGTTTACTGCCGACTAGGTTTACTGCCGACTAGGTTTATTGCCGACTAGGTTTACTGCCGACTAGGTTTACTGCCGACTAGGTTTACTGCCGACTAGGTTTACTGCCGACTAGGTTTACTGCCGACTAGGTTTACGGCCGACTAGGGTTACTGCCGACTAGGTTTACTGCCGACTAGGTTTACTGCCGACTAGGTTTACTGCCGACTAGGGTTACTGCCGACTAGGTTTACTGCCGACTAGGTTTACTGCCGACTAGGTTTACTGCCGACTAGAGTTACTGCCGACTAGGTTTACTGCCGACTAGGGTTACTGCCGACTAGGTTTACTGCCGACTAGGTTTACTGCCGACTAGGTTTACTGCCGACTAGGTTTACTGCCGACTAGGGTTACTGACTTTTCTCGGGCGTATCCCGTAATATTTGCATGCAAGACTTTGATACAATGCAGTAGTAAAATTCGCTTGGATTGATACAGTTTGTATGTGTGAGCTTCTAGAACAATTCAGTGCGTGTATCTATCGTATTTTATCAAAGATCAGAGCTCATTTAGTGTGAGGCACTATATGGGGGCCTGAAATCAAATCTAGCTGGAGAAAGTCGGAATTGTTAGTTGACCGAAAAATGCTTTAGATTTATGTTTACTTATTTTAGCACACGCCCAGGAATATCAATCTCTGTATGTTTTCATTCCAACCCTCACATGGGGAAATAAAAACATGAGTGAAGTTGGAATTACTCGAAATTGGAGTAGTCAATTCTTTCTGGTTTCAAATGGCAGCAATGAGTAAGTGTTATCATAGTTCAAATTTAGAATTTCTCGCTCACAACTTTTTCCTTTATTATAAAAAGGTTATTGCAAAAGTAGTTGTGACATTAATTTTATTAAAATTTTAATTAACTTCAAAAAACTTTCTGGTACTATATTTTAGCTCTAATTGTGTTATTTTATTTGTATTTTAGGTTCTGTGCCTAGTTTTACCCTTTTTTTTTGTGGAAATAAATATTTCTTTACATAAAGGGCGACAATTTTTAGAATTCTGAAATATAATGCATGTACTGAAAATGTGAGATAAATTATCAATTAAAATTAAATTTATATTTAGCACTGTAGTTCCAATTAGAATAAATCTATATATATATATATATATATATATATATATATATATATATATATAAATTTATCCTGCGTATATTTTTGATCGCAAAACTCAAAAAATAGTCGGTCGATTTTAATGCGCTTTTAACTATCATTTAGAGAATTTCTTCCGGAAGGTTTACATGCATTCAATTTTTGGTTCATTATTTTCAATAATAAGCCTTTGCAATTGATCGAGGATAAAAAAAATTTAACCTCCACTCAAAATTTGAGGTTTTACGTTTCAAGATATGTAGAATCCAGGGATTGAATAAAAAAAAAAAAAAAAAATCCTTCCGCAAAATTTATAGTTTTTATCGAAAGGTGATGAAATTTCCTATAAAAGCAAACACAAATCATTTAAACCGGATCAGTATTAGCTGAGAAATGGCATAATGAACTTCGTAGACTAATTTTCCGTCGCTGTAGGCCATCATGGCCCTAGGCCTCCTGACTTATCTATTGCGGGCTGACTTCCTCGTATCTCTCTGCTTCATCCTTCTTTGGATCATTTCTGCACTTCCTCTAGCTAGGTCTTATTGCGTTATTATTTCGTTTTCTTTCAGTTCGTAACAAGTTTCCAAGAGATTTCTTAAAGCATTGGAAATCGATGGTTTCATCATTTTAAGCGGAAGAAACCGGTTAACATATATCTTATTCCCCTATTGCAGACTTGGTCAACTCACAAATGGAGAGAAAAAAAAAATTACACTCAATTTGAACACTTAAAACAAGTACCTAATAAAATTGTTTAATTAGAGTGGGAAAAAAATCGCGTTTATAACCTTTATCACCGAACCAGATGATTTCTCCATTTAATTTTAATATAATTTTTGATGTTAGTTTATTATGACCTTCAAGTAAAGTACACCTTTCGGATCTTCAATTTAAAAAAAAATCTATTATTATTACTTATATTTACATAAAAGTCTAATTTACCAAATTTGAGATGTTTTATATTATATTTTAATATAATTTTTGATGAAAGTCTGATATGACCACTAAAGTACAGTTCAATATGACCAGTAAAGTGCCACTTCCGGTTTGCCAATTGTAATTAAAATTTATTATGTTATTTATATTAGTATATAAGTCATAAATACCAAATTTGAAAAGTTTTTCATAATATTGTAATATAATTTTTAATTAAAATCAGTAATGACCCTACAAGTGAAGTACCAATTCCGGTAATCATTCAGTGTTCAAAAAGGGAGGTTCACAACTGTATCTACAGTAATTCTAAATACAAAATTTTCTACTTTCTACGGAATTGCTTTCTACGGCTAACCGTTTTTGAGTTATGTGAGATACGTACGAACGAATCTACGAACGTACGTACAGACCTTACGACGGAATTAATCAAAATGGATTCAGGAATGGTCAAAATGGATATTTCCGTTGAAATCTGAAAACCGAAAATTTTCACGATTACAATGCTTCCATTATTGCGTACAAGGAAGTAAAAACAAGTAATTTTGTAATCTAATTAGGGATTGATAAATTATTTGCCACTTCTATAAATTTGTTTTATTGAAAACTAGTTTCGAATGTTATACATTCATCCAAATACAAACTTTTTGTTTGATATAATCCATTTAAACCTTGGTGAGTAACAACATGTATTTGATTTCTTGTCTTAATTAAATTCATAGTTTATAAATGTTTTATAATACTAATTTATATTAATCTAATTTAATATGTATAATTATACCAAACTATATTTTGAATTGCTTATTTTTTAATTTTTTGTGTGTTTTTAGAACTGAGGATGAATGTATAACATTCGAAATTAGTTTTCAATAAAACAAATTTATAGAAGTGGCAAATGATTTATCAATCCCTAATTTTGTACAAACTTTACAGTATGATGATTATGATTGATAAGAACAACTTTGTTTTCTGTTACTCACATAATATTTTAAAAATTAGTGGTCTAGGTCAACTTACTGACATACATACTATGATATATTTGTATTTACTATACTATATAATACATTATATTTCATGAAAATTAAATGTATACTGACCTATGGTGGTGAGGAGCATGTTGTCGAGGAGGAGAGCGATGGCTACAATGACGAGGACCAGGCGCCTGGACTCCCGGCAGGAGGCCAGCCAGGATCGGGCGAGGCTGCCCACAGTCGGTGGGGTCTCCGCCATACCCCTGCAAATATAACAATAATAATAATAATAATATAGTAAATAGTCCGCTAATTGCCACTGCAAGTCTGTTCCATGCTACTTGATTGACGGATAGTTATGCGGAATGGTATATCTAAAGCGCCTGACTATGACTTAATGCAGTAACATCGAATAGACTAGTGGCTGGTAGGTATGGATGAAAGAAATATCAGGATGCTATGTTGGTTTTGGTTAGGTCGTTAATAACACAGGCCAACAATGGAAAAACTTTTGTACTGAAAATAACTTATTCCTATAGTTTTTAGGGTGCTGAATCCAAATATGATATTAAAACGACAATTTCTTCAATTTTATGGTTAAATTAAGCGATGTTTAAAGTATTGAACAGCTTTCAGTCTTAGGCCTCATGAAACAATTTGTAAAGGCTTCGCCTAAAGATGGACCATGTCTCAAGTATCTCTGCCAAAAGTTTCCAGGCCTTTCAGAAGCTAAACTAAAAGAAGGCGTCTTTGGATTTTAGATATTAGAAAAATAATGCTTGATGTTAACTTTGAATCCACAATGACCTTAAATGAGAAAGAAGCATGGGTATCATTCAAGCAAGTCCTTACAAAGTTCTTGGGAAATGAAAAAGACCCAGAGTATGTTTCTTTTATAGCTAACATGTTACAGAAGTTTAAAAAGTTAGGATGTTTGATGAGCCTGAAACCTACGGAAAACTATGGGTGGTACAAAAAAAAACTAAGGCCAGATTTAGATTCAGCACATAAAAACCTATAAAGATCAACTATTAAAGTTAAAAAAGTTTTCAAAATTTTTTTTTTTGTTGGCCTGTGTAATAGGTGAAAAGTGGAAGAAAATTACATTTATAGTGTCATAATCACAATACAAACCTTTTTGAAATCACAATGCACATGCTTTGGGGTTTAATTTGTGATATAATTTACAGGTGTTAGATAATTTTCTATTATAACTGTTAGTGTTACTTTGAATGAAATTATCTGATGTGCCCATTCACACGACTTTCTTATAGCTTTGAATACAATGTCCAATGTATCTTCACTAATATTGTACGATTAAGATTTTTTTTTTTTTTAATTTTGGTTTGAAGAATATTTAATCATCTTTAAAATGATTAAATGATTAAACAGACTAACTTTCTGGAATGTTTCAGAAGATGAGGTTACGGATGTGGGATTCATAAATCCCATTGTTTATAGCACTTAAAACAAGTAATAAAAATGTTAAATTGGAGTGGAAAAATAATCGCGTTTGTAACCTTTATTACCGAAACATATGATCTCTGCATTTAATTTTAATATATTTTTTGATGTAAGTATATTATGACCTTCAAGTAAAGTACTCTTTTCGACTCACCAATTTTAACGAAAATCTAATAACTACATTCATATTTATATAAAAGTCCTATTTACCAAATTTGAGATGTTTTACATTAAATTTTAATGTAATTTTTTATGACAGTCTAATATGACCTTCAAGTGAAGTAACGCTTCCGTTTATCCAATTTTGACCAAAATTTATTTTCTTATTTAAATCAATATATAAGTTATAAATACTAAATTGGAGAAGTTTTGCATAGTATTGTAATATAATTCTTAATGGAAATCAATTATGACCTTCAAGCAAAGTACCACTTCCGGTAATTCTGTAGTGACCAAAAAGGGGTGTTCACAACCAGATTTTACAAAAATCCTAAATACAAAATTTTAATTTTCTACTACTAACCGTTTTTGAGTTATGCGAGATACGTACGAACGAACGAACGTACGTACAGACGCCACGACGAAACTAGTTAAAATGGATTCAGGGATAAATATTTCAAATAGATATTTCCGTTGAAATATGAAAACCGAAAGTTTTCGCGATTACAATACTTCCTTTACTGCGTACAAGGATAAAGACAGAAAGCCATAAAGGTACATTGCAAAAAACATGTGTACCTAGAATGCTCCAAAAAGTTTGAAAAGAAAGCATAATTAAAAGGAACTAATATCCGTGCAACGAAGTATCAGGATAAGGAAATTGTTTTGTTTGAAAGGATGTGAATTAAATCTTTACTTTTTCCAAATTTATTATTCTTTTTAGTGTGGGGAAACTAACAGATCAAAACTTTTTCCGATTTAGATGAAACACCAGTCAACCAAAGTAAATATTAGTCATTTTGAACTAACGATAACTTTCTGAAATAAGGCTAGATTAATCTTTTTTTTTTTTTTTTTAACTTTACTTTTAAATTCACACCTGTCTATGAGACAACCAGTGAATGTGCTGGCTATGTACATGTTAACGTGGCATGAAAGGCATGAGAAAGAATAGTACCCAGCGGCACCTCTTCCTGTCGTGATAATCGGAAATAGTTAGGCTAGGAGATCCCTCATCCAGCTCCTCTTCAGCCTTCTGCGAGTGTTGTCAGGCTTGTATGAGTGTGTTAGGATGTCCGTGTTATCGTGAAATCTTTTGTAGTGGGTCCGTGTGTGTTCGTTAACTGTAGGCATATTGAGGTCTGTATGTAATGTAAAGTTGCTGATGTATCAAGGAGCTTTGGCGTTAGTCCTAATTAATTTTATAAATCATAAAAATATTATTTAGTGCGAAAAATTATCTAAAGTTTATATTATGATTATAATAATTTCGTTTTGAATTATTCTTTGTCTTTATCGAAGAGTTTATAGTTATTTAATTTCATTTTTTATTGTCTGTTTTATTTTTTTAAAAAAATATTAAAATATTGCTTATTAAATAAAAAAATTTGGTTTCCTGAACAAATGTCTTTTTTGGTTTTTTGATTCCTTTATCAGAAAAATAAATAATTAAGTACAATAATAATTCTGTAATATAATTCTGATATATATATATATATATAAATATATATTTCTATAAAAAGTAGACAAATAATGTTATTATAATATGTATTAACTGTTTATATTTTATATATAATATTATACTGTTATAATTCTTAAATGTATATTATTTATCCAACTGTATCCACGTTTCGGGGTTATTTCCCCATCTTCAGGATTACTTTCTTTTAGTCTGGATGATTATGTATACAGCATTCCTGTATATATAATCATGCAGACTAAAAGAAAGTAATCCTGAAGCTGGGGAAACAAGCCCGAAACGTTGATACAGTTGGATAAATAAAATAAATGTAAGAAAAGAAGAATAAAAATGTATGGAATGTCACAATTGCTAATTGTTAATAAATAATTATTAGACTTCCTAAGTGCTTTGATAGAAAAAGATTTAATATTTTATATCCTTCAATATCTATATTTTATTTTAAAAATTTGCATTTGTTTTTTTCTTGTGCCTTAAAAGTTTAATCTATCTTTTATTTATTAAATTTGTCGTTTCTTTCCTTTTCATGTATATTTAATTTTTTATTATTTTATTTTCATCGGTGTTTAACAATATTATCTAAATTTTATTGCATTTTTTTCCTCAGTTTTCTTCCAATTGACTTTATGTTCTATAATAATAATGTACTTTTAAGTAAATGTTATATGAAATAATGAGAAATGTAAATGAATTAAAGAGGAAGATCTTTAACAATGACTTACCGCAGGCGTCGTTATCCAAGAAAACTTAAGGTTCATTTAAACATATGAGATCTATCTTCAAACAATAACAGAAATATTTCAACTTAATCTCTAGAAGGAATAGTAGCCATCAGACTCGTAGAATGATAAAATAACATGTGATTATAAAAAGGCTGACGTTTCTACAATTTTACTGTTTTAGTGAATCGAAAAGAAATTGGTCGCGGATAGTTAACTAGTCAATACAGGCAGAAGTCGCGATTAGAACTAATATGCATTCATAATCAGCCTATTGTCTCCGGCGGGTGTCAATAATTAAAGTAAATACGTCGTCATTAAAAGATCACATGACATAGCCTACGTCAATATCCCAATACTAATTTATACACATATAGATTTTCAGCGCATAACTTACCGTTAAATTACAAAACAAAAACTGAATGTCTCTCAAAAAATCAGTAAATAAATAATAACTCAACGTTTCGCCAATTCAGGTATCGTCAGGAGAGAAAAAGAAAAAAAAAAAACACGTAAATCCAGACAAGAGACAGCACATCTCGCATCAACAGTCAATAAAAAGACTAATAAAAAAAATATGGTACATTACTCCAAAGGCGGCCATTGACGATCACTCCAAATGGAACGAATAAGTGGATCTAGGAATGTGATATCTAGATAAATATCGGCATATATTGTATTGATAGTTTTTGTATACATCGAAATAGTAGTACGATATATCGAAAAAATATCGATATTTTGATGTATCGAGTCTAGATATTTTTAATCTTTTAAAGAGACACAAACATATCGATATTTCTATGCCGATATAATTAAGATATTTTTTTAATATCGATTGTTCACTGCTGATATAATTAAGATATTGTTTTTATTAAGTCAATTTCCAGCAATATGTAAATATCAAGAAACAAATTATATCTTAATCTTTCTCCAATTCGCTTAGACTTTTTTTTTTTTAATTTATAAAAATACTAACCATATTTTTATTACGATATTATCCAGATATCTATTATGGTTAAACGATAACAATATCAATTTCCCTATATTGCTTTCGACATCCTATTCCTATTCACAGCCACTATAGATACTAACACGAGAACACCATACCACAGTTTTTATGGCTCTTTGTTTGTCGAATCTGCCGTTCTTGTAGATTTTTTTTTTGGTATACCTTTCCTTTTTTTTTAAATATCAGTTTTCGGTACTGAAATTTTAATATCGATATTACGATATATCGGATAAAAAAATTCAGACAGATCGATATTTTCCAGCATCTCCAGATGGAGCGGCTGTTTAGAGTGAAGATGATTTCAAGGGCCTCACTGACGATCACTTCACTTCATCGATCCGTTATTTATGGATATTTTTGTCCGACATTTTTTTTATCGATATCTTTAATATCGATATGTTTTTTTCTAAAGCAATATCGATATTAAAATTTGAGTATCGAAAACCGATGTTTTTTCCTTAAAAATAAAATAAAAATATATTGAAATTAAAATAATTACAAGGAACGACGGGTTCGACAAACATATAACAACAAAAATTTGTGGCCTTGTGTGTACGTATTACTATCTATAATGGTTGTGTTCTAGGGATGGGATATCTAAAGTAAAATATCGATAAAGATATCGATATTGTTTACCAATATCGATATCTTGATAATACCGGCCTAAAAATATCGCTAATATTTTTATAAAATTGAAAAAAAAAATCTAATAAAATTATATTTTACTCCGAATGAACTAAATAAAAACATTATATTTTTTTAAAAATTATATTTTTTTTTATTATTTTTTTTTTTAACTTTATTTTTAAATTCACACCTGTCTATGAGACAAACAGTGAATGTGCTGGCTAAGAACATGTTAACGTGGCATGAAAGGCATGCGAAAGAGTAGTATCCAGCGGCACCTCTTCCTGTCATGATAATCGGATATAGTTAGGCTAGGAGATCCCTCATCCAGCTCCTCTCCAGCCTCCTGCGAGTGTTGTCAGGCATGTTGGTTGTCGCCATGTCTTGTATGAGTGTGTTAGGATGTCCGTGTAAGTTATCGTGAAATCGTTTGTAGTGGGTCCGTATGTGTTCGTTAACTGTAGGCATATTGAGGTCTGTATGTAACGTAAAGTTGCTGATGTACCAAGAGACTTTGGTGATAGTCCTAACAGTTTTTGACTGAAAAATTTGGAGTTTTTGTACGTGTGTTTTTTTGGCTGTCCCGTATATCTGTGAAGCGTAGGTCCAGATGGGCTTGAGTAAGTGTAAGTGTTCAATTTATGTCTAAGTTTCAATTTTGAACGTTTTGAAAGAAGTGAGTATAACAGTTTAAGTCTTTGGTTTAGCGTTTTTTGTTTATTCTTGATGTGTGGGCCCCATGCATATGACGTGTAATTATATAAATTATATATTTATATGTTTTAATTTTATATTTTTTGTTTCTTTATAAAATAAAACTATTCTAAACCGAAATTAACAGACGACAAAAGTTGGAATAGCCGGAACAGTTGCGTGTGGATGTACACTTGTTCGCTAAGCTCCTGCTTACGTGTTTCCCCTTTACATGTTTGCCGTTTGACTTGCCTAGACTTGACAAATGTGCAAAGACACCGTTAATGACATCGGCAGAGAGATATCGATATTTTAAAATATCGATAATTCTTTTTTCAAATTAAAAAAAAAAAACCTTAACGAATTGGTAGGAGGATAGGAAATAACCTCTTTCTGCTGTAATTTTCAAATAAAATTCTGTTGTAAAACAATATCTTAATGATATCGGCAGTAAAATATCGATACAAATAAAAAAAATATCTTAATTATATCGGCCAAGAAATATCGATATGTGTGTATTCCTTTAAAAGACTAACAATATCGAAGCCCGATATATCGAAATATCGATTTTGCGTTGATATGATGAACTACTATTTCGAAATATATCGATATTTGTTTCGATATTCACATCCCTATCTCAAAGTGCGCAGCGGTAGAAAAGGATCGGAATACGGTGATGTTTAGGATTTTTTAGAATGTTGATGTGATATGTGCTTTCTCCGGTCTGTCATGATTACTGCATTCCCTATTGTCTCCTTTCTTGTAAATGGGCACAATCACAGCGATCTCTCTGTCCTTCGGTATCCTGTTTCTTATACCAAATTAGATTTAAAAAGATAGTGAACTATTTTTTCAACTTTGCCCATGCATCGCCCATATTTATCTTGAATATTGCTTCTTACAATTCTTCCTCACTAATAAAATCATCTTCATCCGAATAATTCTCCTGCGGCCTCTGGATTTCATCCGAACTTGCGACTTTAGCAGCTCCTTGAACTACTCCCTCCATCTTTCCGTGATATCTTCGTTCCGCCAGATAATTTTTCCTTTTTTATCCTTAAAAGTGTTAATATTATTTATAAATGTTCTCACTTGTACTGATGTTATGTCCCTTTTCCTAATGTTTAAATTTGTCTTGGAATGATGTACCATAATCCTTATTACAAGCCTTTTTCTAGGTTGTTGATACGAAATGTCCAGTTTCTGGTCTGCATTAATGTGATTTATTTTTTCCTCTCTTGATGAAGTCTGAATTGGCGAAACGTTGACTGGTCCTTTATTTGCTGCTATTTGAGGGAATTGTGGCTTTATCGAGGAATCTTCTAATAATATTCTACGACCAATTTTGCCTACTTTTATTTTAAGGATTTATATTTTAATCTATTTAAAAAATCGAGTAAATTTCTCAATTGAATAAATTAATTTCTCCATAAAATGATTAATAATATTTATTCAATAAGAAAAATGCTATTTAGATTTTCGGGATAGTTATTATGAGAAAGATAATCAAGTGGAAAATTGTACTTTAAGCTAAAAGCATTTGAACGATGCAGAAGGAAAATTCCCGTCCTCTTCAACTTTATTTCCACCCGACTTCTCTTTTAAGAAATGATTTCTAGTTGATTATATAAAGGAAGTTTTAACTTTTCTTTTTAATACATTTTATGTTTTTTAAAATAAATAGATACAATAGGAAAATAATTTCATTACCTCTTGCAATTATGATCATACCTATTATATTACACCCGTCTTTCAACTTTGGAAATGTTGGAAAAATATCGATATTTTTGTTCGATTGTTTTTATCCGATATATCATTATATCAATATTAATATTTGAGTATAGAAAATAGATATTTTTTCTTTAAAAAAAAAAATGAAAAATATAATACAATTAAAATAATAACAAAGAAGGGCGGGTTCCACAAACAATGAACCAAAAAAACTTGTGGTGTGATGTGTTGGTGTTACTATCTATAATGGCTGTGTCCAAGTCAGCCATCTTTACAACGTTTTCTGGTTAAGGATGTAAATATCAATCAAAAATATCGATATATATATATATATATATGGGTCGGGGTGGCCGAGCGGGCTAAGGCGCTTGCAATAGATTATCAAAGTTAAGCAACGTCGAGCGTGTTTAGTACTTGGATGGGTGACCGCCCAGACTTGGGTGACCATCTACCGGGGAGAATCCACGCAGTCTGCCACTATCCCCTCCCCCCCCCGGGCATGTGAGGCCCGTCAGCCTACTGGAGGTTACTCACACAGACCGGGCGTAGGAGTGATGACCCTATCCCGTGTACCTAAATTGTGAATCGCGTTGTGGTTTTCCAGGACATAAAATAGCCGCCCGGAGGTTTGGTCCATGGACGGTCTGTCTCGGGGAAAGAAATATAGGTCCTCGTGCGCCTGCTGACTCCGAACAGCCATAATCCGTGGATCTAGACCGATTTGTCCTTAAGTCACTGTCCTTGAACCCGAGTGAGTCGGTGGGAAGGACCCTGCCGAATTGGCCCCAAAGGGACCGGTAGTGGAGCAATGGGCAGCCTGCCGCTGCACCATGGAAACCATGGTTCTCAGCAACGTGAGGTTGGGTGACCCCCTCCAGGCAGGCTGTCTGTGCTCCTGCAAGCAATAAATGTCTGTAAGAACACCACATCGCGCGGCCAAAGATCTTCATGGTCTATAGTGCCAACAGAAAAAAAAAAAAAAAAAAAAAAAAAAAAATATATATATATATATATATATATATATATATATATATATATATATATATATATATATATATATATATATATATATATATATCGATATTTTTGATTGATATTTACATCCTTAACCAGAAAACGTTGTAAAGATGGCTATGTATATATATATATATATATATATATATATATATATATATATATATATATATTCGATTTATCGATCTTATCGAGAGTTTTAAAATGTATCGAAATAGTAGTTAGTTTGTAGTAGGTATATCAATTAAGTATATCGATATTTATCGGACCTCGATGTTTTTAATCTTTAAAAGCAGAAGAAGAAGGTTTTTACATTTTATTGAAGAATAGGCTAATATAAATTAATATGCCTTAGGTTTGTAATAGTTTTAATAGCAACAATTAAATATTCATAAATAGCTTATAAATATTCCTTAAAAAAATCTATTGATTCATTAACATAACAATAAATAAAAAAATATATTACGTGCTAAAAACTAGAGATATCATTAATTAAATTGCTTTAACATAAGTTTTTTTTTTTTTTTAAAAGAACGGAAGAAAATCAATATTAAACGCATTACTAAAAATCTATAGCATTTACTATTAAAAAGACTAATTACTTAAAAATAGAGAATAATGAATTAAATTGCTTAACATGAAAAATAAATAAAAAAAAAAGGAAGAAAATCACAATCGAATTAATAATGAATGAAACCTTACAAACGTATATACAGTTTTTAAAAAGTTAATGAGGCTTAAGTTTATTTAATTATATTATTAAGAGAATGCTGCTGAAAATAATCAAGTAGTGTTTATGCGAATTCTCTAAAAATATTTTTTTTAAATAGAGAATTATTATAGAACGATAATTGTGTGAAGGTTGTATTGTATTGTGCGCACCAGATTTTTTAATTTATTTTATTTTAAAGGCCTATTATTTGACTTTTCATAATTTCATAATTTTATCTTATGTATATATATATATATATATATATATATATATATATATATATATATATATATATATAATTATAAATAATTAGTTTCATATACAAATGATTGTATATATATATATATATATATATATATATATATATATATTTATGTATGAGCAAGCTTTATTTTTTTTTTCTTTTTTTTTGGATGCTCAATCCTTTATTTTATTTTTTGCGGTCTCTTTAACAAAATTAATAGCAAAACAAGTAACAATAAGTTTATTTATTCATTTTGTTTGACAAATAATGTATTTATACATTATTTTACTTTTTTGCACCTAGGATGGATGTATGCTAATCGATCAAAAATTTTATTTAATTTTTTAGTTAATTTATCCCTTTGTAGAGCACCTGAGTTAGACAAATTGATTCGAAAATCGATTATCCACGTTCCGCATTAAACTACCTGTCACCTCCAACAAGCATTATTTTTTCTTTATCCTTTTTTTTTGTTCAGAAGTGTAATTAATTTTTTTTTTTGTCTGTATTATGAAATCGCTTTTTTCTTTACACTTTTTGAAATTTACACTACCTTTCGAAATTTTCATAATTTAGTCATTACGAGTCAATTATACCATTCTATGTTAATAATGAAATAATTTTAGCCCTTAGAGTAGACTTTCTGAGGATATTTAAGGCGAAAATTGATGGACGAGTGCTAAGTGAATCGCCTTAAGTACATTGCGTCATTTATGGTCGAAGGGCCTTGATAGGGACCTCCTTAATGACATTTCTCCTTTGTGAGCTGTCGCTAAGGACTATTTCAGTCTCCACTCAGCCCTACCCGGGTCTATCTTATACCATGGCTACCTTGGAGTTGGCAACGCAATATCGGAAGGGACAATTTAGTGAACGTTTAGTCAACATTTAGACCTGGAGTTGAATTATGCTAATAAGTTAACTTATTAATGTCGAGGTAAAATATTTTTAAGAGATTCAAAATTGTAAGTCCTAAATGAATAAACTATATTTGAAATATGTAAACCAATGCGCCCTAATAAGCAAGTCTCGCAAAATGGTATGTGTGTGTGTGTGTGTGTGGGAACAGCCTAGCTCAAAAACGAAGAGTTACAACAAACTGAAATTACGTATTAAAGTTAGAATAGAATAGAATAAAAAAAAAATAAACCTTATTCTGGGACTAGGTCCTTCAAGAATAACTAGTATGTACAAGTAAAAAATGAAAACAGAAAAAATATTAATAAAAGTTAATTAATATTTACAATTATCTCAATTACAACAAATAAGTAACAAAAAAGAAGAAAAGAAGATTCTTCTGATAAAAAAATAAAATAAATTTAATTAATATTATACAATTACTACTACTTTACGGAAGTTTTCATTACTGAAATAAATATTTTTGTTATTTTTGTGAACAAACACACTTTCCTTAAATTATCTTTATTATTTTTCTACATTAATATTAAAAATAAATAAAATATTAATTAGGGTAAAAAAATATAAATGAAATATATAATAAAGATAATTTAATGGAAGTGTGTTTGTTCACAAAAGTAACAAAACTATTTAATAAATATAATTTTACTAACAAAAAAATGGAAAGAAAATGGGAAAAAAGAAAGAAAAAAACGTGGAAAATAAAAATATAAAAATAATGAAACAATCCAGAGTTAAAAAAACGTTAAAAAAATTACTCATTTCAAGACAGAATTTCATGATAGGAGGAGGGGTGTAAAAAAAATAATGAATTGATTCAAAGAGTTGAAACTTTGCATGATAGCTGAAACAATTATTTACTAATAATCAAGATATTGATCATAAATTAAAATTTCATGAATGGAAAGCGTCTTATTGGGAAGTGAGGAGATGTTGAAAATATGTGGAATTTGAATGAGGAGAGAGAAGAAGAATGACGGATATTAGAAGGGACGGAGGTTACGCATGTGATGTTGCAGCAACTTTTTCGTCAAAATCTACTAACCGAAAGTGTTCCTATAACTCCTAATTACATACTTAACCTAGAAACAAGAGTTGATTTAATAGCTGTCTTTATACTCAAGCTTCACTTAAATATTGATAGCTAGATTGATAGCTTTAGAAATCATTAATAAAAAAGCTTGTTGGTTTAGCAAGTGGTTTGAATCTTTTCCTTAAATACGAATATCCTTTTCATAGTTATACGTTAGAAACTTCGTTTTGGAAGGAGCAACTCGATAACTTATTGATGAAAATCTCTTGGACTGCCCGAGAGGAATTTGTGATATCTTGTTACATCATCACTTCATTTTTGTTATATACCCATCTTAGCTATAACTTCTGATGGAACAACAGCAGTCTGATGGAGGACCGTTCGGAAAATGAATCATCTTTGATTGATTTTTAAATTAAGAGGTGAATTGTTATTTTTAATTAAGTCATAATCCTTAGATGGAAAGCGAAGCTGATTCTTCCCCTTTGTGTAATGTTAGAATTGCTGAAGATTTGTTCCATCTCCTGGCGGTTTGTCCCAGACTTGTATAAATTCGTTTTTCTTACTATAGGTTATTGTTATTATTATTATTATTAATAAAGACAATCCACGACAAGGTGATGCTGCCTACGCTCAACTATGTCGACTTTCAATGATTCACCGATATCAGTTCATACTGCGCTGCTAATACAGCTGGCAGATAAGGTAAACAAAAATATAAAAAAAAATGAATAACAATAACAAATAAATAATAAAATAAAATAATAATAAATAAATAAAATAAAAAAATATTAATAGATCTGCCTCATTTTAACGATCCTTTATTGGTCGTTCCACCACTTTCTGGAATTCCCTCCCTCTTAAAATCCGACATGCCTTCTCCTTATGAACATTTAAAATCCTTCTATTCCAGTTCTTTTTCACAATCCAGTTAGACGCTGGCTAACGATCTTATATGAAATAAGGATTTGGTTCCATTAATAACTTATATACATATATATTTCATTTCACTTTTCGAACATTGTTTTTTTTTTTCTATGCATACTGGAAGAATTCCTTCTTTTTTGTTACTCTATTTTTTCATCTATGAGTTCTTCTTTACAAAACTATAATGCACTCTTTTAAAAGATATTTTTATATAACATTTGATTTTTTTTCTCTTTCTTTTCCATGGTTGTCTTTTTATTTCCTTTTTTTTTGCTTATTAGATGAATTTTTTTTTCCTATCAGTTTCATCTTTGTATAGAATTTTTATTATTTTTATTTATTTTATCTTAGTATATAATTTATACCACCATCGTTCATTTGTTCTTAAATATATAATTATGTATATATTGAATGTCTTTTTTTATATATCTAATAGGTCTTTTGGCCAGATATAATACATATTATTTTATACATATTTGTTATTCTAAGACTTAGTCCCTGACTTAGTCCCAGAGTTTGTTTTTCCATTTACATAAATAAATAAAAGAAAATAAATAAGATAAAATGAAAGAAGATACGAAACGAAGTCAATCGAGTTTTGAAACAATTTACTCAATAGTTTATAAAAAGTGGTTTCTGTTTGAATTTGAGAGGAATATATTTATTTTCTTTGGTATGATTAGTTAATTATCAATTCTTTACTTAGTTTTATCAGGTAGATTTACTTATGTTGTTTTATTATTATTTTTAATATTATTAAAATTATTATTTGGAGATGAAGCCATATTTTTCAATGTAAACAATCGTAATATATATTTATTTATTTTTTATTTTATTATATTATTTATTATTTGTGCTGAGACACCGGCTGAAAAGTTTTCAGAAGCCGCTTTGTATTTTATATTTCTTTTTTTTTTTTTTAATGAATTTTAAATTAAAAAATAAATAAAAAACAATGGAAAATTTATTTTCAAATCGGTAAACCAAAAATACACATTGAACAGAATGGTCTTAATTTAATAGGTTAAACAACTATATTATTGTGAGACAAGTCGTGAAGAAGTGCATGCTGGTAAAAATATTACATTTGATTTTTTTGAGAATTATTTGAAATTATTTAAAAAAATGATAATTATTATTATATATGATGAGGGAATGTTGTATGATGCCTGCACCGCACCAGACTTTTTTAGAACTTAAAACTAATAATTAGTGTAAGTAAACATAGATCATAACTTAACAATTAGTTTTTCATAAAATATATAAATGCTATGTGCAGATTTTAACTTTTATTCAAAAATTATCCGCAATTTTTTAAAAAGAAAAATATAATTGTTATATTTTCATTAAAAATTTTGATAAAAAATTAATTCTCAAACCAACCCCTGGCTTTTACATGCCTAATATTTCGTTAGTATATATGGCAGTGCAATTTTAAAATTATAGCGTCCAAGACTGAAAACAGCATTATTTTGAGAAATAATAAGATTAATCTATATTTGCTGAATAGCGAATTTCTTGAAAGAATAAGAAATCTAGAAAAAAATGTCATTTTTTCATTGCTCCTTCAATAGCTGCAAATACAATACCGCATAACCGAACTATATCTCGGGGCTGTTGGCAATTAATATGAAGGGGCAAAATAGATCTAGAACGATTTTTATGTTAGGTTCGTTATTTTGTGTACATAAACTATATCATTTTTGATTAACTCGTTACAGAAATATTCTGGAAAAAAATAAACATTTTTTGGCTGCCTATGTTTTCCGATACATCTTTATTTTCATATGTATATATATATATATATATATATATATATATATATATATATATATATATATATATATATATAAATATTAAATACGTATTTTTTATTTTTTTTATAACGTAATTGGTTCAAGAGAAATTCAGCCGGACCATCTAAAAAGGACACCCTGTATATATATATTTGCAGACTGTCCTTTTTAGATGGCCCGGCTGAATTTCTCTTGAACCGATCACGTTATAAAAAAAATAAAAAATAAGTATTTAATATTTTTCAGTCTAGTTTAAAATTTAGACCTGTTTTTGAAAAAAAAAAAAAAATAAACGGGGTCTCTCAGATTCAATACATCTTTAAAATTTCAAATAGAAACCTATGCCTTCCGATACACCATTTTAACGGATTTTTGAAACTGAGTTCAATGGTTAAACTAGATTTTAAATTGGCCAATAAATTACAAAGTTATGGTACAAATACATTTTGTTTATTTCGGTATTAATTCTTTTAAATTGGCTTTACATTTTTTTTTATTACACAGGAATTAATTGGGTCACATCGTGTTTGTTATCTTTTTAGCTGTAATTCATAATAAAGGTTTGCTTTAAAGATGTAGTGAAAAAAAACAGAATTAATGTGATTGGCAGCGTTTATGCCAATCATAACCCTGCAATATCAGTTGAAAAACTGTAGTAAAGAGTGGAAAATGCTTGTCGATCCATCGAGCCTTTAGCGAAGAGTGGCCAAGAAGAGCCAACCTTTGCATCGTCGAAGAGGGTAGGCAGTTCGAACATGAAATGTAGGTTCACCAACCTCTGGTTGTATGTAGTATGGATTTTTTTATTATTAAAAATAGCTAACAAAATGCATTATTTTTTTTAAACTTTGTACCATAACTTTGTAATTTATTGACCAATTTAAAATCTGGTTTCACCATTGAATTCAGTTTCAAAAATCCGTTAAAATGATGTATCGTAAGGCTTCTTAGGCATAGGTTTCTTTTTGAAATTTTAAAGTTGTACTGAATCTGAGAGACCCCGTTTATTTTTTTTTTCAAAAACAGGTCTAAATTTTAAACTAGACTGAAAAATATTAAAATATTTTTTTATATATTTATATATTACTTATATATGTATATATATATATATATATTATATTATATATTATATTATTATATTACATTTATATATTAATTTATTTCAACTGGCCAAAATATTAAAAAATATGTTATTATTTAAAAATAAAAATCTATTTTAACATTATTTGCTTTTTTAGGAGGATCTTATTAAATAATTAACGCAATCAATTTTAAAAAGATGTATTTTAGAGAACAATTATGTTGAGCTCAAGCTCAACTCCAAAATAAAAATATGAAGGAGCTGAAAACGAAAAATGAAGTAGTATGGTACTTTCGCATGGTTTATTTAGACGAAGCCAATATCAATTTATCTTTCCTTGTTTTCTCTTTCGTTGTTTCTAATATTTCTTCATCATTTCCCCATGCCTCATTTTTCTTTCCTCAGTCCACTTTGGACGTGATTTCTTTCCTTTTTGTTCCTTTCCACTTCTAGAATTCAGCTTATTGTCAATTTTTTCTCCCACAATATTTGCTTTTTCATATGTCATCATCTACATCCTACAGAATTTCCAACTATGAATTGTGAAAGTCAAACAGACGTCAAAAGTACCAGTTGAATTTGTAAAGTACTTTAGATGATTACCACAGGCAGTAAACACACCATAAAAAGCCTACAATCCATTAAGAATATATCAATTCGATATTTATCACAAATGGATCGTAGTAATAAGACTTTCATTCTTTGTTTTATTTCTCTCGTTTATTAGATTTTCCACTTTAAGGTATAAAGTGGCCATTTGTGAACAATGAATAAAACCAGGTTTTAAAAGTCTGTTAGTCATAAGTATTTTTTATAGACATATTTATGGGATTGCTGCACTAAGTTTAGAAATATATTTTTTATTACCATATAAAATCCTTTACTCTCACAAATTAAAGAACTCAACAGACGCAGGCATCTTCAAGATATTCTTGGTTAAAAACAATTATTAATTAGTCGATTGTGATTATGGAAAATATTTTCAATCTATACTAAAAACGCTGTAAATTATTAAAAATTGTGATGTCTCCAAAAAAATATATATATTTCGTATAATTATTTTTTTTTTTCGTTTTGGTAAAATGATTTTAAAACACGTTATATTTTTCCTAACCATCTTCATAAATATCAAATTCCTGTGATTTTGGAGCAATTATAAAAAAATAGGCCCAGTACTATCTGCGAAAAGCCGCGGACGGCTCAGAGTGGAGCGAGCTTATTGAGAAATAAAATTGAGAAAATAAAATTTAAATTTGGAAGATTGATTGCAATAATGACAAAGTAATATCATTTTCCCGTCATGCCCAATAATTTTCAGTGTTATTGTTCCTTTAATAATTGCTTAATATTAGATTGTAGTTGAAGGAAGGCTTAATCCAAATGCTATGTGCTGGGCGGAAATGGGCATATATAGCTGCAAGCATTGATTACCCCCTCCTTACGTATATGTGAGACTCATCAGCCAAGAGTCTCAAAATTAACAGAAAAAAATAAAGAAACCATCAGTCGATATTTCGCCAATGCAGGCTATCTATCTACTGTCTGATTTACTTACACACAGATGTATTTAGTTTACACAATTTTTCTCCTTTTCGATTTCTTCAAAACATATATCTATTCTCAACATTATATATATATATATATATATATATATATATATATATATATATATATATATATATATATATATATATAAAGCTCAGAATGAGCTGTCATAACAATCTGAGAATGTCAGATTGTTATGACATAAATGGAAATGTCAAAAAAAGAAGCCAATAGCCTTCATAAGTCTCAAAATTAACGGAAAAAAATTAAGAAATATCTGTCGATATTTCGCCAATTCATTAATCAGTAGGACAGTAGAAGAAAAATAAATAACATATAAAGAAAGAAAAATATCTAATAAAGAACAACACGCAGCACATCTCACATTCAGAGTCAAAAAGTCACCAACTAGAGAAAGCATTCCACACCATGAAACCCAGGCACATACTGAGGGAAAAGAGAGGTTACATTAATTTTCATATTTTATAATTTTTTTTTTTTAATATGAGTATTTCCTTTAATGGTTTTTTATTTCTTTTTATAACTTTTCCCAGCTGTTGTCATGTAACCTTTCTTTTCCCTCAGGATGTGCCTGGGTGTCTTTTTGACTTTTTTGACTATGGATGTGAGATGTGCTGTATGTTGTTCTTTATTAGGTTTTTTTTTTGTATTTCTTTATATTTTATTTCATTTTCTTCTACTGCCCTGCTGATTACAGAATTGGCGAAATATCGACAGATGGTTTCTTTATTTTTTCTGTTAATTTTGAGACTCTTGGCTTCTTTTTTTGAAATTTTCATTTATGTTAAAACAAATATTTCTGTCTCATTCTGAGCTTTTGATCTTGCATATTTATATATATATATATATATATATATATATATATATATTTAATTTTGAGAATAATATATGTTTTGAAGAAATCGAAAAGGAGAAAAATTATGTAAACTAAATACATCTGTGTGTAAGTAAATCACACAGTAGATAGAAGATTGGAAAGAAGTCATTGATTGGGGCTTTCTCCAGGTGCTCATTCAATTTGCACCTTATTTCCCCCCCCTCATCCCCTCCGGGAACAGGTGTGCTAACTGGTTACCTTCCCCTCTCCATTACATCTGTTGCCTTTTTATTTTCTGCTAAATCTGGCTTTAACATCTCTCAGACCTATTGATTCCCCCAGATTCAATAAGATTTTTTTTTTACTTACCTATGTATGAAATAGTAAATTAAGGAAAAGTATATATAAATATATGTTTTAAAGTCCACTGAGTCCAACCAAGTCTCGCAAAATGGTCCGCGTGTATGTGAACAGCCTTGCTCAAAAACGAAAAGTTACACGAAACTGAATTCAAATGTTTAAGATACGTATATACTTGGGATGTTAAAGCAACTTTTTCGTCAAAATCGACTTACCAGAAAACATAATTTTACAATTTTCTCTAAAACCACTCTAATGATTTTGATTAAACTCTTTATATTAATTTAAATTAATATAATTGTATTTAATATCAGTTAGGTTTTTTTATCATTGAAATAGCCTGACGGGAGTTAATTGCTGTATTTTTAAATGGCTTCCGGTAAAGTGCCTTTCATTTTCTTTATTTGAAGTAAGTAATCCTCTCTCATTGTTACTAGTATTTAAAAAAATGATAAATATAAACTGTGTAGTAATTTGATAAATTACTAAAGGAGAAATATTTTCCCTCGTATAAAATAAATTTTCGGAAGGTACGATAACCCCACAAGCTTAAGTGATTGTTGTCGTTGATAATTTTCAATTTTTTATTATAAAAGTAAATATTTTCATGAAAACTAAATGGAATTCCCATGGAAACTTTCAACATTAATTTTAACCAAGTTGGTAAGTGCGCGTCAGTTTTTTTTCTTATTTTTCTTGCGTTTTGATGCGGTCACAAGGCTGTTTTTAGGCAAACGGCAGAACTAAATGACTTGAAAATTTTCATAGAATGCATTTGGAGCGTTTTCGGAGTGTCTTTTGTATCATTTGTACTGATTTGTAGTCTTAAAAAAATTTTGAGAAACAATAAACATGCTATAAAAATATTTCGGCCAATAAAAAATTTATTTATGAAACAATTGTGATGAAATTTAGCATACGAGTTTGTTTCAAGATGCTTTAAGTATGTAATTGAGAGCACTTTACTTTCTGAGTAAACTTTAAAAAATAAAAAACCTGAATTTTCCCCGCACATTTTGGACTCGTCTGTAGTCGTTGTCATGACAATCTCACACATGGGGAAGCAAGTTCATTACAAAACATTTTATTAAGGATGGAATTATTATTAGTGAAAGCGTTATGTGTAAATAAAATCGAAGGTTATGAGAATAAAATAAGTTAAAAATAAAGTGTAAAAACTTAAATAATTATCCTTAAATTTATCTTCATTTTGACCCTGTTTCTATAAATTTGCGAAAATGAGACAATATTTTACGGATTATTATTTTAGAAGCTATTTTGTATTTTATTGGGTTAATAACCTAAAATATGCGGGTTATTAATTGTCATTAATGGAAAAAAAATGGGAAAAAGCTCTTAAAATTGTGTCAGGAACAGAGACTAAACATTAACCCAAGGAAAACCACTATATAACCCAAGGAACGGAAATATATTAAAATAACAAATAAGGTAAAAGATCTAGGAGTTATCCTATATTAAAAACACACATGGAATGCCAAAATACACAGAATCATAGGAAAAGCCTATGCTTCAGTTTGGATCTACAATAGCTTATTTGGAAAATAATGGAGCATCAAACCCAAAATGCTAGAATGGTCATTCGACCCATTATAATCTATGCATCAGTAATCTGGTGGCCAAAAACAAAGGAGAAAACCACACAAATGAAGCTAGAGAAAGTTCAGACTTCACATTCTTTGTGAATGTGAAGCTCTTGCTTTCCAAAGAATACAGTATTTACAACAGGCAAAAATTAAACCTGAAGACATTACTAGACTTAATACATTAAGGAATTAATATGCTTCATGAGAAGCATACGATTCCTATGGTATTTCTAGTCAGAGGGGTATCACAAAAGATCCATAAATAAGTCGCAGTATGAAAGGATTGACCCGTCCTTCATATATAATAATATTAAATAATAATCTTCATTGTCATTGTATTTAATTATACTTGTTTCCTACAATCTTTTTCCCGTGTTTTCTTGTTATTTCTTCCATTAATCCGTGATTAAAATATTTCGTATTTCGTGATTAAAACTGCTCTTGGGATCCTCCCTCTCCCCACTTGTAATATAATAATAATTAATACATCATTTCTGAGACAGATCAGAGGTGGAAAAATAATTAAATACCTTCAATGTTTGCCAATTCATATTAATAAAAAAAATAAAAAAAATATGCGAAAATAAGTGATATCCTCCCAAAATACAACTCCGATGCAAAAATGTCTCCGTAGTAAAAAAAAAAAATGCAGCCGTGAAAAGGAGTGATATAAGAAAAGCTGCCCCACCAGGAAAGAATCCCCGGGGCTTCGCGCTTTGGTTTGGGAGGATTTGCTCAACTCCAAGGATGTCAACCTCGGCGTTTCGCTCCTTACTAACCCTCTAACGACGGTGTACTACAGCTATAGAAGTCGAGTGCTAGGTGGACTCCTAAGAAGGTGCAGTGCTATACAAGTTGAACCTTGAAATAGTCTGACGTCATTCTAGACAGCTTGTAGTACATACTCCTGCTAATAGATGTCGCATTCTGTCTTTCGAAATTGACTCTTGATCCTCGTCTTCTATCCCTTTTTTTTTTGCTAAATATTACAAGTACCTGGGATCAGCCCCAAATTTTTTTTCTGCGTTCCTAATTACCTATCTGACTTCTTATAATTACACAGGCCAACAAAAATTTTTATTTTTTAACTTTAATATTTGATCTTTATAGATTTTTATGTGCTGAATCTAAATCTGACCTTAGTTTTTTGTATCACCCATATTTTTTCCAGCAATATGCTTTGTATTATATAGTATAAACCCCTATCTAAACCCCAATACAGTATACGGGGGAATTAATGAAACACTATGTTACATCATAAGCATGGTTTGTATTTACAGGATCTACGAGGTTTTTGCGTAGAATGTTCTTCTCACCAGGTTTTAAAGACTTCCTCACAAGCCAGTTCTTTCTGCACCAATGTTGATCACTAGCCCTACTGTCCCATTCACACAAGAAACATGGAAATTTGGTAAAACCACCTTGCTGACCTAGGAGCATGCATGTTATTTTTAAATCACCACAAATCATCCAACCATGAGCAGAATAGCCTATTCGATTTAACACTGTTTCTAGGTTTTCATAGTTTTCTTTATAATCACAATTCTTAAATTGTGGATGATACAGCTATTTTAATATCATATTTGGATTCAGCACCGTAAAAACTATAGGAATAAGGTATTTTCAGTACAAATGTTTTTTCATCGTTGGCCTGTGTTATTATTGAAATAGACTTCATTTAATTTTCTATATTTTTACAAAATTTTAATTACAATAAAGTGATAATTTCATGAATTACCACCATGGGAAAATAATTAATTTTTGATTCTATTATAAATAACACGGTTATTCTTCATTATAAATGTATACTGTAGAGTTGTAAATTAAAACAAGTGAAATAAGACGTGAGAAATTTGTATAAAACTACTCAATAGAGCGAACATCACCTACTAGTAAAATATGAATAATATAGAAAAGATTATTTATTTTTATATGCACTATAACATCATATTTTCCACAATTTTTTTTTTTTTTTTAAACTTTATTTTTAAATTCACACCTGTCTATTAGACAACCAGTGAATGTGCTGGCTATGTACATGTCAACGTGGCATGAAAGGCATGAGAAAGAGTAATACCCAGCGGCACCTCTTCCTGTCATGATAATCGTATATAGTTAATCTAGGAGATCCCTCATCCAGCTCCTCTTCAGCCTTCTGCGGGTGTTGTCAGGCATGTTGGTTGTCGCCATATCTTGTATGAGTGTGTTAGGATGTCCGTGTAAGTTATCGTGAAATCGTTTGTAGTGGGTCCGTATGTGTTCGTTAACTGTAGCCATATTGAGGTCTGTATGTAACGTAAAGTTGCTGATGTACCAAGAGACTTTGGTGATAGTCCTAACAGTTTTTGACTGAAAAATTTGGAGTTTTTGTACGTGTGTTTTTTTGGCTGTCCCGTATATCTGTGAAGCGTAGGTCCAGATGGGCTTGAGTAAGTAAGTGTAAGTGTTCAATTTATGTCTAAGTTTCAATTTTGAACGTTTTGAAAGAAGTGAATATAACAGTTTAAGTCTTTGGTTTAGCGTTTTTTGTTTATTCTTGATGTGTGGGCCCCATGTCATTCTTCTGTCAAATGTCAGGCCAAGGTATCGAATTTTGTCTGTCTGCGGAATTACTACATTGTCGAGGTATATTGGAGGACAGGTTTCTTGTTGGAGAGTAAAAGTGATATGTTGTGGTTCGTCTTGATTAAGTCTAATTTTCCAAAGTTTGCACCAATCCTGAAGTTTTGTTAGGTGATGTAAAGTCTGTGAGGCGTGTGCTGGATTTTGATGTTTTGTTAAAATCGTTGTATCGTCTGCATACGTCGCTATCAGAGTTTCGGTGCTGTTTGGAATATCATGTGTATATATGATGTAGAGCAGCGGAGCTAGTACTGATCCCTGAGGTACTCCTGCTAAGGCCGGTCGAATGGCTGATAGTTCTGAGCCTTGGCAGACAGAGAAAAATCTTTCAGAAAGAAAGGATTGAAGAATAAGATAATAGGTAGGAGGAAGTATCGTCTTAAGTTTGAAGAGAAGCCCCTGATGCCAGACTCTATCGAACGCCTGAGCGATGTCCAGAAATACTCCTGTTGGATATAATTTTTGCTCTAGTGCCGTCGATATGTAGTCCGTCACCCTGTGTAATTGTTGAATGGTTGAATGTTGGGATCGGAATCCAAATTGATGGTCAGGTATTATGTTATTGTTCGTCAGTATGTCAAGAAGTCTTTTGTAGAGTAATTTCTCAAAAAATTTTGAACAAATCGGGAGCAGACTGATAGGTCTGTATGATGATGGAGTAGCTGTGTCTTTGTTTGGTTTATGAATCATGGTAATGTGTGAATATTTCCATTGTACTTTTTTTGTATACATTTTATATCGGAGTAACAATAGACGTAGAAATTAACGAAAAAAAAAAAAAATTAAATGCTAGAAACATTCGTTCAATTATGCGATATTGCGGTAGTTGTTTTTCAAAAGCATTCCGTCCGGGAGCCAACTAGTCACTTCAAGGTCACCGTCGTAAGGGCCCCCTATCCCCGAGGGGTCCCGACTCGCCGTCGTTAAAGGACTAAGGGACACGTTCAACTGAGGAAGGACGAACGTTAATGATTTCAACCAGATGAATATATCCTTCGGATCTTTGCGCCACAGCTTGGTAATAAAATCTGATGTGGACACGATATAAGTTTTTTGTACGTTTAATAAACTATAAATAAGAGACTTAAAAAAAAAAAAATCGAGAAGGATTAACCAAAATCTAATATGTTATTTATATTGATATAAAAGTCTCATATACCTAATTTCAGATGTTTTCCATTATATTTTAATATAATTTTTGATGGAAGTCTATTATGACCTTCAAGTTAAGTATCACTTCCGGTTTTCAAATTTTAACGAAAATCTAGAATTTTATTCCTATTAATATACAAGTCATATATATGTATATATATATACTAAATTTGAAAAGTCTTAGTATATATTTCAATACAATTTTTAATGAAAATCAATTATGACCTTCATGTAAAGTACCACTTCCATTGATTATGTTGTACTCAAAAAGGGCGGTGCACGACTATATGTTACGAAAATCCTAAATGCAAAATATTAAATATAATGCATATGAACCTTCCAGAAGAAATTAAATTAAATTCAACGTATTTGAACCTTCCGAAAGAAATTCTCTAAATGATTGTGAAAGCCACATCAAAATCGAGCAGGTACTTTTCGAATTTTGCGAGCACAAACATATGTATACTTCTTAAACTATAACAGATACGAAAAAAGAAAATTATAAATATTCTATAGGAAATTTAATATTGTTCAATTTTTTACATAAAACATTTTAAGCTGCAACCTAACCATTTTGAGATATAAACGAAAAATCGAAAAACATAACCATCTCCTCTGTTTGCCTTTGCTCTAAGATCCGGGGACTTTTAGTATGTTTACCTATTAAACATTACAAACAAAGCACTTAGGCCGTCCCACCATTTCCGTCTACTGACTTATAAATAATTATATTAAAACAGTTAAATTATATTTTTGACACCAACTTAAAAAAAATAAATATATATATTCATTTTAATCCATTTATTGTTTTATGATGATTCATAATATCCCAAATAATATCTGTAGTTTGATGTAGCTCTGTATCCTGTACTTATCCTCCTGATAAGCCGATAGCGAAGCCCATAGGTGTTCACTATCTGGATCAATGACGTCCCTAGCCCACAATGACAGATAGTAAACAGAGGCTGGCTGGCTATATCACCCCCCAGCTTATGTCCCACCGCCTTCTACCGGTCCTCTCTCACCATATTTATGCCTTAATAAAACAAATATACTGAGGTCTGTGTTGTTTGGATATTGATATTTGGTTTCCTGAGTTACTGTTTTATATCGATATAACAGCATCTTTCTATTAATATATTTATACACATAGAAACAATGAATAAATTGACCTGCGTACGTGCATATAAATAGTTAAATCCATACATATATATATATATATATATATATATATATATATATATATATATATATACTAGTATATATAATAGCATATAAATAGTTAAATCCATACATATATATATATATATATATATATATATATATATATATATATATATATATATATATATCTACTTCATTTAAAACTTCTCCACCCTCTTCTTAAAGGGTCTATTTTGTCTTTAGGAGGAGAGAAATATGAGGATAGGGTTTTTTATATTTTAAATGCAGGGTTTAATCCTAGTCTTTTCAATTCATTTCCGACTTTGGTGGATATAAAGCCGTAATATGTAATGAAGACATAATGTTTCGGGATGGACCTATCTTCCGGGGTTGTTGAATAGATATCGTTAATTGTCTTTTTTTGTACTTGTTTTTTCAAAATATGATTGATCCGTGGTTTTGTTGTACCCGTTATTTTTTGCTATGGAATATATTATTTCCATTTCTTTATTATAGTTCTTTTTATTTAATGGTATGTTCAAAAGATGGTAAATCATGCTATTAAAGGCTGCGAGTTTATGTACTATCGGTCTCCTAGCTCCATTGTTTATAACGAGAGGATGGGTTTCTGATAAATTCCAAATTCATGATGTTTGTTTTTTACTGAGATTTCTAAATCTAAAAAATTTATAGTGTATATCTAAAAAAAAAAAAAAATTGAAAAAAAAATCTATAATAATTGCCGATTAAAGATACCCCCATAACTCGGCCATTTATAAACGTAGAGGAGAAATGTAAGGTTTTTTGGATTCAGCATAACAAGGCATTAAAATAACAAAAAAGAAAAAAAACGAAAAATAAAAAAATCTCTATCTGTAGATGCTTTTGGTTTATTATTTTCAATAATAGACCTTTGGAATCGACCAAGGAAAATTTTTTTGTAACTCCCTCCCCTCAAAATTTGAGGTTTTACGTGTCAAGATACGTAGAATCTAAATATCGAATAAAAAAAAATCCGTCCGCAAAAAATTTTCTCACTCTCACGGCGAATATCTTGTGACAAGCTTCAAATTTCTATTCCTTTGGTACTTACTGCTTCATATTTTTTACTTTGAAAGAATAGATATTTTTGTGGAATAATAAACAAGTGGAATAAATAAGTGGAAATAATAAACCATTGTGTAATAATTTGCAGCGTTTTTCCAGTTCTACTGTGAATTTAATTGGGGGATGAATTTCATTTATTTCCTTTAAAAAATTATTTATTTGTCTAGTTATTTATTTGACCAGACCACAGGCATATGATGTCATCTACATACCGATACCGATACCAGTAGATGATATGTTAAGTTAGTTGAGAATTGTTTGGGTCAAGAATTTTTTGTTCTAAAATAAATCTGCCAGAAGGGGTGAGAGAGGGGAGCCCATCGGTGAGCCTTCTTCCTGTTTGAAGAATTTTCCATCAAATTGAAAATAATTATGTTTTATACAAATAGACATCAAATTGTAAATCCTCTCATCAAAATCACCAATGACTTGCAAACTGCTATGGACGAAAAAACTTATCCGTACTAATACTATATGACTTTTCCAACGGGCTTGATAGAATTCTCGTTAAATTGTTTAAATTATGCCTCCCTGAAATCTTACCACTTCTATTCTTCATTTATAATTTTTCTCTCCAAAGTTCAATATTTCCCACATCTTGGAAATAAGTCTTAGTCCATCCTACTGACAAAACTTCCAATCCTAAAGACTTTCGTCCGATTTCCATCCTGTCTAACCTTTCCAACCCCCTGGAAAGAATTCTCCAGTCTCAGATATCCAATTTCCTTCAAATATCCAATCTACACGATCCTCTGGAATCTGGTTTCCGACCCGGCTTCTTCACACAATCCGCTCTCATCAAAATCACCAATGACTTGCATACTGCTATGGACGAAAAAACTTATGGATATAAAAACTTATGCTGATATTACTTGAATTTTCCAAAGCTTTTGATTCCCTGGACAATTTTACCAAATTAAAATCAAAATCCTTCTCCATTAGCGATATTCGCTGGTTTCAATCCTTCCTTTCCGACCGGACCCAAGCAGTTTCCATTCCTAATCAACCTCTTTGATCCTTTCTTGTCCTGTCCTCAGGAGTAGTAGCCCAGGATTCAAGCATTTCACCACTCCTTTTCAATTCCTATATCAATGATCTTCCTAATTCAATTCTCCACTGATCCCACCACTTTTACGCCGATGACTTTCAAATCTACTTATCTTTTCTTCCTTCCGAATTATTAGTAACGTCTGCCAATATCCAAGAAGGATAGGACCAGTGCCTGGGAAAGTCTGAATAAATTAAGGTTAAATGCAACGAAAACTCAGACCATTCTCATAGGTTAGGTTAGGTAGGTTAGGTCAGATCCAACGTCATCTTTCCTACTTTAATCCTAAATAATCACCCCATCACGTTCACATCCTCTGTTAAAATCTTGGGTATTACTATTGACCAAACTTTGTCCTCGTAACCTCATATGGCTCGAATTTTTCGACGGTCAATAAGTACCCTCAAGTTTTACCATCGTTTCTGACATCTTCTTCCATGAACAATCCGTAAGCTCTTTGTATCCTCTTTTATTTTCTCCCACTTTGACTATAGCAGTGTGGTATATGGTGGCCTCTCGATCGTATTCGAGGACAGATTGTAGCGAATCATGAACTGTTTTTTAAGATTTGTCTTCGATTTCTCGAGGCGGTCCAACGTTTCCCACCTTTAAGGCGAGTTAAAGTGGCTCTTCTCCTCCTAATATTTCTTCGGATCTTTTCTATACCAAACCATCAACTCCCAGCATCCTTCCTACATCTACACTAGAGCCTGGAGACAGCAGATTCCCAAGGGAAAGATATTCTATTCCAGTCGAATACTCCATTATTATCTCTCTTTACTTTTCTACGTGACAACCGCTCTGTTATTGAATCACTCATTACATAGTCTGTTAAGTTCATCCGTGTATGTTCTTTTGAGGTTAACCTGTTCATTTGCTATCGACAAATTTGTTAATAATTTATTAATAACTTCATAAAACCAATCATTGATATTCATGAACCACGGCTGTAAAAAATAAAATAGTCCTGAATTTTATTTTTTAAATTAGCTTGAAAAAAATCATAAAAAATTTAAAATCGATCTACAAAAATCATTTTACTCAATAAAAATATGCAAAGAAAAACAAATGGAAAAATCCTACATAACCGTACATAAAAATACATCACTGTTAACAAAAATTAAAAAATATATATATATAGGATATGCTTAACCCATGTGTGCCTAGTGGGTCGTTGACCCAAGATACAAAATAATTCTAGCACTTCCTTTAGGAAAGTTATTTATCTGTATGAGTAATAAATGTTTTCGAAACATATCTATCTATCATTTGATCAATGCTCCAATAATTAAAAAAAATAATTTTATTTTTCATAAATTTTATTTTTTTTAATAGAAAATTGTAGGTTTCTTTTTATGTTCTTCATATTTCTCAAATATTTTTTATTGTATAAAAAGCAACCAGATCAATGAATTTTTTGTTTTGTATTGCCTACAGACTCTATTTTACATAAAAAAATACCATTGGCAGAAATTTGCATATTGTAAGTGAAAATTCATGAAAAAAGGAGGGAGGGATGGCTGGAAGTTGACTATTTGTTTAGTCAATTAGCCTGAGCTGGAAAGGCAACAGTTGCGTAACTTTATTGTTCAACGAATACGGTGTCAATCCCCTTTAAAAAAGGCCAAAAGGTTCTGTCGGGAACAAAAGTAGAAAATGGAGATAGAGCAACCATATGTTGTAAAAGAAAAGCTATCTAATCATGAAATTTTAATTCAAGATCAATATCTTGATTAGTAGTAAATTATTCTTTCAATTATCATACAAAGTTTTAACTCAATGGATTACTTCTATAGTTGAATGAAATTCAGTTTAAAAGTGAGAATTTGTTTTTAATGTTGTTTTAACTCAGGATTGCTCCACTCATATTATTTTTATATTTTTTTTTTCTACGTCATCTTCCCTTTTTTTTTTCTCTTTTCATTGTTTTTGTCAGTAAAATTATATTTAATTAGGGATTGATAAATTATTTGCCACCTATATAATTTTGTTTTATCGAAAACTAGTTTCGAATGTTATACATTCATCTTCAGTTCTAAAACACAAAATACAGTATTTTTGATTTTTTTTTGTGTTTTTAGAACTGAAGATGAATGTATAACATTCGAAACCAGTTTTCAATAAAAAAAGATTTATAGAAGTGGCAAATTATTTATCAATCCCTAATTAGATTGATCCTTCTATACCATCATGCATATGTTTAATTGAGATTATTGTAAATACTAATAGACCTTTATTAATGTAGCCTTTGGGACATTTTTTCTGTTATCTTTTTTACTTGTACATACTTATTATTCTGAAGATATATATATATATATATATATATATATATATATATATATATATATATATATATATATATATATATTTATAAACGATCAATCACAATTAATTCTAATAAAAGAAGCTCCTTGGGAACCTAAACAACTGTACATACCGACTTAAATATACGTTACTAACAATTCATCAACACATAAAGATTCTATTCATCATAAACTACACGTGACTTGAAAGGTGCTGGATTAGAAATCTCCTTGCATGATATTATTATGTTATGTTTATTTTCGCTATCGTTGTTTGCCAATTGGTATCTTTTTTTTCTTAAAATATAAATCCGCACCTGTTAACAATAAGTTGACAATAAGCAAATGGTCTTATGATATACAGAGCAATAACAAACATGTCAGGTACTAGGAAGGATTTTTTTACCCGCAACACATCTTGTCTGGCTTCATTTACATAGCTTGGTTAGTTTAAGAAGGAGATCTCGCATCCAGCATCTTTTTTCGGCTGCATCCATATCTCCTATCAGTATGTTTATATACCCCTGTAAGTTATTATAAAATCATTGATAAAGAGTCCATATATGTTCGTCGACTTTTGGAAGGTATATGTCAGTATGTAGATTTTTTTTAGTCACGTACCAATGCAATTTTGTTATGGAGTCATAATATTTTTATTTTGAAAGTTTAGAGTTTTTTAAGTGAGTATTTTCGGCTACATATGCTAGTTTTAAATAATTATGTCTATGGATTTAGTGTCTGCCTCAGTTTCATATTTGGAGATTTGGAAAAAACATAGTAATGTAGTTTGAGTCGTTTGTTAGGTGTCCATGTCATCCTTCTGCCGAAGTTAAGTCCAAGATGGAGTACGGTGTTTGAGGAATTTGGATATTTTCGAGGGTGTCCTTTTTAAATGGCTCGGCTGAATTTCTCTTGAACCGATAACGTTATAAAAAAAATGAAAAATACATTTTAATATTTTTCAGTCTAGTTTAAAATTTCGACCTGTTTTTGTAAAATAAATATAACGGGTCTCCCAGACCCAGTACAACTTTAAAATTTCAAATAGGAATCTATCCCTTCCGATACATTATTTTAATGGGTTTTTAAAACTGAAATCAATGGTGAAACCAGATTTTAAATTGGTCAATAAATTACAAAGTTATGGCACAAAGTTAAAAAAATATAAAATATTGTGAGCAACACGAATAAATGTTTTGTGGTTCACTTAGGGACGATAGTGAAATTTCTGGTAGTACAACAGGACTGCACGGCGAGCAATACCACCACTTTCAATAAAACAGTTATACATATAAACTTTTTCCTGACGGGAAAACTGGACTCTTCGGTTCATATTGACTGGTTGGTTAATACTGAATGTAAGGAAGCAGGTATTCTTGTAAAAATAGTTTATTTACAGGAATTAATTCGCTATCATAAGACCATTTGGGTAAACAATGAGAGTGAATGTAAACAGCTACGTTTCACAAAACGTACAGAAGCTAATTTCTGTTTCTTCACTACATCTTTAAAAAAAACCTTTATTATTAATTACAGTTAAAAAGGATAATAAACGCGAAGTGATCAAATTATTTCCTGTGTAACAAAAAATGTAAAAGCAATTTAAAAGTATTAATAACCAAACAAACAAAATGTATTGTTGTTTTTTAAACTTTGTGCCATAACTTTGTAATTTATAGACCAATTTAAAATCTGGTTTGACCGTTGATTTCAGTTTAAAAAAACCATTACAATAATGCATCGGAAGGCATAGGTTCCTATTTGAAATTTTAAAGTTGTACTGGGTCTGGGAGACCCGGTATATTTTTTTTACAAAAACAGGTCAAAATTTTAAACTAGGCTGAATTATATTAAACATGTATTTTTTATTTTTTTTATAACGTTATCGGTTCAAGAGAAATTCGGCCGGGCCATTTAAAAAGGACACTCTGTATACTAGAATGCAGGTATTTCTTCTAAGTGTAAATGTCATATGTTTCGATTTTTAATGATTGAGTCGAATTGGGATTTTACAAATAATTAATTGAAAAATTAATTAAATTGAGATTAATAAAAAAAAATAAATAAAAATTAATTAGATTGAGTCGAATTGGGATTTTACAAATAATTAATAGAAAAATTAATTAAAATAAATAAATTTTTTTTAATTGTTTTTATAAATATATATATATATATATATATATATATATATATATATATATATATATATTTTATATATATATATATATATATATATATATAAAAAATATAAAAAAAAAACTGCTATGTAAAACACAAGCATCGTGGTCCATAGATGGCCCTAACGAAAAAAAAATAATAAAAAATAAAAAATAAATAAATAAATAAATTGAATAAATATTTACAATATTCACACTTGGCCACGAGACCCGGAGAGAAACTCTTTCTGTTGAAAGCCATAGGAGGCGGGGTGAGAACCATTTGCCGAATTATTACCCAGGATAATTAAAGGATTTGTTGAGCAGGTTAATGATTGAGACAATCAGGATGGTTATAAAAGTTTTTTTGAAAATATTAAAGACATGGATAAATGAATGATTATAAATATTTTTTTGACGTTGGACAGCGACAACAATCGGCTGTTTACAGAGGACAAAATGAATTTAAAACTTCAGTTTATTTTTAATTTAATGCAGAATGAGTTGGAAATAATTAATTTGTCTTAAGCTCCAGCCTATTCATTATCTTTGTTTTTTCTGTCTCTGTTGCTGACGTTAAAAAAATAAATTTAAAACCGGTATTTCCGTATTATCTTCTAAATGAAATCAAAAGAAAATATTGCTGATATATAGCTTTGTTGACTAGGTAACACACAATAGACCTTTAAAATTTCTTCCTTTATTTATCGATCAGACAACGTTTCGGAATTCTATTCTCAAGTCCAAAAAATATAATTAACTAAACATTGCCAAACAGTTAATCCAAAAGAAAATCACAATGAAAACTCGGAAAGTTTAAGAACATTTAAAATAGTACAAACTGTTCCATGTTGGTTAATGATTCGGTATTGTAAATTCTTACATGCTAAATTACCAAGAGGACTTGAACCTCCACCATGCGAAAACTGTGATGCTCAAACAACAGTAAAACGCGTGTCACGAGACTTTCCAATATTCTCAACTAGAGATGAACAATTCTCTAATTGCTTTTATGATTTGAGTAGCTTTCAAAGGAATATACTTATGCAGGGATAGTGAAGTACAAAAAGTACTTAAGATTTATATCAGAAAACAAAAAAGTACTCAGTCATTGATTTTATATGAGCACTTTTCCATTTTTCAACTACTCCATTGTTATACTCGATTTGAACATTTTTTCATTTCAAATTTTTTCGATATTTTTATTCGATATTATTTATTTAAATTATTTTGAAGTCCATTGTCCTGTTATTGGAGGTGCAGTTTTTGAAAATGATGTCGGTTTTAAGATTCCGCGCTTTCATATCGATTTATTTAAACTTTTCTGGTTTCTTCGATATTGAGGCCCACTATCATGTTTTTGGAGTCACAGATGGATCAAAGAAGTTGGCACTCTTATAAAAATGTATAGTAAACATTATAATTTTATTCATCAATATATGACGATATTGTATTTCCCCCTTTCCTCTCCTCCCATATCCCCTTATTTTACGCTTCAGAACTCTATATTTGCTGGAGATTCCCCTTTTTCTGCAGATATGAATTTTAAGGAGTTCTATTTACATCTTTAGCTTTTACTAATGCTTCATAATTTAGAATTATTACCTAGGCGATGGGGCTCACCTTTCATTTTGGGTCGATCTTACCAAACTAAAACTAAAACTAAATTTCATTGTTCAAAATAGTTGTTGCCAACGCTGGGGTACTCCAGAGGGTATAAATATGGTGTTTGTAATTTGTGATAAAGATTCGTAAAACTTTTTATTTCTGTCTGTTAGGAATTTCTTAATCCTTGGCATTTTCAATTCGTCATACAGCCTCGATGTTTTCGTCCTTTGCAGTGAAGTCTCCTTTACTATTTTTCGTAACAATCGATTCTGAAATGATTGTAGGAGCTTTTCTGTCGACTTAGCAACTTGCCAAAATAATGGTACGCCATACAATAGGGTGAGGCGTAAAATAGTTTTATATATTAAAGATTTTAAGCGATACGATAGGCGTGAGGCAGAAAATAAATAATTAAGCCGGTAGGTTTTAATTGGTACAGCTTTGATTTTTTTACGAACTTGTGCCGAAAACCTTAAATGTCTGTCAAACGTTACTTTTAGATAATTTTTTTTATGAAATTATTTATTTTAAACTGTGATGGGAGTTTCTTCTTCCCTTTCTGGAACGAAAATATTATTGTATTGTAAGATTGAAGTATATGACAAATTGGAATAATAGAAAATGTCGATGATGGGAATAAGACCTCGAAATGACATGTGTGAGTGAAAAATAAGTTATGTAAAGGAAGTCCCGCTTTACTAATAAATATTGAAATTCCTGAAGATTTCCCTCAAAATTAAAAATAAATGAAAAACTTACATCTGTCAACAATTTTGAAGGATAATTTAGGTGATGAAGAAAAAGCGAATAAAAAAGATTTGAATTTTTAAAAATAGTAAGATAAGCGAGATAATGATAATTTGAAGACAGTAAGATAATAGTTTTGCCAACGATCCTGTAGGGTAGATACAACAGAATACAAAATAATGATAAATAAATAAATAAAAGTTATTGTACCTATAAGAATGAAAAAGTGTTAAGATTACGGACACACTTGTATTCTTAGGTAATGGTGTATTGATTTTTAAATACTGGGAAATTGCTTATTACTAAAAGTGCGGAACTAATAAACGTTTAACTATACAAGGTCACTTAAACATTTTTTTCCTGGACCACTACAACCCCTGCAGGGCCTTGGTTTAACTACTTACAAGGGAGGCGCACAATGTGTAAAATGTGTCCGTCACCGATTTTGATAAAAAATGTTTTGGTGATTCTACATTAAGAAGAAGTTTACCATATCTTACTTTTTGTCGTTGGCCCTAGGAGCTGAGAAAAAATAAATAAAACATATTGAAACTGCTTTAAATAAATCTCGAGTTTGAAAAATGATATGACTATGATTTTCAGGGTATATTAAAGGAAAAATATAAACGTTAAAAAATAATTGATTTTTGGTCAAATAAATTTAAAAAGGTGTTTGAATTATTAAGTAAACTAACCTTATGATCGTAGATTTTGATTTAACACACCAAAAACCTTAGTATCGAAAATATCAACAGAAAAAAAAAACAATACATTTTAGTCCCGAGAGTGCTTTAAATATTTAAAGCCACAATATTACGTTTTGGTTTGAAGTTCTGTATCTCGTTTTCAGTATATCCGATATTGAGGTTGTTGAACACGTTGGAAAGAAGGAAGTTTCTTCTTTCCATACATACAAGCAACTATTACACTATCTCAGAAGTTCTGTGTAAAAAAATATGAATAACAACTAAACATAAAATTGAGTTCTAAAACACATAAGAACACCACGATTAAAGCAAATCGCGTAGCTTAAAAACATTTGCCAATGCCTCAAATTTGGTTTGAATCGTTCAAAGGGTTCCTGATTTGAAGATCCTGGGCAAAATGTTAGGTAAAAAAAATTATATTTTTAGATTCACCCGAAAATTTGAAAATAGGGTTTTCTTAAAGTAATAAAATCAAATGTTGCATTGGTTTTGAATAAAAAAAATCAAATATGTTGTCGGATCGATACATAACGGAAGAAGCTTAAAAGGTTTATTGTTTTCTCTGCAATTCAGCATTTTGAAAATATTGCCTTTTATTTGATTAAAATCCGGTCTCAATAGAATAAATTTTCTGAAAAAAAAAAATGCTCTATATTGGATTAAATCCTTGCCTAAAAAAAAAGGCTGCTTATATTGGAGTAGTAATTAGCAGCTGGTTTTAATAAGGAGAGAAGCTAAAGGAGCTCCTTCAAAGGATTCCAACGAGATTGCCTTCTAGGAAAATGGAATAATAGATAAAGAAGGCATCAACCGAGCCTATCCAATATTCCTATATCATCTACGTTTTTATTTGATGTTCAAAGGATTATGATTCCCGCTACAAATATTGTTCTGAAATAAAAAATCTGTTTTAATTTAGCCCGAGAAACAATTAAATCTTTAATTAGGAATTGATAAATTATTTGCCACTTCCATAAATTTGTTTTTATTGAAAACTAGTTTCAAATATTATACTTTCATCTTCAGTTCTAAAAACACACAAAAATCAGCAATACAAAATACAGTTTGGTATTAGTATATATATTAAACTAAATGTCGTCAAAATACACAAACTTATACATATTAAATTAAATGTAATATGAATTAGTAAAATAAAACAATTATGAAATTAACTAAGACAAGAGATAAAATGTATGTTGCTATTCCTAAAGACAAAATAGATCCTTTCCAAAAAAGCGGAGTGTACGAACTAAATTGTAATGATTGTGCAGCCAAATTCACGGGGAAAACTGGAAGATCACTAAATCAGAGATTAAAGGAACATATACGTGCACATAATAATAAGACAGAGAATTCCAACTTTGCAATTCATTTAAATGAAAATAATCATAAATTCATCAAAGACTCAGGAGTTAAATTAATACATCACGTTGAAAACAGCCTCAAATTAAATATATATGAAGCACTTGAAATAATAAAATCCTTCAAATGCAATCCAGAGTTTTGCTTAAATGGCCAAATAAATATCTCCAATAGTCCAATCTTAAATTTATTCCCATCTATAACAGAAAAAACAATTACTCACCGGCATTACTGGAAAAACACTGACCCTTAAACCGTTAACCTAATAGCATCCTACCTACCTTTCGTTCATTGTTAGTTCAATGCGAGAAGAAACCAGTACAAACTTTTCTGTTTGATATAATCCATTTTAACCTTGGTGAGTACCAACATGTATTTGATTTCTTGTCTTAATTAAATTCATAATTTATAAATGTTTTATAATACTGATTTATATTAATCTAATTCAATATGTATAATAATAGCAAACTATATTTTTAATTGCTTATTTTTGAATTTTTTGTGTGTTTTTAGAACTGAGGATGAATGTATAACATTCGAAACTAGTTTTCAATAAAACAAATTTATAGAAGTGGCAAATAATTTATCAATCCCTAATTATGTTGAGTTTATTGCTCTTAGCTAATTGCTTTAGGATATCGTGGCAATTCCAAACTAGCTTTGATGTAATTGTATTCTAATTAGATTGATCCTTCTCTACCATCATGCGGACGTCAAAGGCTTTCCTAGCAAATATTACACATTTAATATTACAGTAATGATGAGTAGATATGTAATGATTAAAGCATGTATAAAATACAATTCGTACTTATTGTGTGAAATTCAGTTATATGGATACGATTAACTGTTGAGCTCGTATAGGCTATTTATAAAACACTCTGAGGATGGGAGAAAATCCCGAAACGTTGGTGGAGAAATGTAAGAGTAATGAATAAAGTAATATTTGTTATATAGCAGAAGAATTAATTTCGCTGATACTAAGCGAAAATAAGTTGTAAAGAAACTTTAAAAAAGAAATAATATATTTTTCTCATATCATTAATCTACGATTTCTTAAGGATTAAAACACTTTGACATAGACAATCCACTTTTGAAATTAATCATACCACATATCCTAAGATATAGCCTCAAATTTAATATATGTGAAGCACTTGAAATAATGAAATACTTCAAATCCAATCCATATTTTTGCTTAAATGACCAAATAAATATCTCCAAAGTGTTAATTAATATTTTTATGAAAAAAAATTGAAATGAATCATCATTGATACTTATACTCTTAAGTATAGCTTGTATTTGTTTGCCAAAGCAGCTTTGGAAAGCAAGGACTTTTGGTTAGTTCGTTTCTCGTTATCTTAATCGGATTGGAGAGTGATTGGTTGGTCTGGTTAACGATTACTTCAAAGTTCGTCTTGGTGTCTTTGCTATTATACCTCCTTCATTGAACTAAGTAGGAGTGGCCAGAATCCGGGTAACTTAACTTAACTAGAACCAAGAAAATTTTATACGTTTTAGAAAACTATATTTATATTAATGTTTTTATATCATTGATATGTTTGGAAAAAAAAAATTAATTTTGGGTAATATTTTAAAAAGTAATTTTCTTCCACTAATTTTCTGCTTTATTTAAAAACTTTTATCACCTTTATCAGATTAATACAAGTAAGACGGAAAAAAATTATGGGTATTAAGAAATGACAAAAAAGATTGATGATAATTATGATATTAGGGAATATAAAATGATAATTATTATATTAGGGAATAATGTATAAGAATGTTGTCTTGAAGATCGAAAAATTCTCCGAAACGTCGGAAAATATATAAACAAATATGTGATAAAAGTTTTTAAATAAAACAGAAAATTAGAGAAAGAAAATACTTCATAAAACACTATCCAAAATTATATTTAAGTTGATGATAAAAGATTGGTCTTCATGAACTGCAATTTATCTGATTTTGTCAATGTCTACTGCTAATTCTATATATTTTACTTTTTCTGTATCATATTTTAAATTAAAAAAAGCGACTTTATTCGCAAATAAACACTTTTTTATAATCTCGAAAATTTTGATCATTTAAAAATATTTATGAATGTTTTTTTTTTTTTGTTTTTTTGTAGCTTCTATGGTTTATTATTGTTTGGAGTTGTGCTTTCAACAGGTTCTGCCCCTTCATAAAAACGGCCAACAGTCCTGTGACGGGGTTCGGTAATGCGGTATTGTGTTTGCAGCTATCGAAGGCGCAAATGATTGAGTTATGTTTTCTAACATTTTTATGTACGTACATTTGGATATGGATTGGGAATATTTCGTCACCACCACGTTTATGTAACGATGGTAAAATAACGTATTTTTCGAATTTCTTAGTTTTATTAATTTATTAGGAACATATTTGCGATATAAAATCTTGCAACAAAAACCTAGCGCTCGGAGAAGTAAAAAAGCCGCAGAGATAAAAACGTTATTCGCAATGGAGAGACTTAATGTAAAACGTAAAGTTATTTTTTTGAAAAGTAACTATATTTACATTCGTTATTTAAATTTGGCTGCGACCACATATTTAATCTCTATCTATATCCACATCTTGGAACTTCAGTACCGATGATTAGCATACTGTTGACTAAAATTTAAAAAAAACAATACAATGGCTTATATAATTTACAAATAGCTATATCGTTGTTGCCATGGTAAACTTACAAATATGAAAATCACAACTTTTCAGGAGTGTAAAAAATCTGTTACATTCTTCTGTGTATAAGAGCCGATTTCTATTATTTAAAATTTTTTTGTTGATGTTGTATTTCTTTTATCTCCTAGTTTCATGTTTAATTATTATTTTATCGTTATAATAATAAGCATATTCGTTACTTTAATATGGAAGCTTCAGGCTTTTAGACGTTTTTTGTAAAAATTTAACTTTAATTTCAGCAAATATCAAATGCCTTACCAAATTCGTAACTTTACTACAAGCTGTATCAACCGAAATAATATTGAAAAATAACCAAAAAACCAAAAATCTACTTTTTCACATTGGTAAGTTTAACATGGGAACGATGATATATATATATATATATATATATATATATATATATATATATATATATATATATATTTAAAAAAATTATTTATTTTAGTTAATATTAAATTAAATTTTTACAAAATTGCTTCATTAGTCTCGGAGAAAAGCCGCGGACGGCGGACGTTTGTCATACGGAATAATTTTATTCGACCTACCTACCAACTCCCAGAAACTGCTTGCTACGCTGACGATAGAACAGTACACTACGACCCCAGACTGGCCTCATTTACAAAATCAGCTATTATATTTACAAAATTGGTACTCGCTTTGGAAGTGTGGTTTAATCATGACTAATCAGAACATATAGCGTCCACATTTCAACGAGACACGAGCCCACCAGTTTATATAGGCCACCACTAAAATCCTCAGACGGACATTATACGTTTCGTTGGACTAATATTCCACCGAAGGATGACCTGGAGCCCACACGTAGAAATGAAAGAAAGACTTTCTTTAACTTAATCATTTGCGCCTTCGATAGCTACAAACACAATACCGCATTACCGAACCACATCTCAGGACTGTTGCCATTTTTTATGAAGGGGCAGAACTTGCAAAATATAGTTTGGTACTATTATACATCTTAAATTAGATAATATAAATAAGTATTATAAAAGATTTATGAATTATGAATTTAATTAAGACAAGAAATCAAATACATGTTGGTACCCAGCAAGGTTACTGAACGAATGAAATTACTGTAATCTCTATTTTCAAAATCGTCAAAACTGAAAATTAGGCAGAAACTAAATATATACTCATACCTACTTAAACCCATTTAGACTTACGCCTCACGGATTTACGTTTCAGTAAAAAAGACTCACAACAGCTGCAATATTATCATTCCAAAATTTTAAGAATGATAACAGAAGTTCCTTGGTACGTAAACAACAAAACTCTACAATACGTACTAACAACAAACCAACAATCGACCAACACATACGTACTCCTTACTCTCGTTTTCATAATAACCTTCTCGGACATCACATGAGACTGTTAGATGATATGGCTGCGTTTGACATGACCATTAGGAGAAGGCTAAAAAGAAGCTGGATGAAAGATCTCGTTTCCTGAATTAAGGGATTGATTCTGACATTTGTATTACTGTCACTCTTATGTTGGACAGGTGCGAATATAGAGGTGAAAGAGAGAAAAAAAGTTTTAATGAAGAAATAAATAAGAGCTTGGTGTGGGTATAGTTGACCGCTGAGGCAATTTAAGGAGAAGTTGGTGGGTGAGGTCAATGTAGAAGAACATACCAATAAGTGGAACTCATTGACCGCACCTCCCCTCTCTCCTATCCACCAACTTCTCCAACCTTAAATAAAAAAACTTCTTTATGGCTTTATAACTTCTTAATGTTACTGATGTACCATGGGGCTTTGGTTAGAGTCTTAAAAATTTTTCAGTGGAAAATTTGTAGTTTTTGTATATGTGTCTTTTAGACTGTCCCGTATATCTGTGAAGCGTAGATCCAGATGTGCTTATGTAAGTAAGTTTAAGTGTTCAATTTATGTCTAAGTTTAAATTTTGAGTGTCCTGAAAGAAGGGAGTATAATATTTTTAGTCTTTGGTTTAGTGTTTTTTGCTTTTTCTTGATGTCTGGGTCCCATGTCGTTCTTCTGTCTGATGTCAGACCAAGGTATCGAATTTTGTCTGTTTGCGGAATAAGTACAATGTCGTAGTATATTGGAGGGCAGACTTCTTGTCGAAGAGCAAAAGTGATATGTTGGGATTTGTCTTGTTTAAGTCGAATTTTCCAAAGTTTGCACCATTCATGAAGTTTTGTTAGATGATATTATAAAGTCTGTGAGGCGTGTGCTGAGTTTTAATGTTTTGTTAAAGTTGTTTTATCGTCTACATACATCGCTGTCAGAGTTTCGGAGCTGATTCAAATATGGTGTGTGTATTCCACTACATGTTCTACACAATATAATTCTACCTAAGATAAATGAAAACGTTTCTGTATAAAGGTATTTATTTATAAAATAATTATCACTAAATAGAAATTTGCTGAATAAGTACCGTTGATACTACAAGAAACATTTTCCTGACTGGTTCGGCTCTGATAAATATGCCGAGAAATCCAGAGGACGAAGGGGGAGGTGTAGAATATCACGGTAGATAAAGTGAAGCATTTTTTTCTATCTCCTTCCTCCCCCCCCCCTCCTTCCCTACTCCTCCCTCCCCCCCCTCCTTCCCAACTCCTCCCAGCTCGTTATAGAATAAAACATATCTTCAACTCCCTATCGTCCCCTTTTAAAACCACGAACCGTTTTCTGGTCTCTGGAAAATATTCAACAGATGACGAATAACTACACAAGTTGTGGTATAGAACAGCATGATTTTAGTATAATTCAGAATGCTTTCTCCTTTGGCTTTCGTTCACTTGAAAGAAGTGTGCCACAATAATAAAACATATTCCTTTTTGATTGGAAAACTTCAAGTGATGTATATTTCTTTGAGAAAAAATGTCAGGTTTTAGCTTAAAAATTTACCGTAGTAAAAAATTCTCTTCTGTCAGACAGATGCGAATATATTGTTAAAATATTTTTAAAAAAATATTTTAGTTTAGCTATTATAAGTTTACTGGTCAAACATATTGATTTCCTTCAAAAATTGATCAGAGAGTAACTTTATAAACACTGCCTTGATAAAGATAATACATTTTTTTAATATTATTATTCTTATGCCACTTAGGAGCAAAAAGTATCATTATTTTTCTTCTTTGTAAATAATTTAAAACAACATTATTTATCAGCTGACATTCGCATGATGGTATAGAAGGATCAATCTAATTAGGGATTGATAAATTATTTGCCACTTCTATAATTTTGTTTTATTGAAAACTAGTTTAATGTTATACATTTATCTTCAGTTCTAAAAACACACAAAAATTAAAAAATAAGCAATTAAAAATATAGTTTGGTATTATTATACATATTAAATTAGATGTAATATAAGTCAGTATTACAAAACATTTATGAATTATGAATTTAATTAAGACAAGAAATACATGTTGGTACTCATCAAGTAATAAATAAATAATTGGATTTAAATCTTAGTGTGTACCAACTTGTATTTGATTTCTTGTCTTAATTAAATTCATAACTCATAAATGTTTTATATAAATCAGTTTATATTACATCTAATTTAATATTACCAAACTATATTTTGAATTGCTTATTTTTGAATTTTCTGTGTGTTTTTAGAACTGAAGATGAATCTATAACATTCGAAACTAGTTTTTAATACAAACAAAATTATAGAAGTGGCAAATAATTTATCAATCCCTAATTAGTATTGATCCTTCTATACCATCATGTGGATGTCAACATAAAGAAATGGCGGCAGGATTTATTAGGCAACGACATATGACCTTATGTTGAAATAAAGTCGGTTTTATAATAAAATTTAATTGACTGTTTATTATTTTTTTTTCTTAATCAAAAATGTTTCTTTATTATACAAAAAATCGATAGGAGCTTATACTGTTATTCAAAGTAAAAACAGTGTAATTTTTCACTTATGATTCTTGATTAAATTATCAAAAAACTAAGACTAACTTTTTTTTTTTTAAAACAAAAGGTAAGTTATCAATGTTCAATCCGTGAATTGAGGGACAGCGATAAACATAAATAGGGAAACTCCAAACACATCTCCTTTAAAATACCAATTTTGGTGTTGTGGTACTCTATCTTCTAACCGAACGATATATTGACCATGCATATTACAGCGTCATACAGCAGTACATTTACTAAAAAAAAAATCATCATCTATATCACAGGAATATTTATACCAGATATATTAATGCTATAACTACGTTTTGATGTACATTTTCTTTAATATATACATTTATCCACTGACACTTACTTAACTTGAGCCCATTTGGAACTACGCTTCACAGATATACGGAATAGCCAAAAAGACACTCATACGTAAACTACAAAATTTTTAGTCTAAAACGTTTTAGGACTATGACCAAAGCACCATGCTACATTAGCAATATTACTCTATATATAGACCTTCATATGACAACAGTTAACGAACACATACGGACCCATTACAAACGATTTCACGATAACTTACACGGACATCCTAACACACTTCTACAGGACATGGCTACAACTAACATGCCTGACAAAAATCGCAGAAGGTTGAAAAGGAACTGGATGAGGGATCTTCGATAGCCTAACTATATACAGGAATCAAGGCGGGAAGATGTGCCGCTGGGTACTACTCTCTATAATGCCTAACATGCCACAATACCCAATTTTCAAAACTCAACTCGTCAATAATTTTGACCGATATGAATACAAATATAAAGATAAAGAAAAGTTTTTTTTTTCTACAAGAAATAGATAATAAATAATCACGTTAGGAAGAATTCTAATAATTCTAAAAAATAAAATAAGCACCGCAAACTGTGGCAATTTTAGGACAGTAGGGATTTTAAAATATAAATATTTACGCGGGGTTATTGTTATCGCCTTTTGTAATCCACTGTAGATATTTTAAAAAACTGTAGTAACTGTTACCTTATTGGCAATAGTTAAAAAATTAGCTCTTGTTTAGGAGTTTACTTAAACGTTTGTAAAACCTCCATCGCTCAGAGTTCAGTTATTATCAGGAAATATCATGCAGATAGTTAAACAATTTGTAAAAAAAGATACAAAAATACATCGTAATCATGCATCCTGTTCTTACAATCTACGTAAGTTTTAACGAGCGTCAGGCGCGCAAGCGGTGTCAAAGATTCAAATAATGGGCGTATTATGGAAGAAAACGTTACATTCTATAAATTTTACTTTTAATATTTTTCTCTCAGACTAACTGTTTTCCCGTAAAATTAGCTAACATGTCTGTCCTAATGTAACTCTTGATGGTGGGGTAACATTAGAACAGAAAAAATCTCCTCCCTGTTAAAGATATCTGAAGAATCAGAATTTCGTAAGGTACCTGAAGGTTATAGCTTCCATTTCGCTTTGGTCTATATTTAAAAACATTTCTGATTAGAACGATAATGAAAAAAAAAAAAAAAAATCTGTAAAATATGTCCTAATGTTACCTCGGCTTATGGTATCTTATCTATAAATCTATAAGTATCTATAAATCAATGTTATTGAATGCTCGTAAAGAACTAAGCCTCGAAATGAATACGAATAAAACAAAATATATTGTCTGTAGTAAAAATATATTGTTAGTTTTAGTAAAGATGATGATTTTGGTTATATAGATATAATAGAGAACATAAAGTGGAATTTAAGTATTTGGGTTCTACAAGAACAGGGAAAAATGAAATTCAAGAGGAAATAAAGGCGAGAAATGCTTGCTATTTCTCAGTTGCACAATTAATGTAATGCTCGACTTTACATGACTGTAAAATCTTTATTTTTGAAGCTAGATTTTTCCTCTTTTTTATTTATTTTTTTAAATGTTCCTTAGACAATTATATTTAAATATTAATTTGTACGCAGATACCCTTGCCCCAAGGGGTAAGTTCGTACAGATATTTGAAAGACTCATTATTCAAACAGTAGTGATTGTGGTAAAAATGTAAAATAGTTCGTTTCCAGATGATTATCATACTTATATAATCACCGAAAATAATTGTTTGAGAATCGTAATTAAATAAATGTTTTGAAAAAAAAAGAAGTCAATGGGCTAGTTCGAAGCTGCCCCGGCAAAGCATGATAATAGGGGTAAGTTTAGACCACACTTGCCCCCACTACAGAGGTCTGGTATTACCCCTATAATCATGTCTTGCGAGGGTCCTAAAAAACTAATGCTAAAAAATGAGGAGACTGTCGAGGATAAATGTAAATCACAATGTATTTTGAAGAACGTAGTAATTAAAAAAAAAAATGTCTAATGGTGGATAAACATCTATACAGCTGCACAGCAGAAGTTGAAAGATCCAACTTAATCAACAGGTTGGCATTGATATCTTTACAATTCGTTATACTTCATCTCAGCGAACTCTCGTGGCTGATTTGTGATACGTCAGTGTTTAGGCTTCATCCTCCCAAAAGGGCAGTTCTTACAAGTTAAGAATTTGGATTTAACTAGTTACGTAATTATACTCTTCACGGGAGCGAATACAGGATTCTTACTATCTTCATATTATGTTTATGATTAAGTGTATACACGTACGGTTCTTTTAGACGTTTGACGCGGGTTTGATCGGTGGATTTCTAGCCACTTGTCTCCGAAAGGGTTCTGATTAGATCCGCTTATATTAATAATGGTTGTTGTGAATTTGAAAAGTCAATGCTATAAAAAATGATTAGGGCAAATGCATAAAATTATTAGTGCTGAAGTATATTACGGGCATAAAATTTTTATCACCAGAACTGTTGTCATTGACTGTTCAGAGCGATCTTAAGGCTAAGTCAAGAAGGTAAAGGGTAGTAACTGAATTTATGACCATCTTGTCCAGAGACTTTCAATAGAGTAATAAAACCGACAGCTGCTATTAAATTACAAGAATGAGGAAGAACACTAAAAAAAAAAACCAACTGAGAAGCTCTTTTACAATATTTATTCATTAATCGGCTTGGCAGCACATGAAGGCTCAAATCGTAAAATGTGCAACTTTTAAATGAAGAAAAAAAAAACTGGTACGCGCATCACTCAAATTTTATTACATCCGTATTTGAAATAAATTTCGAAAGTTTACATTTTGTTTCCATGGAAATTCCATTTAGTTGCTATGGCAACATTTATCTATATCTATAAAAGCATCCGTATCTCCATTACAAGGGTTTGTTATTCAAAATAATTCAACAAAACACTTAAATTAATTGCGCAATAGGAAAACTGAATAGAAATGCGAGATAGCGTCTGTTTTTCTATATAATTTTATTTTTTCAGGGTGAGTATATATAAAGATGTCAGAGGATATGGGCAGTGATCTCTGATCCAGGAGGCTGGGCTGATATTTGTATGCTCTTGGGAGGTCGGACGTCATCCTACTTCCGATATTGCCTCCCCTCCCCTCCGCTACATCCGGCTTTAGCTGCGGATATTAGCCTATCTCTACGGTATCGCCATCTCTTCTCGGCCATTGAAATTATTATGCTTCACAACTACTAAAATGCATAAATACGATCTAAAATTTTAAATATTTTAGGATCAATGAAAATACTACGGTTGTGGAATCTTGTCCCAAAGACGGTTTTAATCACTAGGAAAAATACAAAACATAATATTTATTTGTTTAGCTTTAATTTATTAATTCATTATTTATTTATATAAATTACCCACAATAAAGTTGTATTAAGGTATTCTCTATATTCACTAACAGATGTTCATAAATATATTATTGATATAACTCATACATTGGCAAGGGGCAGGCTATTCAGTACCCGCAATACCTAAGAGTTGTGATGGTTTAAACGCATCTACAGCCAACCATTCGTGGTCTTACATGTAGGACTACTCGATAGACTATGAATGGGGTTGTAGGATTACATTTAGCTTGTAGGATGTTTGTAGGCTTCTCCGATAGTCCTATAAGCATTCCTCCCTCATACCATCCTACCGCGTTGTATCGTGAGTGGGGTTATCGTCCTACAAACTCCACTTGTTTACTACTACATCATTAATTGTATTTATATATAATACAAATATTTGTATTTGTAATTTTTATCAATGTTTGTATACTATTAGTCAGTGTTGCCAGATTGGGATATTTCTCACTAGATTTAAGTTTTTTGGGGGGTTTTATTATCGTTAGAAAGGTTTAGATTTTTTAGTGTATTTACTGCTATATGAGTTCAAAATTTTTTTCTAATTACAAACTAAAAATTAGAATGATTAGAAAAAAAAATTGGTTTCAGAAAACATCTTTAGTTTTTTTCTTTTGCTTTATTTTACACGTATTACCCAAACATGCAGTGTAATAAGCTAATGAAAATATGTTCTCCTGTCCCAAATCCCTTATTATTACGTAACTGTGATGCTATATTAAATCTGAAAGCGACACTTTTAAACTAATAATTTTGGATCCCAATTTTGTAAATGAAATACTCATCTCTAATTTATCTTGTACTCACAAAGCTCTTTAAATATACCAGGCGCAGTAAAAGACTATCCACCCAACCAATATCTCTATCATATCTTTATAGCTATGATGAAGATATTAGTCTTATGGCTATGAAATAAGACAAAAAACTTCACCTGAATTGAAGAGCCCAGTGGAAGAACATGATATGAGATATTTCAGGAAAAATTGGGATTTTTGCTCAGAAGAATATTTTAAATAACACTTTTTACGTAACAGCATTTTTATTTTTTCAAAACCTTAATTTTAGGTATTTTTCATTAGTTGAAATTCGAGTGATCCAGTCTAAAATAGGTATACAATATCATTTTTTTTTTCTCTCTTGAAATATTAATTTGACCATGTCTATCTACAGTATGTCGACAATCAGCAAATGAGCTAAAAATATAGGAACCAATAAAAAGTGAGGTATGAGGAAGGATGGCACGGTACAGTACCTCTTTCTTGGCTTTAATCTCTCACCTTTGATAGTTAAGAAAGGAGATCTCTCATCCAGCACCTTTTTAGTCTCCTCCTCGTAGTCATGTGGATGTCGGCCGTAGCTCTCTAATAAGTATATTGATATGCCCGTGTAAGTTATTATAAAATCGTTGATAAAGAATCCTTACATGTTCATCGACTACACAGGCCAACAAAAAAAATTTTTTTTTGAAAACTTTATTAACTTTAATAGTTGATCTTTGTAGATTTTTATGTACTGAATCTAAATCTGGCTTTAGTTTTTTTTTTGTATCACCCATAGTTTTCCAGCAATATCCTTTGCATTATATAGTATAAACCCCTACAGTGTAGCTATATTAGTTCAATATAGACGGGCCCATGTGTCCCACCTTTACGGCGAGTTAAAGTTGCTCTTCTCCTTCAACCGTAGACAATATTTTCTCGAATCTTTCCTATACCAAACTATCACCAACCAACACCCTTCCTGCATCTACAGCCTCCTACAATTCAAATCCTCGGTCCACGCACAGGAAACAAAATCGCGCATTCCTTCATCGCCCGCTCCTCTATCCTCTGGAGTTCCTTTCCTTCTAATATCCGCCATGCTTTTTCTTTATCCTCATTCAAATCCCTCCTTTACGAACACCTTCTTTTTTTCCAAAATCATGCTCTCTAACTACGAAATTTAAATTTTAGATTAAACCTCAGAACATCAGAACTAAATAATTGTTTTTAATCACTTGCTTCAACTTTGATAATCAGCCCATTATTTTTATATTTTTCATTTTATCTTTATTTATTTTTTGTTCACATTAATTACACAGTCCAACAAAAAAAAAAAAATTTGAAAACTTTTTTAACTTTAATAGTTGATCTTTATAGATTGTTATGTACTGAATCTAAATCTGGCCTTATTTTTTTTTTGTATCACCCATAGTTTTCCAGCAATATGCTTTGTATTATATAGTATAAATCCTTATCTAAGCCCCTATACGGTATACGGGGGAATTAATGAAACACTATGTTACATCATAAGCATGGTTATAGTCCCTAACCAAGTCGTAACGCTCGATTTGAGTAAACAGTTTAGGCTCTCCATTTTCTGTGAAACATTGGAATTCTTCATCATCTTGTTCATCTAACTCCGATTGCACTGGCCAACGATGAAAAAAGATTTTGTACTGAAAATACCTGATTCCTATAAATATTAGGGTGCTGAATCCAAATATGATATCAAAAAAGCTGTATCACCCACAATTTCTTCACATTTTATAGTTAAATTTATTAAATTAAGCTATTTTTAAAGAATTAAACAGCTTTAATAGTTAAATTGTGGGTGATACAGCTTTTTTAATAGCATATTTGGATTCAGCAGCCTAAAAACTATTGGAATAAGGTATTTTCAGTACAAAAGTTTTTTCATCGTTGGCCTGTGCTATTGATAAATGTAAGTCAATATGTTGGGTTTTGTTAGTCAAGTACCAAGGTGCGTTTGTAATGAATCATAATATTTTGGATTGGAAAGTTTGGAGTTTTATTAAGTGGATCTTTTTGGCTATACCAAATATCAGTGAGCAGTATGTCCATATGGTTTTTAGTAAGTATGAGTATCTATTTAGTTTCATTACTAAAAGGTTTGGGAAAACTTAGTAAAGAAGTTTGAGTCGTTTGTTAAGGATCTGTCGTTTCATTTTAACATGCGGGTTCCATGTCATCCTTCTGTCGAAGGTAAGTCCAACGTAGAGTACGGTATCCGTCAGAGGAATTAGGTTATTTTCTATATAAATTTTTCATGATTGAGCCGAATTTTCCATAGTTTGTACAAATTGTATAAAATCATTAAATACAATTTTTCTCAGATTCAAATTTTTGTGACATAGCGTATCATTCCTTTAGATCTTCTATTATCTAAAAGTTTAAATTACATTAACGGAATTTGTGAGTATTTAATTAACGTGTACAAGTAGTATTAGTTTCTGTTAAACCAACATTAGGGTATATAGATGTGTATAATATATGGAGGAAATTAAAGTAGTAATGGTTGGGTTTTAATACGGTGTTAGCGCCCTATAAACTGTTTAATTACGTAGATAAAAGTTTTACACATCTCGATATCTTGATGGAAAGTCTTAATTAATTCGTGGTATACGAATATTTACCCTGTTTATCAGAGCATCGTTTGATATATTATGAGGGTCATGGAATCATTTAATTAAAGTGATTAAATAGTATTAAAGAATATAAATTATACAATTGTTGGCAATTGGAGCAGTAATGGCGTTTGGCAGTAATCAGCGAATGCTCTCTGTCAATTAGAGTTGGGCAGTCGGGATTGATTGGACATTGTAGTTTCAGCATTCACTCTGATCCTTTCCCCCCTCCTCACTCCTTCCCCCACCATTTCTATGGAGGATCCAAATCAATCCTTTATTGCCAAACCATAGCAAATAGGGATTTCTCAAATATAATCTCTTGTGTTAAATATTTTATTTTAATAACTATCCTAACTAAATCGAATTGATAAAAAACAGGATAAAATTCTAAAATTATTAATAATTGAACTTTTGGCCAGTTTAGTTATAAAAATTTAGTTTTTTAACATCAAAGTTTAAAAAAATTCGTTTCATTTCTGACATTAAAGTCTCCATTTGAGTCCTTATTCAACACTGATGCAAACGATGCATATATCGTTGTTTACTTTGACTAATCCTTTATTTAATTATTTATACCAACTGTCTCAACCTTTCAATCCATTTTATAAAATACACTCATAATGCTGGAAGAAAAAAATTATGATTTTTGTTCTTCTGAGGCACTACTGGAAAAAAGGATTAAGTGCGAAGGCAGCTGCTGAGGAAACTTGTGCAGTGGAAGGTGAAAATGCGGTGATTCGTAATACAGTAGCGTTTTGGTTCAGGCGTTTCAATTCTTACCTTCAAGGTAATACTTTGTGTTCGGTGGAATTATGAGGATATTTTGCACTTTGATCTGGTTCAAGATGGCAGGGCTATTGACGTTTAGCTTTACTGTGAACTATTCGAAAGAGCATATAGAGTTTTAAAAGAGGGGCCCCTGCTTTGGTGAATCATATTAAAGTGATGTTTTTGCAAGACAATCAAAGAAAGATTCTCAGAAATGGAGGGGCATCTTACCCCACCCTCCTTAAAGCCCTGACATTGCACTGTTTGGTTATGGTTAATGGCTCATTTTTTGAAAGACTTCAAAAACAACCGGTAAGTAAAACCAGGATGTGAGGAGTTTTCGCCTTGAAAACAAAGGACAACCAAATTCAATTTCTGGTAGAACAATGGGTTAAAATAATTAGCAGTGATGGCCAGTATTTCAAAGAATAATTTTAATGTGTAGATTTTAAACTGAAATTTAAATAAAACTTATGCTATGCACAAAGACTTTTATAACAACCTAGTAGAATGTTACATCAGGAGAATATGAGAAGAAAAAATGTGGTCTCTAGGAGACCTGATACATTCTTCTTGAAAGTGAATGCAACCCTTTCGGTTAGATAATGACAGAAGAGCAAATGCCATTAGTAATATTGAGAGTGTTATTAATAAAGAGACGATCCGCCATGTTGTCCTTTTAACGACGCTTGACCAACTGAGCAGAAAACATGTGATTTCGATATTTATGACATCACACATGTGATATTAAGAAATTATCTTCTTTTATAAACAAATTAACTACTATGCACAGGAGAAGAGAAAAACAAAAACTTATTAAATTTAATGAAGGACAAAATTAGTCATGAAACCATGTGTATAACCTGTTACAATAATTTTCATGTTGCTGTACGCAACATAAGGGTATACTTCAAACGCTTCTAACATAGCGACCATCCATCCAAACTTCCGTTTTTACTTCCTTGTACGAAATCTAATCGCGAAAATTTTCGGTTTTCAAATTTCAACGGAAATATCCATTTTGACCATCCCTGAATCCATTTTGACTAGTTTCGTCGTGGCGTTTGTACGTACGTTCGTATATCACATGACTCAAAAACGGCTAGCCGTAGAAAGTTGAAATTTTGTATTTAGGATTGTAGCAAAATCTAGTTGTGAACCTCACTTTTTGGTTACTCCTTGATCACCGGAAGTTTACTTGAAGGTCATAATTGATTTTCATTAAAAATTGCATTAAAATATTATGGAAAACTTCTCAAATTTAGTATTTATAACTTATATATTGATTTAAATAACATACTAGATTTTGGTCTAAATTGGAAAACCGGAAGCGGTACTTTACTTAAAGGTCATATTAGACTTTCATCAAAAATTATATTAAAATATAATGTAAAACATTTCAAATTTGGTAAATAGGACTTTTATATCGACATGAATGTATTTACTATATTTTGGTTAAAATTGGTGAGCCGAAAAGGGTATTTTACTCGAAGGTTATAATAAGCTTACATTAAAAATTATATTTAAATTAAATACATAAATCATATGTTTCGGTAATAAAGGTTACAAACGCGATTATTTTTCCACTCTAATTTAACATTTTTATTACTTGTTTTAAGTGCTATAAACAATGGGATTTATGAATCCCAGTAATTAGCAAAAATACTACGTATTGAAGTAGTATAGTACATCCGTAACCTCATCTTCTGAAACATTCCAGAAATTTAGTCTGTTTAATCATTTAATCATTTTAAAGATGATTAAATAGTCTTCAAACCAAGCTTACATTAAAAATTATATTTAAATTAAATACATAAATCATATGTTTCGGTAATAAAGGTTACAAACACAATTTGGTTTCCAATCCAATTAAAGATTTTTATTACTTGTCGTAACACCGAGTGTCGTTTTTGAGATACTGCAATCTTAGGAAACTAGTAACCAAATGCATGATCACTTTTTGAGCCACGGATTTATAGTTTAATAGGCGTACGAGGAAGTCATGTGTTGTCCACATCAGATAGTTTCTTTTTACCATCTTATATTACTCAACGATGTAAACATAATAATGTGTATAATTCTATTTCAGAAAAAAAATTGTGGCTCTTCCCCCTTCTTCCGTGGACTCTGCAGATAATTTTTTAGGGAATATAAATCATAAATACATCATTGTATTTAATTTAATAGTTTTCGCATATTTGCCAAAAAGTACCAAATCATCAGCACAGGTATTTCACCAACCTGGGTTCTAATGACGTGCTGTTGTTGTTATTTTGGTTATAAAGGCAAAAACTGCTGGTTGTATTATTATTGTCTACATAACTCAGCAATTAGATTAAACTTATTAAATTATTGAAAACAATAAATGAAAAAATTAAATGAAATAAAGGAACTGAAATAATAAACAGGGATTTATTCGATATAATAATGGATATATAGAACACAAAAATACTAAATTCAAATCACGAAACATATTAAAGCTCTGTTTAATAGATTCAGATCAATTCAAACCGAGTTCCAGCGCTAAATTAAAACAAAACTGGGGAAATCGATTTTCCCTGTTTTAAACGCATTTTAAGCCCCCTCCCCCTAACACAGTCAATATTATTCAAGGGATATTATTGAAGGTGGTATATTACCATTGGTCAATATTGTGACAGTTATGATCTTGCTTTCTTCAAAGACACAACTCATTCCTTTTTCCTGAATATTTTAATTAACATAATTTTATTACAATATTTTATACAATATTAATTTTACATACTAATAAAATCATGTCCTGATAAATGCTGAAGTGCTCCAGATAATGCCCAACAAATCTATATGTGCCCTATTTACAATAGTAATACTCACATATTACTATAATTCACAAAACAAGCAAAGACGCACAAAACACATACCATCATCATACAGACCTATCAGCCTGCTCCCAATATGTTCTAAAATTTTTGAGACGCTAATCTACAAATTATTTCTTGACATACTGACGAACAATAAAATAATATCTGACCATCAATTTCCGAACCGAGCATTCAACCATTCAACAATTACACAGGATAACGGACTAAATTGCGACGGCACTAGAGCAGAAATTGTATGCAACAGGAGTATTTATGGATGCCGCTCACGCCTTCGATAGAGTCTGGCATCAGGTTCTTTTCTTCAAACGTAAGTCGATACTTCTTCCTATCTGTTATCTTATTCTTCAATGCTTTCTTTCTGAAAGATTATTCTATGTTGTTACCATTAGACTGACCTCAGGAGGAATGTCAGAGGATTGCTCTTTTACTCTACATCATATTGTCGGTTTTACAGTAAAATAGCGAATCTGTAAAAACTCAACTTTTCAGGAGAGCCAAAAAATACTTCCTTACTTTTGATGTAATTCGGCCTCTACCTTTATAATTTAATATGATTTTTTGGTGAGGAATCTATCGGTAATAGTCGTAATAATGCCAGGATTTTTAATCGCCTGGAAGTGCAGATTCATTACTTTACAATGGCTTTTTCAGAAAGATGAACATTTAGTTTCGCGAAGTAACGAATCTGCCATTTTCGATAGTTTACCACTACATAAGTTTTAATTTTGTGAATTTGTCAAATCTAATGAAATGCTTATTTAGGGATTGATTAATTATTTGCCACTTTAATAAATTTGTTTTATTGAAAATTAGTTTCGAATGTTATACATTCATCTTCAGTTCTAAAAACACTCAAAACATTCAAAAATAAGCAATTAAAAATATAATTTGGTATTATTATACATATTAAATTAGATGTAATATAAATCAGTATTATAAAACATTTTGAATTATGAATTTAATTAAGACAATAAATCAAATACATGTTGGTACTCACCAAGGTTTAGATAGATTATATCAAACAGAAAAATTTGTGCTGGTTTCTTCTCGCATTGAACTAACAATGAAAAAAAGATAGGTGGGATGTTTATAGATAAATAGGATGTTTTATAATACTGATTTATATTACATCTAATTTAATATGTACAATAATATCATACAATATTTTTAATTGCTTATTTTTGATTTTTTTGTGTGTTTTTAGAACTGAAGATGAATGTATAATATTTTAAACTAGTTTTCAATAAAACAAATTTATAGAAGTGGCAAATAAATTATCAATCCCTAATTATTCTATTTTATCATTCTCCGGTTTATGTGAATGCTTTGTCGTAAATTGGTAACGATTAAAAAAAATTCTGAGTACAAATATAGTTAGTTAAAATGGGTGATATAAATCAGTATTATAAAACATTATAAAATGTTTATTTGATACTTTTTTAATGACAGCATCTTCTCCTGTTATTTTAAATGTTTTATTTAATTTGCAAAATTATTTTATTAAGAAAATTATTTATTACAAGAGAGAGTGGGATATGCATTTGAAATACAATAAAATCCAGAACTTAAAATATCAAAGATCATTTCAAGTATATATAAAAAAAAAAAAAATTTAAATTTGTTTTAAAACTTTTATCAAGCGTTCGTTACTGGTTGTTTCAATACATACCTGATCATTTCTTCATTGCAAATTAATGGACCTATACCTAGTTTGTTTACAATTTTATTAGATAGTACGCTCACGAATATATTGTATTCAATAGTTTTCTAGGAATCACTCCATACAATTCATCCGATTTTTGCTATGGCAAATTAACAAATGTGGCAGATTCGTAACTTTACTAAATGCTAATTGATAAAATCTGTGCAGATCGGTAGTAGCAAACTAACGAATATATCAAATTCGCTACTTTACCACATCATTCGATAGTCATATTGAAAATAAAACAAATAGCAAACTGATTCGCTACTTTACCAAGATCGCAATTATAAAAAATGTATATTCGAAAAAATGAAATTGTTATTCAACTGGGAAGGAATAAAGATTGAATGGTGAAAATTTGATTGGTTGTAAAACACTCAAAATGCAGCCTATGTGTCAAATATCTCAAATACCGGATTTTTTTCCAATATACCTCGACAATGTATTTCCGCAGACAGACAAAATTCGATTCCTTGGCGTGACATTTGTTAGAAGAATGACATGTGGCCAATACATCCAGAACAAACAAAAAACGATAAACCAAAAACTAAAGCTAATAAACTCATTTCTTTCAAGACGTTCAAAATTGAAACTTAGACATAAATTGAAGACACACTTACTTACTCAAACCCATCTGGACCTACGATATACGGAACAGACAAAAGAACTCACATACAAAAACTTCAAATTTTTTCGTCAAAAACTTTTAGGACTATCACCAAAGCCCCTTGGTACATCAGCAACTTTACGTTACATACAGACCTCCATATGCCAAAAGTTAGCGAACACATACGGACCCACTACAAACGATTTCACAATAACTTACACGGACATCCTAACACACTCAAAGGAGATGTGGCTACTGACAGGAAGAAGTACCACTGGGTACTACTCTTTATCATACCACGATAACATATTTTTCCAGCAATTCACTGGTTGTCAATATTGACAGGTGTGAATATAAAAAAGCCACCCCCCCCAAAAAAAATTATGGTTCACTGTAAAACGAGATATTTTCACAATTTAACATGGTTTTAATTGTTTTCTATTCTAAAGCGATTTTTTTTCCCGGGTTATTTGATTATTAAACAAGAACCGGTTCAAAGAATCGATTAACCGTAATAAAAAACCGGTTTTCGACTACACCGACTGGTTATTCCCATCTCTATTGTTTATGTCTGTGTAATGCTTCAGTAATACTATATTATTGTTGTGTCCCAGTTATATGTATTATTGTTGTATCCCTGAGACGGTCTATATAATGACGAAATCCGATACTATATTGATCGTCTTTATTTATTAGCACTATGTCGTATTATCACCCACTTATTAGATAGTCTGAGAAAATAAATAAATATAAAAACACTGTGGGATGTTGATTTTCACAGCTATTGATCGGTTATAAACTAACGAAACAATTTTTAAATTTCCCGTTGGGCAAATCGCCATTTGAAGCGATATTATATAATAGGGATTTACATATAAATAGCTTACGGTAAATCTATTCCTCAATATTCAGATTGATAAGAGAGTGAAGGGCGAAAAGGAAAAGGCTATCAGGGTAAGTGACAAGGGATCTTGAAAAGTAGATGAGTGGTGGATTCGAGTCACGTCCGTAGAGCGGCTCTATGCTTGGTCAGGAAGTGGAGGTGGCGGACTCACGTAGCCTATAGCTGATATTTCATATCCCCTCTGCCCACTTGATTCGTCCCCTCTCTCTTTCTCAACGCTTCACTCAGGATAAGGGAGTACGCTATATGAATATTGGCTGCACATTTTGGAATATTATCTATAAACAGAAAAAAAATACAACAATCCCAACGGAAAAAAGAAAATTCTCAAGAATGCATTGAAATGCATAAGGCTTCTATGTATTGTAGCCATTCTCTTTAGCACTTAAAGAGAATTGCTTATTTAGATGGCATTGATTATTTAAGCAGTATCCGTGGACTATGCCAAGATTTGAAATTATTTTATTGACAATGTGTTTCAACTCGGCCGTTCGGCAATTCGTTGGTTTGTTACGCGAGCTATCAGACGACTATTATATTTAACAATTTTTACAACGATAATTTTAAACACTAGTTTTCATATCAGTAAACTGCATTTCTCAGGGCTCTCCAATATCTTAGACCATACACATGGTACATCCGGGAGTCCCACCATGTGGCAACACCTTGGCAATGCCAGGTCGGCTGATCATTGCCCAGAGATCTGCTACCGGAAACCCTTTCAAGCTCCCTCTTATATTCAACAGTTTATTAGTACCATATTCTTGGTCAGATGTCAATTGTATACTTTATAACTAAACCCTCAGGACAGGCCTCAAAAGAAGTTCACATGAGCTTCCAAGAACATAGCCCACCCGGATTAGGAATTTATACCTCCTTCTGCTCCTTGCAACTTCATTCCATCTCCATTCTTATTCCTATAAAGTCTCCTCTGTATTTACCAAAGAGGCATTCCATATCAGAGTAAGCCATGATGTAAGATAGCTAAGGTATTGTAACTAAGTTTGTAAGAAGCATTATAAATGTCATTGTAACATTTTGTTTAGACAATAAAAATATATCTTAAAGTCTTCACTGTTGTGTGTTCGTTAATTCGCGATTACGACAAATCGCGTTTTTTTCTGCCACCAATGTTGGATCTTCTCTGTGTCAACAATCTTTAAAAATTTTCTATATAGACACGGACAAATATAAACTGTTTACCTTTATTCTTGAGGCCAATGGGCCAATCAATACCTTGTAAATTTTTTTGAAAAGAGATCCTTTCCTTGGTGACGGCAACGCATTGACCGGTACGTGCCACAATGAATTTTATTACGCTGATGGCGTAATCTCCAATGGCTTTCGATAGTTTGGCTATGCGTCCAAATAAATATATTATATTTCCATTCGTCTGATATGATAGTTGTACCAGAAAGAACATATTCTTTAATAATCGGTTACAGCTGGGTTTTATATATAATTGAACACCGCTTGATCGTGTAGATAGTTTACTTTCAATAGATAGTGACTGATATTGTCTATGTCTGTATAGAATTTTTTAAAGATTGTTGACTCATAACCGATAAGATACCAAATGTTCCACGAAGTCAGGAAAAACAACGTAGTTTTAGGGATCTTTATATTTTAATTCCGATCCAATATTGCGATCGTTTTATTGGCTCCGTAACATCAAGAAATATATTCTCTATATATTTATATCTATTTTTATAGAACTAAGACTAACTTTTTTTTTTTTTTTATCAAAAGGTAGGTTATCGATGTTCAATCCGTGAATTGAGGGACAGCGATAAACATATATAGGGAAACTTCAAACACATCTGTAAAATACCAATTTTTGGTGTTGTGGTATTCTATCTTCTACCCGAACGATATATTGACCATATATATTACAGCGTCATACAGCAGTACATTTACTAAAAAAAAAAATTCATCCTCTATATCACAGGAATATTTATACCAGATATATTAATGTTATAACTAGGTTTTGATGCAAATTTACTTTAATATGTACATTAATCCATGATTTTAGTATAATTCAGAATACTTTCTTCTTTTGCTTTCGTTCACTTGAAAGAAGTGTGCCACAATAATAAAACATATTCGTTTTTGATTGGAAAACTTCAAGTGACGTATATTTCTTTGAGAAAAAATGTAAAATTTTTAGTTTAAATATTTACCGTATTAAAAAATTGTCTTCTGTCGGACAGATGCGAATATATTGTTAAAAGATTTAAAAAAAAAAAATTTAGTTTAGCTATTATAAGTTTACTGGTCAAACATATTGATTTCCTTCAAAAATTGATCAGAGAGTAACTTTATAAACACTGTCTTGATAAAGATAATACATTTTTTTAATATTTGAATATTATTATTCTTATGACACTTATGAGCAAAAAGCATCAATATTTTTATGTTAAAAATATAATTTTGTACTTTTATACATTTTGAGCTACAATATTTGAGTTGATTTTTTGTTTCTAATTCAATTTACTGCTTATTAATTTTTTTTTTGTCAAAAATGTTTTCTTATTGTGCAATTACTCGATAGGAGCTTGTACTGTTTTTCAAAGTAAAAAGCAGTGTCACTTTTTTATTTATCATTCTTGATTAAATGATCAAAAAACTAAGACTAACTTTTTTTTTTTTTTTTTTTTAAACAAAAGATGTCGATGTTTAATAATAGGGACAGCGATAAACATAAATAGAGACACTTACAGAACATCTTTAAAATACAATTTTTTGGTGTTGTGGTATTCTATCTTCTAACCGAACTAATATAATATATTGACCATAATATAATATATCAAATAATATATTGACCATGCATATTACAGCGTCATACAGCAGTACATTTACTAAAAAAAAAAATCATCATCTATATCACAGGAATATTTATACCGGATATATATTAATGTTATAACTAGGTTTCGATGCACATTTACTTTAATATATACATTTACCCACTTACACTTACTTGAGCCCATTTGGACCTACGCTTCACAGATATACGGAATAGCCAAAAAGACACTCATACGTAAACTTCAATATTTTCAATCTAAAACGTTTTAGGACTATGACCAAAACCCCATGCTACATTAGCAATATTACTCTATATACAGACCTTCATATGACAAACTGTTAACGAACACATACTGATTCATTACAAACGATTTCACGATAACTTACACGGACATCCTAACACACTTCTATATAACATGGCTACAACCAACATGTCTGACAACACTCTCAGAAAGCTGAAAAGGAGCTGGATGGGGGATCTCCTTGCCTAACTATATACAATAATCAAGACAGGATGAGGCTCCCCTGTATACTACTCTATATCATAACTATCAAGCCTAAAAAGATTGCCACATCAAAGTTGTGAATACAATTTTTTATTTTTGTTAACTATATATTTGCACCTGTCTGACAAAAGGGTGACAATAAGCAAATGATTATGGATATAATAGATATACGTTGCATGACAGGCATGAGGAAGGACAGTACCCAGCATCACCTCTTCCCAGTTTTGATTTAGTCCTGTGTTCAGAAAAGGAGATCTCTCATCCAACTCCTTTTCAGCCTTCTCCTTGTCGTCGTAGCCATAACGTCTATTAGTCTGTTGTGATATCCGTGAAGGTTATAATGGAAGCGGATATAATTAGTACGTATGCGTTGGTCGTTAAGTCGATATGTAAAGTTTTGTTGTCCAAGGAGCTTCTGTTATCATTCTTAAAATACAATAATACAGAATACAAAGAAAAAGCAATATACCTCGATAATGTATTAATTCAGCGGACATACAAAATTCGATATCTCGGCCTGATTTTTGACTGAAGGATGAAATTGATATATATTGATGATATGATTATACTCACTTCTTTCAAGACGTTCTAAATTGAAAAAATAGACTGAAATTGAACACTTATACTTATTGACTTAAGCACACCTGGACCTACACTTCATAGATATATACGGGACAGCCAAAATGACTCAAATACAAAAATTTCAAATTTTTCAGTCAGCAACTATTGGGATTATAACCTCCGTGGTAGATGGTACATCAGCAACATTACTTTGCATACAGACCTTAATATGTCAACAGTTAATGAAACATATACGGACACACCACAAACGATTTTAAGATAACTAGTTCGTATGTCTACAACCAACATGCCCGACAGCACCCGCAAAACGCTGAAAAGGAGCTCGATGTGGGATCTGCTTGCCTAACTATATACAATAATCAAGACAGGATGATATTCCGCTGTGTACTACTCTGTATCATACCTATCATGTTCCAATATCAAATTTATAATCAGCGAATTCACTGGTTGTCAACATTGAAGAAGAGAATATAAAAAAAAAAAAAAAAAAAATATGATTGTAACCAAATAAATTCTTGTTTTGAATTCGGCTTTGTGATGATTTAATTAAAGTATCCGCTTAAAGTAAAATACATTAAATACATTTTTATCTACCTATATGTATATAGTTTATTAATGAAGAGAAAAAGAAAAGTGCTTAGATTTTTAAAAGTAATATTTTTTATAAAGCTTTATAGATGGCGTAGATTGATATAATTAATTCCATAGCCACATTTTACAGTAAAAAAAATATAAATTAATTTGCACATTAGGTAGCTTTGGATAATTTTATAATTTTTTAATTATTTGCTGAATAAATTTGTTATTAGAAATACATTTAATAAATCATAATAATGTATCAATTTAAAATATTTTCAAAATCCTAAAAAATCTAAAACAGTCCCCCTTTTCCACCTACAATTCATAGACAATGCGAACCAAGAGCAGAGGAGATAAAGACGACTCTCTCCTGGACTGGTCCTAAACGAGGGGAGGGGAGAGAGGAATTTAACAGTAAAAGGTCGTGGGGGGCAGAGGAGAATTGTGAGGGGAGGGCGAGGATAAAAAGACTGCATTGTCGGCGAGTCCTTTAAGAGGCGAGCGATTACGAAGCAGTAATTGGCCCGACCCAGCCAATGGTGCCTCTATAGCAAAATGTTCTCGCGGGCCATTTCCTCTTCATCGTGGAGCCCCGGGTCGAGGATCGCTCTAGATAAAGATCTCTCTCGGCAGAGGCGGGAGCTCCTAATGGAAGGTGGATAACATTAGCTCTCGAGTGCTCAGGTGCAATAACAACTCCGGAGGTTTTTATGGGCCTGCTCATTTCTACAGTCATACGCTACTCACTAGATCTTAGATAAGCACTTTCAGTTTTCAACACTGAAATCACATTTTCGCACGAATAAGCTGAACCTATAACATTCCTTTTTTAAAAGGTTAGCCCAGTAAATTTATAAAATTCAATTTTCGGTTTATTATTTTCAATTTTCAATTTTTGGTTTTAGGTTTAAAATTAGGCAGAATCCTAAAATATCTCACCCATTTTGGAAGATAGGGGAAAGACAAAGAATTTTGGAATCATTATTTCGAAAGCCTTAAATATATATATATATATATATATATATATATATATATATATATATATATATATATATATATATATATATATATATATATTAATCTTGGTATAATAATTCCGAAACACTTTTAATAATATTATTAATAATTCATAATACATTTCACAAATAAATAATAATAAACCAATGTGTAATAATTTGTGGCGTTTTTACTTCCTTGTACGCAGTAAAGGAAGTATTGTAATAGAGAAAATTTTCGGTTTTCAGATTTCAACGGAAATATCCATTTTTATCATCCTTGAATCCATTTTGACTAGTTTCGTCGTGACCTTTGTACCTACGTTCGTTCTTTCGTGTGTATTTCGCATAACTCAAAAACGCGAGTTTTTTCCACTCTAATTAAACAATTTTATTAGTTGTTTTAAGTATTAAAATTGGTTCTAGAATACTTTGTTTTTCTTCCCATTTGTGAGATGAACAAGTCTGCAGTAGGAGAATAAGTGGGTTCTTCAGCTTAAAATTTCGAAACCGTCGATTTCCAATGTTTTATCTAGTGACATAGACAGTTCTAATATTGCCACGGAACACAAAGAAATGTCTTAGGAACTCGTTATATACTGAAAGAAAACGACATATGATAACGAAATGAGACCTCCAGAAATAAGAGTATGTGTGCGTGTGTGTCAATAGATGGATGTCGCGACGCCGAATGTCGTTTTTGAGATACTGCTATCTTCGGAAACTATTAACCAAATTTAGAATCACTTTCTGAGCCTCCCATTTATAGTTTAATATGCGTACAAGGAAGTCGTGCGGTGTCCACATCAGATATTTTTTCAAAATTTACATTTGTCACAATAGTGATAATCAGCAAATTTTATAATAAAAAGAAAAATCCGCTGCTGCCTTTGTAGAGAACTTCCTATTCCGTGCATTTTGACTTTAGCTTTTCTCTTGTATTTTGTAAGATTTCTTCTTTTCTAATTTTTTTTTTTTGTACAATTTTTCGTTTTTAATATGACTATTTCCTTTTAGTTTTTTATGATCAGCTGTTTGTAATTTAACCTTTCCCAGCTGTTGTCATGTAACCTCCCTTTTTCATCAGTATTTGTATGGGTGTGTTGGTGTGGGGTGCTGTCTTTGGTTAGTGTCATTTAGACTGTGGATGTGAGATGTGTTGTATTTTTTGCTTTATACAGTTTTTTTTTTAATTTATTTTATTTTATTTTTTTAGCTTTTTTTTTTCTCCTATCCTGATGATACCTGAATTGGCGAAATATCGACAGGTGATTAATTTTCTGTTATTTTTGAGACGCTTGGCTTCTTTTTTGGATTTTTCCATTTATGTCCTAACAATTGTTTATTTCCCATTTTTAGCTTTTGCTCTTGCATATTACTAAAAAGAAAGTTACAGCATGTCCAAGCAGTACCCAGTACATCTTCTCAGCATTGATTTCAGTTTTATCATTTACGAAAAAGATCTCTTATCCATATCATTTTCAGTTACCTCCTAAAATTGATGGGTATGTCAACTTTAGCCTTTTTATTATTAGCAAGTTGGTACGTCTGTGAAGTTAATTATAGAAGCAGTGATGCCTATTTGTTGGTCGATTATTGTATGGAATAATTCGATATGTAGAGTTTGATTATTTACTAACCAAGTAGCTTCAGTTAATATTCTCAATATTTTTGATTTGAAGCCTTTTAGTTTTTTTTTACTTCCCCTTAGCTACATACGAAGTAAATAGTAAGGGGTAATATTGCGATCGTGAAAATTTTCGAATTCGAGTTTTCAACGGAAATACACGTTTTAAGGTCCACTGAGTCCAAATGACCAAGCCTCGCAAAATGGTCTGTGTGTATGTGTGTGTGTGAACAGCCTAGCTCAAAAACGAGAAGTCGTACGATACTCAAATTACGTATTTAAGGTAGGTATATGGCTGTGATGTTACAGCAACTTTTTCGTCAAAATCGACTAACCGGAAGTGCCACTTTATTAAATTGATTTTACAATTTTTTCGAAAACGGCTCCAACGATTTTGATGAAACTTGCCTAAAGTCTTCACAATAAAGGCCTTTCTTTAACTTTTCAGGTATGCAGTATATCAACGAAAAAGTGCAGGGAAAAAAGTTATGACGAAAAAAATATTTTATTTGCGCTTAACATAAAAACCATGCAATTTATAGTAAATTATGCAAAGGTGATTATTGTATGAAAGGTTATTAAATTATCTAAGTATTAGCAAAGATACAGTATATTTTATGAGGAGCACAAGACCCCTAGAAGGATAACCAAGCGCATCCGAAAGTAGACGGATGTGACCGAACCTCCTCCCACCAATCCGCCAATCTGTTGTAAACAATAAGCTCTGTAATAAAGTAATTTAAGAATTCAAAAGCAGAAATTAACTTTTACTTTCACATTATTTAATGGAAAGAAAATGTTTCCATGGAAACTAAACCAGAAACTTTTAAAATATATTTGCAACTTGACAAAGTTAAAATATATAGGTAGTGTACAGAATTGTTGTACTAAAATTGTTTAAAAAACTGTTTTATTGTACTTAAGTGGAAGAAGAGGTGAAGAAGTGAATGCTGCTGAGTTTATTTCAAGCATTGCTTATGTGATCTCTTTAAAATTACATCAGAAAGATAATTATTATAGGACGGTAAGGGTGTGTGATGCGCGGACCGCACCAGATTTTTTTTTAAATGAGTCTTATTTGTTGAGGCGTAAATCTCTTAGGCGTATATCGATATAGGTTTAAGTTGGTATGTTTATGTTCTTAGATCCTATCTAATTTTATTCTTGACGATTTGGAAAAATGAGCGAAAAGTAATATAAGTCGTTATTTTGGAATCTTTTGTTTCATTTTGGCTTGTGAACCCCAAATTATCATCCTTCGGTCGAAAATAAGTTCAAGATAATGTACTGTGTCCATCTGAGGAATTTGCTTGTTGCCGATATAAACTGATTGAAATATATCTCATCGAAGTGTAAATGTTATATCTTATGGTTGTTCATGATTAATTAGGATTTTTCAAAGTAAATTCTATCATAAAAAAAAAGAAATAAAAAAAGTAGAAAACTCTAATCCAATTCGCTCAAAATTGAAGCTTTTCAATTGGACAATTGGATTTTTCAAGAAATTGGGCGCATACACTTGCCCAATTGATCCAATTCAGATCTGCGCTTCACCTACCTACGTAAAATTCAAAATTTCCAGTTAAAAGCTTTGAAGTAATTAACCAAAGTTCCATAGTTAGCAACATTATTTTGTCCACAGACCTTCATATCGACGGCGTTTTATGAAAAAGGCGTTAGCGCCATTTAGAAAACATTACGCGAAACACATGAAACGATTTTTCCCCAAATAACAATATATATTTTATTAAGGTGGCTGAACTTTTATAATTACAAAATATTTTAAAGGATTCTAGCGCTGGTTAAGGCCAGAGTGACGAATGAGAGGCGTTAGTATTTGGTGCTTACGTCATCAGTATTCGATTTTTAGACCATTTCCAATTTTTTTTTCTCGATATATCGTGAGCTAGAATCGATAGAAATACACCATCGTCCCAAAATAAATTGAAACCTTAATTTCGATTTTTTTGAGCTTAAGCCTTTTTTTTAAAAAAATGACGTCGATATGTTAACAAGGGCATACTTTTATTAAATTTTTTTATTCCCCTACTTGGTCATTTCTGGCATATGGGGTTTCAGAAGCAGTGGGGTTTTCGCATGGAATGTACATATGCCACTACCGCCAATAAAACTCAGCTTTATTTGTTTTGTTTTTATCTATTTATTTATTATTCTCATACATAATTTGAGGATATCTTTAATTATGGGAACAATAATTGGATATTCTATGGACCGACCCGATGCACGGCTGCACACCGTTTACTGATGGGGTTGCACCTTTGTGTCCTTCCTCCTGATTACAAGGATATACTAATTAGTATTACAAAGCATGGAAACAACTTTCATGCTCGATAATACTTGTAGAAGGTCGAAAAGGAGTTGGATCAGGAATCTCCTTGCCCATGTATGAATCGTAACATCAAGACAGGAGGAAGTGCTGCTGGGTATTATTCTCCTTCATACTTCATAATTCTCATACTATATTAATGGGTGCCTGATTTTCGGCTATTTTGTTGTCAAATTTTGTTTTTGACAGAGGTAATTAAAAAAAATAACAGGGCAGCAAGGATTGAATATTTTTATTGAGCAATAAATAGTAATTGGAATATTTTTATTAATTTAGGCCAACCTTCTGACATAAGCCCGGCTATTGCTTGTGAGAATTAAACGATCTACTACATAAAAATAAAACATTAACAAATATTAGGAGGTAGAAAAAAGAAGTAAATATAAATGAATTTTATTATTTAAAAAAATATAAAATACTAAGAACTAAAGCATGGGGAAAACATTTAATGCTCATTAGTTGTCGAAATATTGCTACAAAAAATGTGGTAAAAATTAAAGTTTTTTCAGAACAAAGAAATTCTTAAATTAAAATTTTATAATGAAAATTTAATTCAAAGAAGAAAATAACGATTAAATTTCTTGTAATAGAATAGAATTTAAAAATTAACTTTATTCTGTGACTGGGACCCTTAAGAATGGCAAGTATGTGCAAGTAAAAAATAAGACAGAAAAAAATGTCTGGCCAAAGACTACATTAATTACAATCAATTTATATTTACAATAATCTCAATTATAACACAAAGTAAAGAAAAACAAAAGATTGTTTATTATTATATAATTGCAATTCTTTTATTTATTATTTCTGTTATTTTATTTTATTCTTATCTACGTATATCTCGAGTATCTCTATTTTATGTTAAGCCCTAAAGATGGACAATATGTTTGGTTCAAAACGTCGGCTAACGTAATTAAATAATTACTGACTGCTTTCCAGATTATTTATGATCCATGATATACCGTCAATTATGTATCATTGAAAAATAGTGTCTGTTAAGAGATCAAGAAAAATGTTTCTTTTATCTGTTATTTCTAAATATTTCTTTTACCTCTTTTTTCATAATCTTTTATTCAACTAAGGCACCCGACCAATTCAATAGAACTAATACAAGACAAGGTTTCTTTCAGGGAATCGAGGCTTACGGAACTTATAGATCATTCACATTTTAGTTAGTGATTTTAAAATATTGAATAAGTACGGCTCCTATTAAAACTTTAGATTGGATTTTCGAAACTTGTGCTAGAATCAAAATATCGAAACTTCGTCGTTTATTTTCGATTTTTAGTATAACATAGAATCTTTGTACTCCACAATGAAGTTTTTGAAGTCGAAATATCGTTCACATTTGACCAATAAACATCTCGCAGAATTTTCGTAGACAGCTTTCATAAATTTAACTCCACATTTTAAAAGAAATGACCAAAGATTTCCGGTAGATGTCATTATACTTTTTATTTTCATTATATTTGGTTATTGTTATATTTGAATTTTATTACTAAAATTTTGACATAATTATTTTATTTTTCAATATTCTATTTCTTATATGTGTTATTATGTTCTTATATTTGACCTTCTTCCAGGAGCCATAGAGTAAATTTCTTCATTTTTTGAAATAAATTTCCAATGACTTTCTCAAGTAATAATTAGAAGATAAATAGTAACAAATTGTAGATGTTTCAGATAAAATCGGTATGTTGTAACGTGTTGAAAAAAATTTTTTAACGTTTAAGAATTTTTTTTTTAAATAAAATAAAAATAGTAAGTAATTACTTTTAAAAATAAGGAAAAAATGAGTTTATAATACATTCCCTTACTCTATATTTCAGATACAGATAAGCGAAAGTAATATGAATATGTTCAAAATTAAATTATAATGAATTTTTCAAACATATTTTCGTTATAAAAACCTACCAGATCAACTTCCACACTAAATTCCTATATTTACTTTAAAAAAAAAATTTTTTATTGAAAAATAATAAAAGCTTCGACACTCAAGGACAATAGGTATTAGGGCTATAAGAATCCATTCATACCATATATACAAGATAAAAGGAAAAAAAAACACCATAAAAACATAAATAAAATAAAAAGAATAAATAACATATAAAAATAAAAATTAAATAAATACATTAGTAGTAAAAATAAAATTAAATAACAGCAAAATAAGTGAACAACCAGTATAAAGAAAAAATAATTTAGGTAAAAATAAAATAAGTCAACTTGAACACATTCATACCTATATACAATATTTGCAATCTGCCCAGGGAACTCAGAACCAAACTCTGCCCTCCAGATGTGAACGGCAAAGCCCGGCTCCAAGAGATCCCAGCGCTTCCCACCCAGCCGAGCCCCTGTTATCTATCGAAAACCAATGGAGACTGAGTTAGGGCACTAGAGCCACAGACACTCATCATGTGAGTGGAGAAGCTGGCCATTGCCAGAAGTCTAATAGCATATTTGCAAAAGGTCTCGGGGCCACTGCTGTTTCAACCTTCGAGGAGGGTCATAGGGATGATTGGTTCTGGATAGGGATTGTTCTAAGGGATTGGGATGATAAGTAAGGTTCTGAGGAAATAAGGAGAATTTGTATAGAATTATGCCAAGAGCATACGGGATCTTGAGGTCATGGTGTAAGGTGTTGTTTGAAACATAACATGGTGCATTGACATTGCATGGAGGATTTTAGACTGAAACGATCGAATATATATTAGATATTCTAATGTTTAGCTGTCCCTCATAGTTCTAGCCCATAGGCCCAAATAGGTACCAGAATAGTTTTGCAGATTAACATTTTGTTGTCTATTGAAAGATGTGATGTTCATTTTTATATTTTAGTATTATAAAATTCAATATACTCCTATTTAATATGTATGATATATATATATATATATATATATATATATATATATATATATATAAACATACATGCACATATGATATAGCGCAGAGAAAGAGATAAGAGGATGAAGAAGTGACTGGAGAAGAGGTGAATGGCAACAGGTAGAGTACATACGTTAGGATCAACAGGCTGAGGGCTGGGGGCTGAGTAATGGCTCACTAAATCAACGGCAACCTCCAGCGGATTTACCTTCGCCCTTGTTTTCGACCCGAATGTTTTCCGCGCTCAGAATTATCGCGTCTGTTTCCCCGCAAATGGCTATCCAAACAAAAACAATTTAGTATTTGTCTTTCTCAATTAGCGTACCTTCCTCTACCACACCAGGCATGTTTAGTTCTTTTTAATTTTTATTTTTCATGGAAAGTAAACGAAAAAAAAACCTTGTATACTTTTTTTCTTCTGATATGCACTGTAATATATAATAATGATAAAAGAGATTCAAACAAGACCAAATTAATTTATATATTTAAATGTTCCAATTTTTTACAAAAATAAAAAAGTAAATAAAACAATTTTTTTTTTTCATTGGAACAATCAACAATAAGAACACAATAGAACTCTATGCGCCTTGTGACAATGGCAAGCTAACCGCGCAATATAGTCCAGTGTTGCGGGTTTAACAACCATTGCGCGCCGTATCACCATTTCAATGATTATCAGAACGTCAGTTATCCGAACGTTCGATTATCGGAACGGTTTTTTTTTTTTTTATGTGTGTAATTTTAATTAATTTGATCATGACATTTTATATGCCACAGCATTAATTTTGATAAAGCTTTGATTAGATACACTTTGATTATTTTTTTGCATACACGTAAATACATATTCTTGTTCATTTCATTATGTACATGTGACTAAGTTAAATAATTTATATGTACTTTATGACACGGTTTTTTTTTTCACTATGCATATACATACTATATTTATATAAATAAACAAACATGTTTTTTTTACAAAGTTGTCGTTTTAGATCTTCCTTTTCCTTATTATATATAAAACAATAAATAAATAAAAAATAAATTAATTTATATACATATATATATATATATATATATATATATATATATATATATATATATATATATATAGTGTGTGAGTACGTGAATTTCGATTATCCGAACTTTTGATCATCCGAACCACCACTGACAACATTAGTTCGGATAATCGACGTTCTACTGTATTTTTTTTATTATGTTTATTTTATTTACTATTTACTATTATATATTTATGCATAAAATAAAATAATGTTTGAATGATGTACACAAATTTTTACTATTGTAGAAACATCGTAAATATTGTTAGTTAACATCTGTTGAGTTGAGTGGAAAAAGTAAACAATTAATATTTGCATGCAATACGAAAATTTAATATAAAAATATGATGAAATGAAATTTATAATCATGAATATTACAATAAAAGATAAACCATAAATGAGTACAAATTTATATTGTTCGTCTTTTATAAAATTACTTAAATGCTAATAAATTTTAAAATTAAAACCATGAGTGATTTTAAAAGCAAAGTTTAAATATTTTTACCATATAAATATTTTATTTCTATTATAATTTCAGTTCAAATATACGAAATAATAATTTTCGAGTTCAAGATAATAAATCGATAACAATGATTTTCAATTTGAGGTTCAGAAAGTCCGATTAATGTTTCGAATTGTATTTTTTATATATTTTATTAATTTTTTTTTTTAGTGCTTCATATTGTCTATTAAATCTTAATTATTGCCAGAACTGTTGCAAAATTATCAATAATCAAGTCAGGAAGAAGTGCCGTGGGTTTTTTTTTTTTTTTTAAATTTTTAGCCATCAAATTTATTGGTTGTCATTCAACAAGTGTCCCACAAATCAAGAACATAAGAAAAATGCTAAACCTATGACTAAAACAATTAAAATCGCTTCTATCAAGACGTTTAAAATTGAAACTTTGACAGAAATTGAACACTTAACTTACTAAGATCAGCACATTTGCAACTACGCTTACATTAACTATTTATGTAACCAATTTTCCCGGCAGAATATTTTAGGACTATATCTCATGATATATGTCAACTTGTTGAAACAATCTGATTTTTTCCATTGAACTTTAGAATTATTCATCAATCAGAATAATGGGAGAAAAATTCGAAAAAAAGTGCAATGAAAACAAAAAATTGAAATATTCTCGTTATGGAGTTATCTACAGTTGGACTATTTCACCGAAATGGAAATATGGGCATGTCAAGAACGCTTGCCCAAATACCGATGCTTCCTGTCGGAGAGATATTCTAGTTGGATATGAAATGGTGGCATTTCCGTTCCTGGCATAGTTTCCCCAACCGACGTCATTTCATCATATTGTACAACTTCCTAGTCTAATTAGTTACACCATTATTGAGTATATATCCATACGTCTTTATCTTACACTCAATTTAAATAAATATATTTTGCCATCTAATGTTTAGTAATATTATATAATATATAACTAGACTATCATTGATAGATTTAAAAAGAACTTTATTCTCGGACTAGTTCATATCGACGTCGTTTTTAAAAAAAGGCGTAAACGTCATTTATTTATTATTTATTTATTACAGAAAATACATGAAACGTTTTTTCCCCAAATAGCAATATATTTTTTTTTTTATTTTATTTCTTATCGTATAGAGTAGGAGTTTATCAAGATGGCAAAACTTTTATAATTGCGATACGATTTCAAGACTTTTCAAAAGAATTTAATAAATAAATAAGTAATAAAAAAAAAAAAATAATAATTTAAAAAATAAAAGGAATAAATGGTGAACTTATAATAATTTATCCTTAACTTTATTAGAGTCGTCAGTATTTGGTGCTTACGTAATCATAAGTCGATTTCTAGACCATTTCCAATTTTTTTTCTCGATATATCGTGAGCGGAAATCGAGATGGTGTTTACGTTCTATAATAAATTGAAAACTAAGTTTCGAATTTTAGGTGTTTAAGCCTTTTTCAAAAAAGGACGTCAATATAAAAAAACAAAACAATATATCTGGCCAAAATACTACTTTAATATAAATCAATCAATATTTACAATAATGTCAATACAAATAAATAAGCAACAAAAAATAAATTCTTATCAAGAAAAATATAATTTTAGTGAACAAAAAAAAAATAATTAAAATAATAAATTGATTCACAAAGCTGAAACTTAAATATTCAAAGCCATTGTTTACTTCTTATCAAAATTTTATCATTAAATTAAAATTTCATCATTAGAGAGCGTCAATGTTGAAAGTGAGAAGGTGTTGGAAATGGAGAGATTTGAATGAGGACAGGAAAGAAGCATGGCGGATATTTGAAGAGAGGGAATTCCAGAGGACAATGGAGCGAGAAAGAATGGAACGTTCGAATGTTTTGGCTCTGTGGGAAGGGGTATGGAGATCAGAAGGACGGGGTCTGGTTTCCAGTAAGTGGACTAAGGATTTGAATTGCAAGAGGCTGTAGATGTAGGAAGGGTGCTGGAAGTTGATTTTGTGATGAGTACGATATTAATTACGATAGTAACGATACAGTATAGTACAGATAATACAGAATAACACACAGTATAATACAGTATAGTAACGATACAAGGTGGAGAGGAAGAGCCACTTTATCTCTCCTTAAAAATGGGACAAATGACACCGTCTCGAGGTACCGAAGACAAATTATTAAAATTAGCTCTTGATCCGCTTCAATCTTTCATCGAGTACAATCGAGAGACCGTCGTATACCACGCAGCCATAGTCAGAATGGGGAAAGATATGTGAGGATATCAGGGGCTTACGGGTTGGTTGTGGAAGATTATGTCGAGAACGATGGACTGAAGGAAATAAGTACCGTCGGGAAATTTTGGCGATATAGGGTTTCCTGAAGATGGTTCGGTCAAAAGTAATAAATTAACTTTATAAACGGAGGAGCTGAAAGTGATGGGGTGATCATTTAGGAATAAAGTAGGGAACGTGACATTGGATCTGAGGAGGGAGTTGGAATTTATAACAATGGCCTGAGTTTTCATGCGCTTATCCTTAATTTATTCATGTTTGTCTAGTGCTATTTGGTGACAAAGAAATTAATTATTGAGGCTGTTGAATTAATTGTCGAGGGCAAAGATATGCTGTATTTTATTGGCATCATTGCACATTCCGTAATGCAATATATATAGGATTGAACATGTGAACTATCAATGGTATAATTAGCAAATAATGCATACTTTTGAATGTATGGGCAAATGAAATCGACGTAGTTTTTTGAAAAAGACGTAAGCACCTTTTAGCAAACTTAACAGGAAACACATAAAACGATTTTTCCCAAATTATTGTTTTCAAATTTTATTCTCTATTGTATACAGCTGGAGTTTATTAACCTGGCAACACCTTATTAATTACAAAATATTTTTAAGGCTTCTAGCGTAGGTTAAGGTCAGAATGACAACTGAGAGTCGATAGTATTTGGTGCTTGAGCCTTCAATATTCGATTTTTAGACAATTATGCAAATTTTTTTTCGATATATCGTGAGCG